>OX457037.1:31280259-31347759 GCA_949752735.1 Lumbricus terrestris | reverse complement strand
AAGGTTCAAGAACGAAGTTTCTTCTTTAGTATATAATTTGACGTCATCACAAATATACTTTGGGACCCTTGACGACTTGACGTCATTTTGCGTAGACAAGGAAAACTTAAGTTCATTATATGACATCAGTGGTTTTAGATCTATTCGATCGTGGACAAAAATGTAGGCCTATCCCGCTGAATGAAGTAGCCTACGTGTACCGCGCTGTACCCATGCGTGGGCTTCGTCTTGTTTAATTAAGAACAATAACCCATGCCTTATTGTGAGCTGATATTTTCCGCTGATAATTATTATTATCCTTTTATTACATTCTCCTTTTATTACTACCATTATTTAAAGATCCAAATTTTCAGCAAGTACGTCGTTTATTTAGTACTATAGCCTATGCATGGTTTTCGTCGCCTATAGGCCCTATGTGCATAAAACATCATGCCTGGCAGTTGTTCACTTGAATCCAGGCAGACGCATTATCATCAAACAGGACAACGTTACCGTAGACGTAGAGCCATCTATCGACTGGATATCACTGTTCATAGCAACGACGATTAAGAATAGCCTATCAGACAACCAGATACTGGGACTGGTATAGGGGATGGTGACAATAGTGCAAGCGTCACTCATAGCCTACTCCGGAGCGTTTTTCGATCGTCCGTGGACTCGGCCGCCCTCTGAGACAATTAAGTTATTCGGGTCGCGCTACTGCTCGAAGTGGGCTATCATTATAGACGCGAACAGGGCTTAAAGTGTGGCTGGACGGTCATAAACGGCGTCCATGCTTATTTTAAAATATGAACGCCGTCCTGCCACTTATTGGCCAGTAGAGCATGAAAAGGTAAGGGCGTCCTGGCACTTCTTTTGGAAGGTATAGGGGCGTCCAGGCACTTATTTTCCACACTTTAAGCACTGGATGCGAACAAGCTCTCATGTGAAACAGATGACTTAAATGCCGTTTTACTTTCAGGTTGTCTCTGGAAGAAACAGGCCATGAAGACAGGAAGAACAAAACCTGACCATGAAAGACAGGCAGGCAGGCAGGCAGACAGACAGACAAACAGACATACAGACGACAGACACAGAGAAAGAGCAGATGCATGAAACATTATGAAATAGGTAATTTAGACAAATAGTCATGAATATTGAATAGCATATATAAATAATCTCGCTAGACGATAGCACTTTGGTTTAACTGTAGTTTATATACATGTATACAATGACTTAAATCAGGTGCTTATTTTTAAAAATGTCCGATGCATTTAAGCGAAATTTCGTCCAGTGTGCGGCGCGAGTCAACGGGTGATAAGTCAAATGACGATTCAGACCCCAGGGAACTAAGTCCCGTATCCGATTCCACTGTGGTCAAGAAAAGTCGGCTGAAATTGACTGAATCGCTATCGACTTGTCTCTTCTGAATCTCTTGTTCTCGATGATCAAGCAGGATTCGCTGATCAGTCAGAGTGTCAGGACAATCGTATTCGTCGACCGCTTTCTTATCTGTAGGCCTAGTCGCGTATTTACAGAGATCATATTTGTCAAGTTGCTGCTGAAGTCTTTCTAAATGCAGTCGTTTGCGGTGAATTTCACGATCGTAGACTTCAATCTGACAGGAGATTTCGATCACACGACGATTGTAGTCGTCACTGACTGCTTCCAGCTCCACAAGCCTGCGACGCAATTCTTCCATTTCCACCAAATCACTGTCAGATATGGATCGTCTGCTTGTCGGCTGTTGGCGGGATTTGAAACTTTCGTTCACTTCCGTTGAAGTGAATTTATCGACTATCCTTGCAACATCGACTTCTGTCTCTCCAGACGCGGCGGCGTCTTTATTTCTATTCGGTGTAGCACTTTCTTCCTCGGTAACTACGTCCTTGTCGTCGTCTTTTCCAAACGTCGTTTCCAGGTACGCTCTCTGGATGTAGTTGTCGCCGTTCTCGGAGACCCTCAGGGAATGAGTTCTCGTTTCATAGCTTTCGATTTGGTGCTCGCACTGTTCCAATCGTCTAGATTGGTTCCTGAGGATCTGATCCTGCGTCACGAGCAAACGCTGAAGGTTCTGAAACTTGTTCGTCCAGTTCGCCTCCGAAGTGGTCACTCGTCGACTATTTGCTTCGTGGTCGCACGGAAAATCCAGGTTAGTTGTAAAGAATTCGTGTGGAGCTGGTAAAATCTTAACGTAATAATTACTGGCGTCTTGACTACAAGGAAAACCTGTCCGAGACCCTAAATCAATATTGCACGGTGACTCTTTACTTCGCAAGTCATGGTAGTAATATTGTAAGTCGTGACTGATTGGTAAGTTCAGATTACATTGTGACTTGCGACTTCTATGAAAATCCGTGTTGTGCGGTAAATCCGTGCTATGTGGTAAATCCACGTGACATGGTAAATCCATGTTATGTGGTAAATCCATGTGACATGGAAAATCCATGCTATGTGGTAAATCCATGTGACATGGTGAATCCATGTTACGTGGTAAATCCATGTGACATGGAAAATCCATGCTATGTGGTAAATCCATGTGACATGGTAAATCCATGTTACATGGTGAATCCATGTTACGTGGTAAATTCATGTCACATTGATGTGGCATCCATCGGTGAGGTAACTCAACCCTTGAAAGAGGAGAAAGGTTTTCCATATGATACGGCAAGCCCTCTAGATGGCGTGGAATATGGTTTGCTTCTCCAAACGAAGATGGAAATCGTCCTGAAATCGGGAATCGTTCTGAAGAGATGGGATCAGTTCTTGTGATGTCGGCGACGTTGGATCGAGTTTTATGTAACGCAGTTATCATATCCGCAGACATCTGTGAATGATGCTACAGTACAAAGCACAGAACATTCCTTTGAATCAATCTCTGAGCGGAACCAACAGATATTATAATTATTATAAATCAGCAAGTCAGTAATACACAACTCCTTAAGATATAACATCTTCTTCTTCTTCTTTAGGTTCTCTGCCCTTCGGCAGGTTCCAACCTCCAATGACGCCACTCCTCTCTGTGCTGTGCCTTTTCCTTCAGTTCGCTGTATCCATTGACCATAATCCCTCCGAGCATCATTTGCCGCGGTCTTCCTCTCCCTCTCTTTCCTTCCATTCTCCCTTCTATGATTTCTTTCAGGAGGGAGTCTCCTCTTAACACGTGCCCAACCCAGTTCTTTTGTCTTTCTCTTATTGTTATTAGCGATCGCTTTTCACCAACCATTTGTAGTACCTCCTCATTCGTTATATATGCTCCGTCCAGCTCACCTTCTCCATCCTTCTCCAAATCCACATCTCGAAAGCCTCTAATTTCTGTTATATCTTTTCTCTTTTTTTTAAACACTGAAAAGATATAACATAGGCCTATATAAATCGTCATATTATTATTATTTCCAACCGTTGTCTTATTTGTGTTGTATCTATTTAGGACGTCAATTCTGGGCGACGGTGGTGGTGGGACATCATACCGGACATGCCCCACTTGAAATCGACGGGGTCATTGCTACATTTACCCCTATACTTTAGACTCGAACGATTTCAATTTTGGCATCAACATTCATCTACTTAAGAATGAACATTAATGAACCATAGAGAAGTCTCAAAGCGTCAGTCATTTGTAGATTTCGCGACCACTCGCCCTGTCATCGACCCCATGGTTTCCCTCTTCACGGCAAAGATACAATTAAGTGACCTTATAAGCCTATACCTAGCTGGAGTTTTTATTTTTTTTAACTGATACTAATGATATTTAAAACAATCTGATTATAAGCATTATTACCGATCGAACTATAGGCCTATTATTGTGTTCTAACTACTTTCAGTCGAAGGCCATAGAGTAGTTCAAAATGTTCTAATGAACGAAAATATATACAGTATATATATATTCTATGGTTTCTATTCATAGTGTATGCATATATAGTGTATGCATATATATATATTCTATGGCTTCTATTCATAGTATATATATATATCTATATATATATATATATATATTCTAAGGCTTCTATTCGTAGTGTATGCCGTCATTTCGCTTATGCTACACATGATCATTGATCAGTCAGATACTGTTTTCCGTGCATGAGCCAATCGATTACATCTTGTTAGATAAGTTTATGTTGAGTCGTCGTTTTATTCATATTCTATCATCATTATGATTGATTGATGTCGTTGTTAGGAGCATACTGATGACTACTAGTTATCCTTGGGCATATAATATCGATGACTAATCTTACCCTGTAAATTGTGACTTAGTATTCCAGGCTCTATGTCAGTGGATTGAGAGAAATGCCTGTCAGCTCTCCGTGCAAGGGTTGAGTTTCAGCCCGAAACAGATTCAGTCTCAGCACAAGATTTTTCCACTCACTGGTGGAAAGAAGTTGGTCTCGATGAGGTTTGTATTCCACTGATCGCTCCACCACTCAATCGGTTCCACATCGCTGACCGTTACGCTCTGTTTGCACGCCTCACTGTGGCACCACTGCCTCGTTCTGACTGCGTGAGAGGAAAACGCACGATCATTAACTATTAATTAAATCGAAGACCAACTCGTAGAACTCGATTGCAAGGCTATAGTAAGTGTGCCTACCATAGCGGCAGGCTATTACAATGTCACTTTAATAGAAAAGGTGCAGTACGTACCCGGTATATGTATATGCATTATGCAGTGTTCAATCTAGGCATCTGGGGTGGTAGTCCCTCCCCAGTTATGACATTTCCCTCTCCAGAAAAATCGAGGCGTTATTTACCTGGGCATACGTAATATTTCCCCCAAAACTTCCGTTTGTTTCCCCTTTCCAGAAACCTGAATCTCCCTAAGAGAGTGAACAATAAACACTGACGAATATATAAATTTTATTAGACTGACCGCAGATGTAATCTGCTTTTCGGGTTTGGTTTTACAGCGCCATTGGTCTACATATCGACTAGGACTCTGGGTTAATGAAGCGTAACGAGAGGCTACTAATAAACGGCAATTATAACAGGCCCTACGTGGATCGACTTGCCGTAATGAATCGTTCCTGGGGGACGACACCCGACCAGATGGAAAGAGGCCCCGCGGGTCCATGTAGGTATGGGGGTCTTTTGCAGTGGGGTCAATTGCCACATCAAAGAATTGCGGTAGTCCTTTGAAGAAAGTCCTGATTAAGGACAAACTGAACACTTGACCCGAGTCAATGAGGGTTGGATGTGTCCGACCCCTTCAGGGGGTCAGTTCTGCTACCATCCATAGGTAGCTAATGATTCAAGATATGCGACTTATTAATTCTGGCCAATCTTATTCCTGCTCTCTCTCTCTCTCTCTCTCTCTCTCTCTCTCTCTCTCTCTCTCTCTCTCTCTCTCTCTCTCTCTCTCTCTCTCTCTCTCTCTCTCACACACACACACACACGCACACACAGAGTAACTGCAGATTCCTGTATTATATTCATTCATCATTCAGTTCGTTATTCATTCATTCGTCCATTCATCCAGTCTTCATTCACTCAGTTCGTCATGCAGTCATTCATTCAGCCAACCGACCAGTTTGCAGTCAGTCAATCGATAGGTTACGGAAGAGAAGTAAATATCATTTGGTAAAACACTCTTGTCTACACTGCCTCTAAAGATTCTTCTCAGACCATACAAGACCATTATTAGGCCTATATTGTATCTTTTGACTGAAGTAAAATCCCTACCAGTACAGGATAACCATCTTTACCACCCAAATTGCATTGGTTCCTATAAATTTCTACCCCATAGGAATGGAGAGCAGAAGTGTCGTATACGTCTGGCAAACCATCCAAATTATTCCAGCTGCACTCATGTTTCCTTTTCATCATAATGATACCAGCCACGCTTAGTCTAAATTCCAAAGTCTGTGCTCCGCAGCACCCCATCCACAGAGTCAGATTGAAGTAATTACATTTCATGAATAGGTTACTCATCTATGACCACCATAAATGATGCATACAAATGACGCTAAGCGAAAACAGTAGTCTCTAGTATTATGATAATATTAAGCTATAGCATGAAAAGTTTTTTTACCGAATTCTCTCTCTTTGTCTCCGAATTCTCCGCTACCAAAATACTAAATTGCTCAACTATAATTAGGCCTATGACATCCATTTATTCCAGGGCCGGATTTAGGGTGGTGGGGGCCCATGGGCGCCCATCAAGGTGGGGGCCCTTTTTGCAATAGGTATTTTGCTTTTTGATGCACAGTCTCCGACAGAGACAAGCCATGTACATGTGTACAGTCATAGCATATCAATCACAAGCAAAGGTGCTGAAAGAAATGTTTAAATTGTTGACTGATTGCAGATAAAAATTAAATACCTAATTATAAATGAAGACAAATTGAGATGATCATTTTGCTCTTAAATAGTGACTGCTGTTATATTATTTGGTATCAAATCATTTCTCAAATACAATGTTCAAGAATAAGCGTTGAGCCTTTTATCCAGTTTTTAGTAGGCTTTAAATCACCGCATGTCGGCTATGCAGAAAAAGCACAGAAAGTAAAAATAGGTCATAAGAGAGACCTCCGGGGAAAAACAAATAGCTATAGTCTATAGTCAGTTAAATATCTTGGTTAGGCCACAGTAGGCCCACAGTAGGCCCATAGTAGGTCCATAGATCTCAATTTGAGTAGGCCCAGTCATAGGCGTAGGGGACATTTCGGAAGTGCATGCCATGGGGGGCAAAAATTTAATTTTTGCCCGAAAAATCTGACGACCTTTTTTTTTAGTCATTTCCTGTAAATCTTCATAAAATTTTGCTTTTTACCCCTGTGTACACGAAAAAATATCCGCCTGTACCTGTTTGCCTGACAAACATTTCCGATTTTTTTCCCGTCCGTGTCTCTTTTGCCCGAAAAACACATTTGCCCAAAATTTAGGGGGCATTTGCCTCCCTCTGGACCCTTGCCTCCTACGCCTATGGGTCCAGTAGAGACTTTGCGCATTTTTCTATTGGCAAAGTCATAAATTAACTGATTAAAATCAAGTTGGTAGGCCTGTAGAATATCACTCCAAGGTGGGTATATACATGTACGTAACTCGTGTGTCATACTTGTGCCAAGCCTGTTTTTAATTATCGTTGTCATGGAAAATGAGCGTCTAGCACTACTGCTGTGTGACCATGAGCACCAAGTAGCCTACATTGTTAGCATTATTTCCACATTTTGGGAATGAACTTTCATCACCTGTGTCAAGGTAGCCTACTAGGCTTATAATATTGGTTCGTGAACTGCTCCTGACTTATGCCGAGGCTGTTCTTCGTGTCTCGTCTTGAAACATTTTGACAAGATAATAAAACTGCATTAGCTCATTGCGAGGGCATTCATCGAGGTCAACATCATTATACTGGTACATGGTTTTTCGCAAACTTGAGTATTTCTTCATCACTAGGGGGCCTACACAATTTATAAGCTTAGAAAGAAAACAAAACCTTGAGCAGAGCAGTTCGTTTGATTCTAGTCTTTTGTCATCCACGGTGACAGCAGATTTACTTAGAGCTGTTGCCTGAAGTAACGCGACTTGTCTTTGCAAGTAGGCCTAGCCTATAATATACTTTCTCATTTTGAGATCCTTTTTCTTTACTGAACTTGTTCTTTTGAGAGCCGCTCTGTGCCTGTTAGGCCTAGTGCCCTGATCTTAAATTCGGTTCATGTCTATTGCTTGAAATTACTTAGAATCTTCAAATTATATTAAGTAATGCTGATTCAAAACTCACACTGTGATGGCATTATAAACCGTGCATATATATATATATATATATATATATATATAAACACTGTATTATTATAAGTGTAGAGTCCTATATAGGACTGCAGTCTCAACCACTCTTGACAGCACAGAAATGACAGTAAACAGCTGTGCGCTGCCACAAATGTGAACATTGGGTCACTCAGGGTCAAAGTGCCAGCCGAACGCTAGAGCAAAGACAAAATACCCACTGTCTCCGTAACACGATACTCGTGGTGAGGGCCGTGGAGGTCATCGTCCTGAGCTGACCAGAGAACGAGGTCTCGATCTGTCTGTCTGCGGCATGTGGACCAAGTCGAGGGAAACACCTCTGACACTGCATCTGCCTTCATCAGTATACGCTATCTGAGCTTGAGTTAAAAGGACGATAATCTGTCAACAGCAGCTGCTGCTGAAGATGTCACGCAAAATTAACGAGCACATACACTATATATTATACAGTGGTCAAATCAGAGGCATGCTACTCACTGATTTCAAGACCCTTAGAATCCCTTCCTCAATCAAAATTTATCGAGTACGCTCTAAAGGGATAAAAAAATAAAACTGCAACTGGTGGGGGCCCCTAAGTGGTGGGGGCCCCTGGGCTGGAGCCCGTGTAGCCCATGCCTAAATCCGGCCCTGATTTATTCTTTCCTGTACATAAGGCTATTCTACAGCAATCGGGTCAGTTCCCTGAAATTATACGACTCTTAAATCGTCTCCGCTTTTGGTGACCTACAATCCTATATATACATGCATATGTAAAGTTGAAAATGCATCGAAAGAAGCTTTCGTTGTATTTGTGATTAAACTCATGTCTTTGTGTCGCCTGCCTCTCATCTGCTGGTTTGAATGACGAGGATCATATACCGAAGCAGGTGCTTCTGTTTGCAGGTCGGGTACGGTTGGACAAAACTCGTCTGTCATTCGCAAACACTGCAGCCTCTTCGCCTCATCCCTCTTATCATGAGCCATGGTTCTCGAAGTTTACATTAGTCAGTTTGTTCTAAAGGGATCAAATGTCAAGATATTATAACAAAGCTAACAAAACGATTTTTATTCTCAGATTCTTCTTTGTGTTTTATCTCTCATCGATCGATCACCAGAAAGAACAAAAGAAATCACAAGAAACAATGATCGGTGCAACGCTCTCCTTATAACACTAGGCATATAATAGGCTATATAGATAGAGTAACATATAATTGTATCAAAGCGTAAAAGTTAGGCACTATTGTTTACCATTAGTTTAAAGGCCAACGCTTTACAATTTACATTACAATTCTCACGTCGGTCTAGGCTATGCGAATAAAAAGTGTCATAGCACAATGTATGTATATAATATATAATATTAGATAATTTTGATCTGCAATCAGAGAATGGAAACTATTCTACACTAGTGAATAGTAATGACATTTCCAACTAACCTCCACAACTGATATTTCCAAAAGCATGCGTCAAAACTTAGCAGAATCCATCCACTCTACACACTAGCCTTCTTTCGACTATTGAGCTCGTTATCCCATCACAAATGTAACAACAGGCGTGAATCTTCAGACGTGCCCTTATTATACAACCGAGGCACGCCCACTACAATAATAACAGGTCACAGTCTGTCCCTCAAAGAGAACCCAACGTTCAACCTGACAGATGGTCAGTAAATGCGTCCTGCCAAACAGAGAGCGCCAACAGTCAGCGTGCAATCTGATACGAACTAGTCTGCCATCTCATTTGTATACATACAAGCGCGTATGTGTCAACGTACTTGCCAAGCGCTGACTGCATAGCCATGGAGGACGACGTGGGTTGCTAACTACATGTAGGGCCTACGCTGGCTTTTGTCCAGCGCTGTCACCTGGTAATCTCTGGCGGTCTGGTCCGTCTGAAGGTACATGTGTATACATGTATAATATAGCTGCCGTCCAGCTAATTCATTCAGATCACGTTCTTGGTCGACGATATCGGGTTACACGGTTATTATAAGTCGGGTGGAGATAAGAGGCGCGTTAATTAGTGCATATATAGAGCAGACGGCACGCAATTCTACACAAATTTAACCTAATATATATCCTTATATATCCTAATATATATCCTTATATATATATAATATAATTTTATATGAATAGTAATTCTAATACTAATATATATCCTTATATATCCTAATATATATCCTTATATATAATATAATTTTCTATGAATAGTAATTCCACCCAAAATTAGCTTTCGACACACACACACACACACACACACATATATATATATATACATATATATATATATATAGACATACATACATTATATAGCCTATATAATTTATATTCTCAATGAGCTGTGCGCCAAATGAGGCTCTAAATACGTATTAATCGCACTATAGGCCTAACAAGCATATTAAGCTGTTGCTTTGTTTCTAATGATGAAAGTGATAATATTCTCGATGTAGTCATTGTCAGCCATAATTATTAATCACGACAGCGATGACAAAACATGATATGTTATTGCATGGTTGCTTTTGTTGTCGGTTTCGTGATATTTGCAATTTGCCCATAAATAATAATCTTCAGCAGAGCAGTGCACAGACGTGTGTACAGTAGAGTGAGTATAGACTGCATGAACGCTGTACGCTGTACGTTTGCAACAGCTGCGGCAATGTCGAAGGCCGTCTGTAGCTTTAGTAATTTCAGTTAACGACTCTGCGTCGTAAGTCGTAACACAGGTCATTGTCGTCGCCCTCCTCCTTTATTCAGGCTTGGGACTGGCACTGGCAGAGTGCAATCAGTGGCGGCGGAGTTATGTGAACACTGAACAGCTAATCGATGTTATAAGAAATATGTCTCACTGACGCAACAATTAAACTACTGAGATCGTGTCAATATTGTGTGCTAGACCGATGCATGGTGATTCTGCACGTTTTGCATTACTACAGAGCAGGGCCTATATTCACATCGAGACTATTATTTTTGTGGCCTACGCTATGATGACATTTCTTATGTGCTAAATGCGCTTTGTCATAAAAGATATTTAAAATAATTCTGCATGCATAAAGTTTAAAAAAATCTCTTCATATATTGATTGTTATTAATATTGGTCTTCATTCTTCAATCAACTGATTGTTATACAGAATCTATGAGGCGCATTGTGCGACGGCTTGCTGTTGCTTAACGACGCTGTCATTTCAAAGATGATTCGTGTCGCCCTCCTCCTTTATCCGGGCCTGGGACTTGTACTGTCAGAGTACAAACGGTGGCATTGTGGGATCTATGTCGCCGATATTTACACGGACCGATGGCCACAGGTGAGAAGGTAGGTCACCGCTGCCCTCCGTCCCCGCTGCCACCCCCACTCCCTCCCTCGATGTCACGTGGAAGGTTCCTCCTTTGAAGTGGCCTCCCTGTTTTACGAGGCGAGGATTTATCTCCCGCTGAGTTTGCGGTGACTGCTAATGGCGACTGAAAAGGGTCTTTGCAATACATTCAAACGATAGGGTGGTAGCCCGGCGGCGAAGTGGGATGGGGAGGGGGGAAGAAGACATTTGAATGGGAGCCAACCATAGCCGTCTGTGGCTATTAGAAAAAGAAGATTTCGCCCGCAGAGTCGGTTGATGGCAACCGTCCATCCGAGTAATCTCTTCGCGACGGGTGGCATAATGGAGGCACCTCCAACGCTCCAGACGCCTCTAACCTTAGTCATGTCTTCAGCCCAACGGAGCAGTGGCGGCGCCAGGATTTCAGTTTCGGGGGGCTGAAGCCTCGACCGAAATCTCATGACGACCTTTTTTTTAGTCATCGACCGAAATCTCATGAAAATTTTCCATTTTCGCCGCCAAAATTTCTGACGACCTTTTTTTTTAGTCGTCAACCCAAAATCGTGGATATTTCACTCTAAGAAATTTCGGATGGCCCTTTTTTGGGGGTTGAGTCTCTTGTATGGGGCTTAGCCCCCAGCCCACCCCTAGTGCCGCCACTGCAACGGAGGGGAGATAGATTACTTGGGGTCTGCCAAAAGGGACGAAGGCGCTGAGGGCTAGTAGTGGGCGGCCATCAGATAGTGGGAGTTGCATACCGTGCTTCATTGTTGCGCCGGGGGTCATTTTGGGTCATTTCGTGATTGTGGCATCGACAGATCAAAGACGTTCTGAGTGAATTACGACCGAGTGATGTTATTAATTGAAGAGGTCGTTGGATGTGTCTTCGCCACTGTACTCTGCCAGTGCCAGTCCAAAGTCTGGACAAATGAGGAGGGTGACTCTAATCACCTTGCAAAGGCAGTGTCGTTAAACAGCGACAGACCGATGTGTCTGCAAATCAGACAACGGTGATAGCTATGACATTGTAATGTAATGTAATGGCATTGGTGTTGTTCTTCTACGTACACAAATGCACACTATTGCCTACTGTTGCAACGACTATCAGCTAAAGAGAACGGTTAAAATAATCACATGAACTGATTTCAGTGCTCCACCACTGCATGCTCTTCGTCAGTGCCAGTCCCAAGCCTGGATAAAGAAGGAGGGCGACGCTGATGATCTTTCTTATCATACAGCATGTGTCGTTAAACTGAAACCAGTTTCAGTTATATGCTGCAGCATGTGCGCACATATCTCTCACCATTTCTCTGTCACTGTTGGTCTCGATATGTGTGTGTGTGTGACATTGTGTGTACCTGTCTTGACTGCAGTCCTGCCTGCCTGTCGGTCTGGTCTCTCAGATGCAGATCTACTAGAATAAACTAGATAGATGTTCACTTTGAGAACAAACGCGGACTAGTGTCACTTTGATTCTGATGCAAATCTATTATTATGGAAGTTCATTTTAGAACATAATTATGATGCCATGCAGGCCTATTGTGACGTCACTTCGATTATGACATAGATCTACTTATAAAAGATGTTCATTTTCAGGACACAAATCTTCGACCATTGTGACGTCACTTCGATTATGATCTACTATAATTATATAAGTTCATATCACGAATAAAACTGGGTCTATTGTAACATCACTTCGATTGTGATACAGACCTACTATTATAGACGTCAATTGGAGAACATAGTAGGCTACAAGGTCTATTGTGACGTCACTTAGATTATGATGCGGGCTATAGTATATTATTATAGAACTTCATTTAAAGAGCACAAAACTATGCCCGTTGTTACGTCACATAGATAATGATACATTTCTACTATTATAGAAGTTAATTTAGAGAACATAAAGCTACATTGGATCTGATGCAGATCTACTATAATTATAGAAATTCATTTTGAGAATGTAAATAAGGCCCATTGTGACGCGGCTTCGATTATGTTACAGATATACTATTACAGAAGTTCATTTTGAGAATTTAAAACTAGGCCTAGTGTTACGTCACTTCGATTGTCATACAGATCTACTATAATAGATGCTCATTTTGAAAATGTTAAACAAGGTCCATAGTGACGTCACTTAAATTATGATCCAAATCTACTATTCAAGAAGTTCATTTTGAGAATATTAAGCGGTTTATTGTGACGTCACTTCCAGAATGATTCAGAACTGCCGTATATAGATGTTTATTTTTGAAAATATTTAACTCTATTGTGACGTCACTCTGATTATGGTGCAGATCTACTTTCATAAAAGTTCGTTTTGAGAATAAAAATCTAGGTCTATTGTGACGTCACTTCGATTATGATCCAAATCTAATTTTACAGAAGTTCATTTTGAGAACGTAATATTTGATCTATTGTGACGTCACTTCGATTATGATTCAGATCCACTATGATGAATCTCATTTTACATTGGTGCAGGTCTGCCATTATAGAGGTTCATTTCGAGAATACAAAACTAGACCTATTGTGACGTCACTTCAATTATACTGATCCGCTATTGTTGAAGTTTGTTTTGGGAACAAAGAAATTAAGTCCTTTTTGACGTCACATAGAATATGAAACGGATCTACTATTATAGAAGTTCATTTTGAGAATATTAAATTAGGCCTATCGCTACGTCACTTATATTGTGATACAGGTCTACCATTATATCAATGTTTATTTTGAGAATATAAAACACTTGCCTATTGTGACGTCACATCGATTATGATCCAAATCTACCATGCATTTATAGAAGTTCATCTTGATAATACAAAACTATGACGTCACTGTGTTTCTGATGCAGGTCTTCTATAATGGAAGTTCATTTTGAGAGTATAGAAATAAGGTCCATTGTGATGTCACATAGATTATGAAGCGGATCTACTATAATAATATATTATAGAGGTTCATATTGTGAATATAGAAGCAAAGCCTATTGTGACGTCACTTCGCATATGTTTCAGATCTACTATTATAGAAGATCGTTTTGAGAATATAAAACTAGGCCCATTGTGGCGTCACTATGGTTACAAAATTAGGTCTATTGAGTCGTCACTCTGATTATGATGCATATCTACTATCATAGATATTCATTTTGTGAACAGAAGCATGGCCTGTTGTGACGTCAGTTTAATAATAATAATAATAATAATATCTTTTCTTTAATTAAACGCCTGCAAGACGCACTGCGCTTTACATTTACAAGTTATGCAGTAATCTTAATTAAACTTAACTACTAACTGAACAGACAGCTTTGTAATTACACGGCGCCGATGGCAGCCTACAAAGCAAATCCGCCCAACGGGGGCTCGAACTCACTACCTCTCGCACTCTTGGCCAGCGTGTTAACCACTACTCTACCGAGATTTTGTTGCAGATCTACTATTTATTGAATCTCATTTTGAGAATTTGTAACTTGGCCTATATTCTACTTAATTCGATCATGATACAAATATTCTATCAGTCCATCATATTAGTATACAAGTTCATTTTGACAATACAATGCTAGGCCTATTGAGTCGTGACTCTGATTATGGTACATGTAAAGTCTTAAAACTGTAGAAGTTTATTTTGGTGATACATAACCAGGCCTATATATACTGTGACGTCAGATTGATACAAAAATTCTATTATAGAAGTCTATTTTTAGAATTCAAACTAATTCAAACTCTGTTGTGACGTCACTCTCATTATATGATAGAAACCTACTGGAACAGAGGTTCATTTTGAGAATTCAAAACTAGGCCAATTGTGACGTCGTATCGGTAGAAATCTTCTATTATAAATTTTCATTTCGATAATATAAGATCCACTGTGACGTCACTTCGATTATAATGCAGATCTACTATACATAGATGTACATTTTCAGAATATCAAACTATAGGCCTCTCGTGACGTCACTTCGATTATGATACAAATTTACCTTTATAAAAGTTAATTCTGAGAATACAAAACTATGCCGATTGTTATGTGACATTGGCCCAAATCTACTATTATAGAATTTCATTTTGATAATATCAAGCCATAGATCTATTATGATGTCACCTCGATTATGATACTCTCTCACTCTCTAGAACGGTGGCAATGCCTTTTTTAGATGCATCTGTTACTGGCAAAACGATCTAAACTATTCAATAACATTATATAACATTAACATTACACAAACCTATTTAGTGGTTTAAGTGCTCTTAAATATTTTAAATGTTCTAAGTGCTCTAAAAGCATAGCAAGTAAAATTATCTAGTGTATGAATAAACATACCTGTTAGTGTCATTGTTCAAAACAAGGCAGATGGAAGCTAATTTGCGAAAATAAATACTCGTGGAAGTGGCTTTTTAAGACTTCTCTTTATCTTCATATGGTGGGGGATAAGATTAATACAGGTTATACTCTATTTTGTGGCACCGGCCTAGCCTAGAGGGCCTACATAACGTACATAACGGACATTGTTGGACATACGCATGTTTCGATATGGGATACACTTATAATGAAGCATTGTCTGTTCATGCTATGTTTAGAAATTTATTTATTCAGTCAAATTCAATGCATTCTACTTTGTTCTGATGCCGAAACTATAGCTTTGCGTAATTGCGTTGCTTAATTAACCATCTCTGGAGATTTGTTGTTGTTGAGAATAAGCATACAAGTAGATGTAGCCTTTAGGCCTTGCATACGGGTTTCTCCGAGAGTAAGCTCTGTAACACCCATGGCAGCTAGTAGCAAAAACTCAGGCGTATAATGTGCCTAAAATACATTTATTTCAAAACAACAATCTACACAGGTCACTATATAGGCCTACACTCTGACCCAATTCTAGAAGCCGTATAACAGCGTTATGCAGTACATTTCTACAGGTGCAAAATTCTTTTTAACAAATAACATAAAAACATGCAGTCTATCTATCATAAGATTTACTAGTGAGTCAAATCTGCTAATGATCCTCTTTGTGACGTTTAAAATTCAAATATTTTACATTTTAAAGTATTTTCATCACAGATCTGAGCTGCAGTGCTCAGTTTCAGACGAACATCTTTCACAGGATGAACACAAAACTTCACAAAGTGTTAACAATAAACGATTATTTACAAATCAATCTAATTTCTTCTAAACAACTGCAAAGCAGCAAACATAATGGTCTATGCATTTATGGTCTATGCAATTGGCCGTATAATACAGGTTGCGTTTCATCTGACGCTTATACATCTGGCCTTCGAAGATTGCAAAGTGAGTCAAGTGACTAATTCACCGTTGCATGCAGGTAACGATTTCGCTTTATCAACATTTTAGAAAGAAATAGTTTAGGTATCGTCGGATGCCTGTTTATATTACACATTTATTTGCTGCAATTGCCTAAAACAATTATGCAGCTTGTGCGATGGAAACAAGACATGTATTTCTAATCTCCATTCAGGCCATTCAGGGCTCACATGTACAGCATTTTAGAAAGTAATCCCCAAAACGCAGTTTTAAATGTTCGCATAAATTCTCATGATTAGAATTATGTAGATCATGCAAAGGAGGCATGCAGCGTGTTACAGCATTCATGACGATGTAACTCAGATGCATCCATCTGGAAGTGTTTGTTATCGGCCCAATATGATTAATACGATTTTTATAGGTAAAAATTAAGGCGCATAGGCCTAATAAATAAACAGACACAAACATAGATCACATTTTGGTCTGAGCAATTTCAGCATTCTTAAGAACAATAATTATTATGCAATGTGGCCTATAGTTAGTTTTTCATCGTTTTATAGCATTTATAGGTTGTATACACTCCCGCCAACAGACCCATTGTGAAAAATTATCGCTTCTATACAAACAAGGTACTGACAATGGTGTGAAACTCGTCGCCCCAAAACTCCGTTGTTCGCCTTACACTCGCACTTGATTTACGTTAAAAAAATTACATCTGAAAAAGATCACAGTGGTCACAACTCCGATGTCAGAAGTTGGAAACCGGTGGACTGGAGTCAAGTTTAGATTTTAGCTGTTTAGCCGCAATGCCCGACTTTATAGGGTGAATAGATTAAGAGGTCTTTTATTCAAGCGCTAGATGTCGCTTGAAAGTATAGGACGAGGGTGACCGCTACAAGGGCCATGAATGGTTTCAAAAGTTAGTAGTCACTCTAAATAAAATAATGTGGCTGCAGACAACTTATATGTTGCTGTTTAACGACACTATTTCATAATTATCAAAGATGATTAGTGTCGCCCTCCTCCTTGCTCCAGGCTTTGGACTGGCACTGCCAGGGTTGGAACCGTGACGGCAGTGGCGTAGCCAGGAATTATGATTTTTGTGTGATTTTTATGGCCTGGCCGGATGCCCTTTCTGACACCAACCCAACAGTATTACAGTAAATAAAAAGGAAATAAAGTAACAAAGGGAGTTAAGTAAGAAAAACAATTGTTACTACAAGCAATTCTTTTGTTTTTCTTATTTAATTAGACAAATAACCTTTAATAAAGTTTTCCTTAGCCAATGGGGAGGGGGGTTTAACCCCCGAATCCCCCTTGGCTACGCCACTGCGTGACGGAGGAACCAAAGTTTGGTTTTATATGCCTATATTTGGAGGTTACGTATTTTGGTGAAGACGATGTTGTCGGACTTGATGAACAACCCCAAAGGTTGTTCAGAAGAAGTACGCAGCTGTTTGAGAGGTCACTGCCGACTGCATGGTTCGAAGGTCATCATGGTTCACGATCTTTGACGAATCCGTTTAGATAGACGTCTGTTCCTGGCTGTTGGACAGTTTCCGTCGTCGTTCGATAGATGTCACTGATGTCTCCCGTGGAACCATAGGCCCCCGCAGCAGCAGCAGCAGCAGCTGATGATGATGCTGATGGGGAAGAAGTCTTCTTTTCCTCTAGTGAAATATCGTTCGGTCCCTTCATGGCTTTGATGGCCGTCTCCTCTGGGTCGGCGTCGTCATCGTCCGGTGGGTCTGCCCACGGTTGCTTCTCCCCAGAAGCGAAGATGGCGTAGAAAATGACGCCCGCGAAGTGGATGAAACTGGCGATTAGGAAAACAGTCTCCCACTCCTTCCCTGACTACAATCAATCACAGGACACGCGCAATAGAACCTATACACTGGATACACACCTACACACCTACACACACATCCACACACACACACACACATACACATGCTTGTTGCTGTTTAGCAAAGCTGCCATTGCAAAGATGATCAGTGTCGCCCTTCTCCTTTATCCAGGCTTGGGTCTGGCACTGGTAGAGTGCAACCAGACTTGCGGAGTTTTGCACCCACAACGTGTACACGCAACATATATAATATATATGGGTGGCGTATGTGCATGGGGACGTGTGCGTAAACATGCACCAAGCCACCAAGCATATCATCATAATAATATATAGATTATAATATATCTAATTCAATCTAATATAATATTACATTTGTAAAGCGCTTCTCACATGCAGCAGAGCTATTCAGAAGCGCTCTCAGCGTAACAGGTCCATGAATATAATTATCTAGTGCTTAAAGTGTGGAAAAATAAGTGCCTGAACGCCCCTTACCTTTCCAAAAGAAGTGCCTGGACGCCCCTTACCATTCCAGTCAGTGCTGGCCAATAAGTGGCAGGACGGCGTTCAGATTTTAAAATAAGTGCCTAGACGCCGTCCATGACCGTCCAGGCACACTTTAAGCCCTGAATTATTATATATCTATAAGCAGGACACAAGAAGTAGGCAAGCTACATGTAGAATGAATAAACACGTATACACGCAAGAGGTAGAACCCTCATTCATCCGACAATTTCTCCCTCTCTATATATCTGCATATATTAGCTGCATACTTTTCTTCTCGGAGATAATAATAGACAGAGAAAAACTCGAAACAGCGGTGGGTCTATCTTACCTATAATAAGCTATAACCTATACTAAAAGGACGTGAATGAAATTACGGTGGGTATTTGGAGCGGTGGATAAGCATTACTGCATTGGACGCAAGAAAGTTCGCAGCGCCAGTGGCAGGTAAGCGAGAAAGGAGGAGGAGGAGGAGGAGGAGGAGGAGGAGGACGACGACGACGACGACGACGACGACGACGACGACGACGACGACGACGACGACGACGACGACATTAGGCATCTTTGATGTTATGACAGAGTGGCATATTATTATTCAACTGCAACAAGCACAATATTGCAGGCTGCAGATGATCATGACTGGGAAGATGGGGATTCGAAGTTGAAAAGAGTATATAGGCTACTTACCCCGTTTCTGGTCAACTGTTCGGTCACGATGGGGCAGAACATTCCAGCCAATGTTCCCACTCCGTTCGACATTCCCATGAGAATGCTGGCGTAGCGAGGGGCAATGTCCAAGTGGTTCACGTTGAAACCTAAAACGAGACACAGTCGACAGTTCATTCATATCTCGCTTCACAGGCTTCGCCTGCGCTATCCTACACTATCACACACTATCCTACACTATCCTACCCTATCCTACAGCCTTCAGACGACAGGAATTACCTGCAACAAGATGTATCATGTAGTTAGGCCTACTTCATAATACGATGCATTACGCAGCCTAGACTAGTGTCTATATAGATGCATCATGGCCCAACAGTCGCTGTTAAGTCAGCTCTTCAGACACTGAATGCATGCGTGCGTACATACATAGATCTACTTAGTGCAGAGACAGACATGCAATCATGCATGCATGAATGCATAGGTACATACATAATAGAAACATACATTCAATCATAAAACCATAGATAAGCCATGCAGTGCCCTACATACATGCACATAGGCCTACGTGCTTGCATAGGCTACGTAGGCCTATACAATAATGATAGCGCACGACAACTTGTGCCATGGGATTGGATTAATTATTAAGCACCACGAGCGTCAAACAGAAATAACCGCATAGGCCTATCATGCCGCCTATGCCAAGGCCGAACAACATATCTCCTCGGTTCGGCCGAAGATGTTATTCAGCGCCGAGTAGGCCTACCGCTGGGCTGTACAGCTTCAACGACTAATCAATAGGCTAGTGGCGCATCGTAGCGTCGGCCTAGATAGCTCAGTTGGGAGAGCGTTAGACTGAAGATCTAAAGGTCCCCGGTTCAATCCCGGGTCTGGGCATAAAACCCGACTAATCCCGGGGGTCGACAACGTTTTGTCAAATATGGAGGAAATCATCCCAAGTATAATTATGCCATGTTTGGCTTGTTGGTCGACTTTGTTTTCCTAGCCTCAGCTTATGAGGGCCCATTTCCTAACCTTACTGCCTCATCTTCAATGTAGCCTATATGCTACTCTCATACATTAGTAGACCTATGTGAGGTTCTGAAAAAATAGACTATAAAGCATAAGATCGTGTTACAGGCCGACTGCTCTAACCAATATTGGTTAGAGCAGTCGGCCTGTAACACGGAGAGTACGGGTTCGATCCCATCCAAGGCGGTTACTGTGTAGAGACCTTCAGCAAATCCTTCACTCACAATAATTATTATTGGTCTGCATTACAATTACAGTTGCGCCGTTGAGGCGTGTGTGCACTTCTGAACCTTGTAACGAGGGCGATATCAAATTGTATAGGCCTAATTGTACTCTGCTGTACTTGTACCGTACTGTACTCTTTGTACTATACTGTGCTGCTCTGTACGGTACTATATATAGCATACTCTATTGTATTGCATTTTATTGTATTGTATTGTATTGTATTGTATAGTATTGTATTGTATTGCATTGTATTGTATTGTATTGTATGGTATAAGTCTTTGAACAAACCGGAAATAGCGAATCCACTGAACCCGACAGCAATTGTCAGACACGTGATGGCTGTGACGGTGTCGTTAGTGAATCCAACTCCCAGTAGAAAGATGGCTTCCAATCCAAAACCTACAGTCAAGAATCACAGTTCAAGCTATTTTCTATTTCACCAACGCTATGCAGACCATCGTCTAATCAGGCATTTTTTTCACCACACTTTAGGCACCGGATCTAATCGATATTCTATTCAATTATTCAAAGATTATTAGATGTTTACTAAAATTGGTTTCGTCTCTTCTCACCTGGATCACTCTGAGAACGCGCTTAGATTTCAGATAGCGCTTCATAAATATAGGCTATATATAGTTCTTCCGGTCAGTAATAAATTCCAGCAATTTAAAAAACTTCCACGATTCTTTACGAGGGCCTACCAAATAGGCCTACTATCCTGTTATGCCTTTCAAAGCATAGCATATTGACTTTGAAAGAGCTATGTGGGTCATGGATATATATAAATATATAATTATAAATAGACTACGATGGATCAATACATTACATTCGTCTCTTCAATCAGGACATCACGGTATTAAATCTCTAAGTATTAAGATCAGAAGCACTTTGAAAGAGTTATATTATTTTGAAAGGCTCTACGGCGTCTACGCGCAGCCTATTTGCTATTGCAGTTATTTAAATCTTGGTTTTCGTCGGCCTAGATAGCTCAGTTGGGAGAGCGTTAGACTGAAGATCTAAAGGTCCCCGGTTCAATCCCGGGTCTGGGCACAAAACCCGACTAATCCCCGGGGGTCGACAACTTTTTGCCTCTTTTATAATGAAAATAACTGACCCTATAGGCCTATAGTATATAATTATTATATATAGATTAGATATTATAATATAAAAAAATAAAAACATCTTCTATGACTCTACTACCATTATAATAATAATACAGGGCACAGGCCTACATCGATGAGCGGTTGTAGGCTACCAGAGATAAAGAATACAAATATACAAAGAGATTAGAGGGCGTAGCATAGGCCTATCGTCATAATTGTACTCACGACAATTTATGTCACATAGTCAATGGCAAGCGCTATAGGCCTACTAAAGTCTAAAGGGTGCTTAAGCCTTAAGGCACTGTCATTCTGTCAAACGCTAAGAGCAACATATCAAGGACATTTTTAACTGTTTCAAAACATAAAAACCTTTGACTTTCTCAATAGATGCTACAGAAGGAATGTTTTAGGCACGAGGGCTATCGATCCAAAAAACTTAGACCACTCAGCCTAAGTCTTAGTCAGGCCTACTGCTAAAAACGTGATAAGAGATCTGAGGTTGAATGTATTAAAACATTAATAGTGTGTCAGTGTGTGTGAGAATTGCAACGGAGACCTCCACAGTTGAAGATCTTCCGAACGTTTGTTGTCGACAGGATGCGATGCTTCCGCAAATGATCGGCCATTGCGCCACCTATCGGAACGATGATCGTCATGACGAGGTGAGGGAGCGCCGACAGGGTTCCGCCCTAATGATGACAAACGCATCAATTGAAATAATTACTCCAATCAATCAATCAATCAATCAATCAATCAATCAATCAATCGGTCGGTTGGTCGGTCGATAGATCAATAAATAAGCCAGTCAGTCAATCAGTCAATCAATCAGTAAGTCTATCAATCAATCAATCAATCAATCAATCAATCGGTCGGTCGGTCGGTCGATCGATAGATCAATAGATCAGTCAATTACTCAATCAATCAGTCCATTAGTCAATTAATCAGTAAATCAGAATTTATTTAGCGCCTCTTCGAGATCCCTGCTCAGAGGCACTTCTGACCCAGGTCAAGCGAGAAAAGCACTACCCAGCAATTGGTGAAACTTGGTCAGTTTGGAGGTTTCGCATGGCCAAGCGAAGCCCGCTGCCTTCTAATGCTTACAACTATATCACGCGTAGTAGCCTACTGATCAATGATGTGTAAAACCGGTGACACACGTCTAGCCACCGTGGGGTTCTATGGTGTAATGGTTAGCACTCTGGACTTTGAATCCAGCGATCCGAGTTCAAATCTCGGTAGAACCTTAGTATTGCAATAATGAAAGCTGTTGCTCCCATTCCATTCGTCTGTGAGTTTGAGGTCAAACCTCAATAGAACCATCAAATTTTTGCTGTTCTCGTTCATTTTCTCGTCCATTACGCCAACTTTTATCAATTCGTTGTTTGTCTTGAAAGAGATCTGTCTGTAAAGCAGTTCTGGATGAACTCGTGTGTGTGTGTAGTTGCAGTATAACGTCACTGTGTGGTAACAAAAACCATTAGCGACGCCCTCCTCCTTTATCCAGGCTTGGGACTGGCACTGGTAGAGAGCGACCAGTGGCGGGGATGAACTCGTCATTTTGGGGCAATAAATGATCTTGCCTGTGATGGAACGCAGGATTGTAGCTCTGCAGAGTGAGAAGTGCCGGGGGGAAAGGGGTTTCAACTTTCAACCCCCAAGTCTTTCCTAGAGCGCCATAGTAAAGTCTGTTTTTCACACCCATATTCCAATTGGATCATTGTCCCCCCGTTATTTTTTCACAATTATCACACTGTGTAGCCCCCACTCACCATTCGCTGAATGAACTCTTATTAGGCCGTATTTTTCGCTGTCTTTCTTTCTCTCCCGCTCTCCCCCTCTTCTCTGCCATGCTCCCCCTCTGCTCCGCTCTGCACTACTCTCAGCTATCTTCTTGCTATAGTTCTTTATCTTCTTATAGATTGTTTCAAATAGAAGTCTGTTGGTTCGCTCTTTGAAGTGCCATGGAAGGGCATCGAAGACTGATCAATCTGAAGTTTTAATTGAATAAAATCATCCACATAATATATTTCTGTGTGGAGGGATCATTGTTTTGCGTTTGAGTGGCAAAGGAAATACCTCACCTCAGATATGTTTTATTCATGACTGGATTTGAAACTTTCAAAACATTCATTGTTTTTCAGCTGGTTATTGAGATACAATGTCATACACACATGTTATGCAGCAACGTTGGCGATTCTTTGGCGAATAATACATGGTTAGAATCATTATGTGCTGGGAAGAATTGGAGAAGAAAGAACACTGATAAGAACGATAAAAGGAAGACTTTGATACACACTAAGAGGAGATTCTTTGTTAAGGATAGTGAGCTAGGGGAAAATGGAAGGGAAAAGAACAAGAGGAAGACCGAGACAGATGATGCTGGACTGGATGATGGAGGACGGATACCCAAAACTCAAGGAGAAGGCACAACGGAGGATGGAGTGGCGGCATTTTTCATTTGAACCTGCATGCCTAAGGGCAGAGAACCTGAAAAAGAGGACCATTATTTCGATGAGTATTATAAAATTTTATCATCAATCGGTGAATGACGAATGACGTGTTTACCTTTGCTATTTCAAAGTGGAAGGCGTCAAGGAAGTACTTTGGTTGGGTGATGATCATCAGGTAGAAGCTCCAGCTGCGACAGAAGTTGGCGACGATGATGGCGTAGACCGGCATCGACGTCAAGAAAGACCTCCACGGAGTCGGAATGTTCTATGAGCATTTTTATCAGAAAAGCGTTGTTGTCAAAAACACAAGATGTATGTAATTATATGCAACCTCTTCCAATAGGAGAAAGCACAGGTGCAGCAACTGGAAGAAATCAGTACTACAGGTGTGTCAACACCAGGGTAAGATAATTAGTTACTCTGTGTCTCTGTCACTTTTTTCCCTCTCTCTTTCTGTCTGTCTTTGCATCTGTCTGTCTTTGTATCTGTCTGTCTTTGTATCTGTCTGTCTTTGTATCTGTCTGTCTTTGTATCTGTCTGTCTTTGTATCTGTCTGTCTTTGTATCTGTCTGTCTTTGTATCTGTCTGTCTTTGCATCTCTGTCTGTCCGTCTGTCATTTATATATGAACCACTCTTTCTCTCGCTCCCTATGTCCTATATGTCCTTACAAGGCATGACGTACACTGCCCGATTCTGTCGACTGCTAATCCATAATTTTATATCCTCAAACGTTTTACAGAGCGTTGTATGATATACTGAAGCGCAGTAACTTATTCAATAGATATGAGTGATATTCACCTTATATGGAGCGTTTGTGTTTTCTCCGATGGCTCGTTCGATGTAGAGACATTCGTCTCGACTTATACCCGAATGTTTGGCTGGACTCTCCGCTGAATAGATCCACCAGAAGATGAACCACAACAGACCGATCGCTCCTTCAATTACAATATTACACAGGTTGTTTACACGCATACACCAGCCGACCCACTCACCCGTCCGTCCGTCCGTCCGTCCGTCCGTCCGTCCGTCCGTCCGTCCGTCCGTCCGTCCGTCCGTCCGTCCGTCCGTCCGTCCGTCCGTCCGTCCATCAGTCAATCCGGCCATATATGTTTCCATTCAGATTTCCAGTGTAGGGCAATTTACAGTGCAAATGGTATCATAAAAATCAACAGAAAAATTCAAGAAACCGCTTCTTCCTATCGATATTCATGGTGCACCTAATCTCCTCCTCTTTAAAAAACAATTGCGTGCCTACCTACTCACTTTAAATGTATAGATATTCGCTATATTCTGTTTGTTTACCTAAAATATCCGTACACTAGACAATACTAATACGTATTATTTCATTTTGAACTTAGACGACTCCCGCTGCTTGTTACCAATTTCCACCTATATTTATACTGGTACATAGGTGGCCCTGCTATAGCGGGACTTTGGTCCCTTTAGGTCTTCCCTTTGTATCCCTACCTAGTACTGATTTGAAATTGTATCATGTTATGTTTTTCTTGGGAGCAATAAAAATCCTGTTATGTTATGATATGTTAATAATATGATGATTATAATTATATTTCGTTATCAATCGTGGCCCATAAAAGCAGCAAATAGATAGATAGGCAGATAAAGGCAACAGACCAAAAAACAGACGCTGCTTACGTTCGGAACCAAACTTTATGCATACCTGGTATATATATAAATATGTATATATTATATATATATTATAAACCCATGTTCGCCCAGCCAGTAGTCTCGCCCAGTTAAAAATTCTAATCCGTGCACACACAATATAAAATGTAAAAATAATCAACCTTGTTAGTCAATGCCTATTTTTGGAGTTAAGTCAACTGTCTATATGTTTTCCAATAAGCCACCATTGTAGCCTATCTATTTTTTAAAAGCTATTTCCATATTATAATGATGAATATGCTTTTTAGTAAATAGGCCCCATCTAGCGGGATCAGTCCCTTTGGGTAGCCTAATGCTCCCTGATGTAGGCAACGCAGTGACGATTGTACTGTAGGTCTATGGTATAAGCTTAATTGCCAACTATAATAATAATCATCATCCCCGCTTGTACTTATTGTGTACTATATTGATATCTTCTAATGTGATCAATAAACAAATTGAATTGAAATAAAATGAACATTCACATAAATATGACACTAACCGTAGAAGTAGAAGCATGCTTCCCAGCCGTAGTAGTCCGTCATTATTCCTGACAGCGGCATTCCCAAGACGGCGCCAGCGTACGATCCTAGCACACGTCAACACACAATTCATTCACTTCATTCGCTTGTCTTTATTATGCGAGTTGTGTCACCGGGTATAATTATAGTCTTACATGCGATCGGTCAAAACGGAGATTAACCTCTGCGGTATTATGTTAAGAAGGATCCGATGATGATGATGATGATGATGATGTTGATGATGATGATGATGATGATGATGATGATGAGAAGGAGGAGGAGGAGGAGGGAAGGAGGAGGAGAAGGGGGAGGAGGAGGTAAAGGAAGGAGAGCAGGAAAAGAACGAGGAGGACGAAGAGGAGGCGGAAGAAGAAGAATAGCAGTAGGAAAAGGACGAAGAAGAAGAAGAGGAGGAGTAGGAGGAGAAGGAGGAGAAGGACGAGGAGGCGGAAAAGGAGGAATAGGAATAGGAAAAAGACGAAGAGGAAGAGGAGGAGGAGGAGGAGGAGGACGACGACGAGGAGGACGAGGAAGACAATAGTGATCTCTTAAGCAGCCATGAACAGTATACTCAGTACTATTAGCGACTTCATTTTTAGCATTGGCATAATTATTATGAGTCTATGAAGTCCTCTCCCTCTACGTCTTATCTTACCAACAACGAACAGCGTAGGCCACGGTTGTTGCACATGTATTCCTAATATTTGACTTTGCTATAGAAGTCGCGCACGAGCGAAGCAGACAGATCGAACCAATTTTCTGTTCATGGGAGGATTTCAACCACACCTACCGCTCGATTGACGGTCCAGTGTGCTGACCACTAAAGTACTAAACTATCGAGCACCTCAAATATCTGACTATGCTGTCTGTATATATATATTTTATTATATCATTATATATATCATATTATTATATTATATTATTATATATTATATTATATATGTGTACGTAGATATATATGTATATATTATATATATATATATCAATATACAGCCTGTGGTCTGTGCTTGTGTGTATCTCCGTCTATAATCTATATAATTAAACAAAGGATAAATGCGTCTCGTTTTGTCATATAATTGCGAGCGCATTAATGAATCGATAGATGTCACTTTAACAGACTATGATATAGAGCGGTGGGGAGGATCGGGAGAAGGATGATGAGAAGAATGTGGAAAGAGAAGCGACGGAGGAGAAGGAGGAGAAGGAGGAGGAAGAAGAGGAGAAGGAGAAGGATGAGCACAAGTTCATTCATGCATTCCGAATCGATGAACTTTTTAAACGGACGCTTTCCGAATATTATGCGGTGAAATTTAGCTCATGAAAAACAAGATGAGCACGTTATATAGGCCTAATAAATTATTTGTTGGCATAAAATTGAAAATGAAGCGACATTAATCTATTATTATACGGATAGACGCGTTCATTCATGCTTTTCTAAGCGATTTTACAATGACGATTTGTATGAAAACATTGTGGCAGGTGATTTCAATGGTCCGTAGCTATAACGGAGATCAAAGGACAGTGGGAGACTATGTATGATTGTATGTATGTATGTATGTATGTATGTATGTATGTATGTATGTATGTATGTATGTATGTATGTATGTATGTGTGTGTGTGTGTGTATGTATGTATGTATGTATGTATGTATGTATGTATGTATGTATGTATGTATGTATGTATGTATGTATGTATGTATGTATGTATGTATGTATGTATGTATGTATGTATGTATGTATTTATGTATGTATTTATGTATGTATGTATGTATGTATGTATGTATGTATGTATGTATGTATGTATGTATGTATTTATGTATGTCTGTATGTATGTATGTATGTATGTATGTATGTATGTATGTATGTATTTATGTATGTATGTATGTATGTATGTATGTATGTATGTATGTATGTATGTATGTTAGGGTGTCCCACGATTGCACAGGAAAAATATTTTTCTTGAAACTTGAAATGCAGTCCCTCCAAAAAGTTTCCTTATGGTCCTATGATAGTACCTGCCAAATTTCTGGACATTTTGAAAATATTTAGAGGCCGCTCAAAGCTCACATATAATATGTGTAAGTTGTCACAAATTATACGTGCGACATATAGGCCTATGAGTTTGAAATTTTCGGAGGTCCACACTTTGATCCCACTAGCGTGCTTATGTATTGCTTAATAACCTTATATTGCTCTGAAATACTAAAATCTACAAATATGCAACCTTATTGTATTTGCGAATGAGGTTTTTCAAGCATAAGGACGACAGTTAAGCTCTCGAGCAAACGAATGATGTAAATGTCGTGCACTAGGATTGCAGGTCGCTACCTCCACATGGCAATCATCAGTGGAGTAGAAATGAATAAGGTTAACAGATTGTCAGTCTGATTTTTCTCTAGTTGGTGGAAGTAGCCTACAAACATGTTGGTGTGCTAAAGTTGACCTCTGGACCAGGACAGGAATCAACGGTTGCAGTTTGAACCTTTTGAAGTCGTGAAAGTGTGATGCATTAGGCCTAATTATTGGCAAATGCTTTGAGACAACGGCTTTCAATAACTGCATATTAAATAGAGTTTGCAATGCCTTGCACCCTTCTACATCAGCCATCAGTCGTAACATCTTGTTAACATCACAGAAATCTTTTAAGTCCAGTTGCCTGGTGCATTCTTTGTGTCCTTGGTAAAAATTTGTCCATCAATGGTCTGTAATTAAGCTCTGCAAGCCATTTAAAGATGAATGCTCCAATCTGGTTCACCATCAACCAAACCCTCGACCAATGCTACTGCAGTCTGCATCTAACAAATCATAAGAATTCATTACTGAACAGCTTTAGCGTGGCCATACTCGAAATATGACAATCAAGAATTTTCAAAACTCTTGGTATTCATGGTTGGATTGAACAATTCGGTAGCATTTCGCAAGCCTGTTGCCATCACAGAGCAAGTTGGATGGGTAAGGCAATATAGATCTAATTGCTTTATGATGGAAACGAATCACATATACAGTTGACGACCGTGAATTACAGGGCATCCAACCCAAACAAGTCTCAGATTTGTGATTGACATCTACAGTCAGGCGGTGTTCTCATGTAGAGTCACTGCTCTCTTTGAATTAATCCATAGCTTTATAATTCTGGCAATGCTGCTCTAGATGACAAGTCTGAAAATGATGCAACATCATTCTTGGTATACCAGCACCTAAGATATAAGAGATAGCAATTCTCTCTGTTCTTTCAGTGAGTTCTCATTAATGTGGAATAACGGGGTTATCTCTTCCTAAAAGTTTTTCCCAAACCATGCTGCGTTCAAATATAGTTTTCTCGATCTTTCGGTGAAAGAGTGGCGAGATAGCCAATCGTATAAGACCACGTGTGATTTTTCATAACGTTGGTCTGTGTAAATGACTGTGCTGAACAAACATGACGCAGCTTTGATACAGAATTTCAGCTCAACGATAACGAAGAACGTAGATCGGAGACAATTTCTCGTACAGGTTGTCGAAAAACACAGGCACATGTTTTCTAACCACAATTGTGACAATCTTGTTGACATGTGTAAATGTAGAACGTAGAACTGAAGAACAATTTGAGTGCAGTGATGTAGAATCAGCAGATCAGTATGAGAATAGTAAAAAAATAACGGTCCAGACGTTGATTTGTTGTGTAGCTGCATGGGGTGTGCAATTAAAACTTTACTGTGTGGTCCTAGGACAAATAGGGGTTGAACCTCACAGCCCCCTCAGAATTTCTTACTATGAAGCAGATGAAGGTATGGAGGAGCTAAAACCACGACTTGTTACATTATCAAGAGTTTGTAATGACTACCCCCAATGATTAGTTGTGTGTGCACTGATATTGTGTCCAAAGTTCAAAAATCTCAAATTTTTCTCGATTTTGCATTTTTTGAGCCTAAGACTATGCCCAAAATATCCATTGTATCCAATAAAGTTAAATACCTGTTAATTCTACCATTCACGAGCTTTCCAAGGGTAGTAAATTTGTTATAATAGGATCAACGATTGGGATATAAAGGCATTTAGAAGTTGGACACATCAGGCGCAAATTATGCCAATATGGGTTAAATTTGGGCGGCTTGAGCCACCCCTAAATATTTTTTTAGTGTCATAAAACTTTACAGGTGTTATTATGGGACCATATGGAAACTTTTTAGGGGGACTGCATTTCAAGTTTCTAGAAAAATATTTGTTGGGACACCCTAATGTATGTATGTATGTATGTATGTATGTATGTATGTATGTATGTATGTATGTATGTATGTATGTATGTATGTATGTATGCATGCATGCATGCATGCATATGCATGTATGTATGTATGTATGTATGTATGTATGTATGTATGTATGTATGTATGTATGTATGTATGTATGTATGTATGCATGTATATATGTATGTATGCATGTATGTATGTATGCATGCATGCATGCATGAATGCATGCATGCATGCATGCATGCATGTACATGTATGTATAGTTGCATACGCATGTTTGCATGTGCATGTGTGTATGAGCATATTTTCAAGTCAATGCATGTAGTGGTGCATACATAACTGGAATATTGGTCACTGGTATTTCCCCTTGAAGTTCATCATCTCTGATAGATGTGAATACGGTGCGTTAACATGATAATTATGTATGAATATGCATGATTTGTATGAATATGCATAATATGGTATGCATATTCATAATACTATTAGCATAATTATATCGAATGGTTGATGTCTGGCCGCTGGATTGGTTGCCTACCGCAGAAGGACATTGTTGCCAGTCGGGATCGTTCCAGAGGTGGAGCCCAGTGGCGCCATATTCCGTGACAAGCCGGGTACGTCACACCCTAACACCAATTTAACCAAACCACGCAACATTCAAACTCATGATCAGACATTACAAAGTGTTCTAAACCGTTTATATTTTAAATTTTACATCTTCTTCGATAGACTAAATATGTAAAACGAAACGGATAGTCAATGGAAGAATTCAAAGAATTGCAAAGAGAAGAAGGAAGTGGAGAAGGCGAAGAAGAAGAAGAAGGAGGAGGAGGAGGAGGAGGAGGAGGAGGAGGAGGAGGAGGAGGAGAAGGAGTAGGAAAAGGAGGAGGAGGAAAAGGCGGAGGAGGAGAGGAGGAGGAGGACATGTTGTCTTCCTAGCTGCAGACACATTACTTTATAATCTTTAAGTCCTCTAGGAGCGAACTACTGCAGGATAAAAAAATTAAATAAATATAAATGCTAAAATGTATAGCACGAAATTCAAAGCATCTTATGGTGCTGAAAGGGAAGTCTCTTGGTCGTCGGTTTTCCCGCCACTATATCATCGTTACACCTGTAGCTACGAAGCAGACGATCGTCTAAAAACCTGAGACGGAACCGGAAGTTGAATCGATCTATTGATTCACGTCATCATCCGACCTCTTTAGCCTTCTTCCTTCTTCTTCGTTTGCCACATTTTCTCCCCATTCTTCTGCTGTTTCTCCATCTTGTTATTCTTCTCCTCCTCACCACCGGCCTTCTTCTCCTCCTTCTTCTTCTCGCGACTCCTTCTCGTTATTCTTCTCTTCCTCCTTCTTCTTCTCGCGACTGCCTTTCATATCCTCTGAGACTACTAGCACTTAGTTTCGTCATCTCTCAAATTCACAACTGTAGCACAATCCATATACATCACGTACATAACGACTATTTCGCGTGCAACTTGTAATACCAGCGCGCACTCTTTCTCGTCGCGCTGCTGTCCGAACATATTATCGATGATGCGTAATGCGTCTGCCCCGCAGCCGGTTGTGCTACTGCGCGTTTTTTATAGCGCCAGCGTTTTGGCCAGAGGGGACGTACTGGCGATTATTCTCATTATGCACCTGCTTTGGTCAGGTTTTCTGGGCGTATAATATCGATCCAATCGGAGGAAAATCCGCTTCCTCCAGACGAGGTCCTGTTATCGTCACGCGAGGCTTCTGGCTTCTGGCGTCGTGATATTATCTAAGCGAAATCGTTACACGTTAAGCGACTTGAAAAGAGAGCGAAAGACAAGCAGTCACGGCCTCTGATTCGGGCACCAGTGAGGCATGACGATTTGTATATGCCTATGCCACCACCGCAGATCGCAGTCTAGGATGACTTATTAGTCCTTTGTAGATATATCCTTTTTAGTTTTCAATGCCGATTTAAGCCTTCAAGCTAAATTTAGTGTTGGGTCCGCTTCTTGACTCAGCACAGGAATACGCGAATGTGTTCATTCCCGACGATTATAGGCCTACATTATTGATTGGTATTTTTTGTTTGAAACTCTTCGCAGTTTTACAGCTGATCTTCCTGAACTCCAGAGTGCATCAATGACTTCTCACGACCTAATCTTCGATACCAATGGGTCAATGACCAAACGATTGCACTTATTTTAGCCTAAATGTCAATCCTTTCCCTTCATTTCTTATCAATCTTTGGCTTAATCGTACAGCACAACAGAAACTTACTGAAGACATGAAACAATTCCTCATAAATCATCAGAAAATGCTAAACTTGAACCATCTTTCCATTAAGCATTAGCAAATTCAGCTACATTGGTACTAAACAGTATCTCCTTGCAGCATAATGTAGGCCAAGTAGGTGAACGAGCTGCTATGTCGCTCAAACACTGTCAGATACTACAGATACAGATAGGCTACTGTAGATATTAGAATCAGACTTGTTCGCTAGGGCTTATCCCGCATGTCAGCTGCTTTGTTAGGCGCCCTTGTAACGGCATGGCTGTGTTACTGCGACATACAAATTGTCGTTATTATAATTATTATTATTATAAAAAGCAAACTGGCACCAACCTCGACCAGGCCTTGAAGAATTCGTACGAACATTACCAGACCGAAATGAACCTTGCAGGCACCGGGCAGAAGTAGGTTCAGAAAGGCTGATACAGCAATTGCTGCGCCGAATATCCTGAATACAAAAACAAAGTCAGGTTCAGTGTGACCTGGAAAGACCACAGTGACGCATATATGGATAATTCGGTGCATCTGGTCCAAGGGTTTGGAAGTCATGTTCCGGGAGTTTTCAATCGCAAGCAACAGAAGAAATTAAAGACTCTCCTGCTCGAGTCTTCTGACTAAAGCAGAAATGCTACTCCTATATAATATAGTTTTCACCATTGCTACAACTTATTACTTGTACAATGAGCTGGCATACAAGGAAATTAAACTTCCAAAGTTTATTAATTGACTGTAACTGTCAAAACTTCGCAAACTTAGACACGCGTTTTGCGTGTTTACCATTTTGGTAGCATGACGTTGACCCACTGCGCACGCGCACGCCACATCGATTCCGCTTATTGCTTATTAGTTGATCGACATTGATGTTAGCACATGCTTGTGCAAGTCATTTACCTGTTTGCTGGAACTCTTGAGGCGAGGTATCCACCCGGAATCTGAGTGACAAGGTAACCCCAGAAGAAGGAGCTATCGACGATGCCAATGGTGCCAGGAGTCCAGTCAAACTCCGGCAGCTGCAAAGCAGAACAAGACTTCATTTTAAAAAGTCTCGGCGGAGGTGATGGAAAATGGACGAATCCGTTACGACGTGTGACACTCGACAGAGGGCGATGGTGTACTATATGTAGGCAAGGTCACCCCGAGCTTTGATTTCTTACCCTCCCCCATCCGTCCACGAGAGCGATCTCCCATGCATGGAAGATATCAGACGGACGACCAAGACACGTAATGGACATATACTAGGTGATGGGTCCGGATATTATTGTAATGTATTGTACTTGAGCAATTGTAAAGCGAGTCTATAGTAGACGTAGGGGTAACCGTTCAGAAGCACTCACTGTGTGCAAGGCCTCGTCAGAAGAAGCAGGTTTTGACGAGAGCGAAGGGAGAAGAGAGACCGTCAGAAAGAATTGTAAAGCTAACAAATTTAAAGGAGATAATTGTGGGATTATACACACTGCATAAACGAGATATATACGCTCGAGGCGGGAGAGTGATGATGACGACGACGACGACAATGATATATAATGGCGATGATGGTGATGATAATAATGCTTGGTCTTCAACTTGGATGAGGTCTTTCCTCAGGACTAGTTTTGGTTTGACTTACAAAAAATTTGTACAGCGCCCAATCATAAAGACCTATAGTATGGAAGACATTCAGTGGCGTAGGCAAGGGGGGGTTTCGGGGGTTAAAACCCCCATTGGCTCCGAAAAAAAAGATTTTTTAAGGTTATTTTTCCATTTAAGTAAGAAAAATAGCAAAAAAACAGGGTTTTCGGTCATAAAACCCCCCCATGAAAAATTCCTGGCTACGCCACTGAAGACATTGTCTTAAGAATGAAGCCTAGCGTTGTATTGTCTTATACATAAAGATTTATAACGCGCCTCTCACGGTGCGTGTCATTCATAGGAGCTTCCAGTGCGATAGTCCCCGAGAATGAAAAACAAGTTTTTGAGGCATGGAAAAGATTTATAGCAAGACCACCGGATACCACGGCTGTGCGAAATAGCGAGCTAGGAGAGTTGATTCCATAGTGACGTGAAGGTCAATTGAGACAAAGGCGTGGGACTGATCGAGTCATGGCCATTCTCACACGAGCAACAAAAAGAACAAGACACATCATTTGTATAACATCACTGAATCGTCAATGACATGTTAAAATTCGCTATGCATTATTATGCTGCTATTATTTCCAAAATATTTATATATAATTATATACATGTAATTTTATGTATATGTGTGCTTCTGCGTGTGCGTGTGTGTGTATGTATGTGTGTGTGAATGTCTGTGTGCCTGTCTGTTTGTCTGTCTGTCTGTGTATGTGCGTGTGTTCAATGCATCTACCGTTATAATTATGTAACTTTGCAATCAGTTCTGATGAGCAAATAACTCATCACCGTCAGCGTCTATTTCTTCATAAATTATATAATTATATAGCTGCATAAATATTTAATATGATTAAAATGGTTCTAGACATTCTTCTGCCAAGCTATATGAGTAGAGTCATAAATAATTTATCCAGATGACTATAATAATATTATCGTAAGCTAATCAAGGTCTATAGCATTTTGAGCTGCAATAGGAGGAGTCGCTAAGTTGTTGAAGAATTTCAATCAATGGCACGTATATATATAATATATATATATTACATACATATATACATATATACACATGTATAAATATATATACATATATGAATATATATATACATATATAAATATATACGTGCATATCCTATACTACTTTCTACTTATACTATATATACTGCATGCTGCCTATATACAACTATCACTGCTACCACTACTACTTTCACTACAACTAACGATACAGAACTTTCTCAAGTCTCAAACACTTGCAAGGCGAATAGTTGACTGAAAGATGGGCAAACAGCCTCAGTGTAAGAATTGCGGAAAAATAACTGGGGGTTTAGACCATTACCCACTTGGAATTGGGGTGTGAAAACAGATTTTACTATGGGGCTCTGAGAAAGACTAGGGGGTTGAAAGCCCCCCAACCCTCCTCCCGGCAATTCTCACCCTGAGCACTGAGCAGCCTATACACAAATACAGGTAGATGTTTATGCTCACACTCGCACAGCCTGACCAGCACAACAGAAAGATGCAGCAGTCAGCTTATTCAACGGACCGCTTCGTTCTTACAATTATTGTCTTAATGCAAATGAGAAATTATTTTAAGGCTGCTGCTGCTGCTACCAAGAAGCCATGACAAATAGCCAACAGTTGACGATTCCAATAAAAATTGTATAGCCAGTGCGTGTGTGCGAGGGGCTGTGGCAGGCGGAGGAGGGTGAAGTCAAAAGACAGGAGGGATAATGGACACGGTGGTGAAGGCGGAGGGAGGGGGTGAGGAGGATTCAGTGGCTGGAACTCATCAGTCATTCAGCCGTGAATAGAGCGTGGCTTCGGCACAACGGAACTGCGTCGATATTGCTAATGAGCTGGCTTCAAGCCTATTATTAAACATATTGATCAATGCAGCATGACACGCACCATTGATCTGCGAATTCAGTCTAGCATAACTACATCACCACTCCGTCTACGCCCATATATATATATATATACATACACACACACATATATATATATAATATACAATATATATATAGGCTTGCATGCATGTTTGTTCATTTCGCATAGCACACATATAGATACATCATTAAATAGCCTATGCGCAGTTCATCGGGTAGTTATTCATTCCTAATCCAGAGTTTATATATATATATATATATATATATCAGAATGACCATGATGATATTGGAGAATAGCTTATGACGACGACGACGACGACGACGACGACGATGATGGTGATAATGAAAAAGAAGAAAAAGAAGAGAAGATGCTGATGCTGCTAACGTTGCTGCTGCTGCTCATGATGATGATTATGATGATGATGATAATGATGATGATTATGATGATGATGATGATGATGATGATGATGATGATGATGATGATGATGATGATGATGATGACGATGTGGATGGTGATGATGATGATGATGATTACGACGACGACGACGATGATGATGATGACGACGACGACGAAGACAACAACGACGACGATGACGATGACGATGACGATGATGATGACTGACCTTCTTGACTGTGATGTTTCCCTCGGTAATCGTTCGGTTGCTGGTCATCTGCAGGACGGCCACTCCCATGTTGCATCGGATGCCGAACGAGATGCAGAAACCGACGCTGCTTAGCAACGCCAGCTGCAACCGGGTGCTGCACATCTTGCACGAGCAGCATCCCTTACCGCCGGTCGCAGGTGGTTGCCCGGCCAACGAGATGCCCTTCTTGGGAGAATCAATAGACCGTGACGGTCCATAGGTGGAATGGACTTCCTCTTCATCACCCTCTTCCTCGTCCAAGTGACCGTAGCCGACTGAGGACGATGGCTGGTCGCCGTTGTCTCTCCCCTTCCCCGTCAAACTGTGCACCAACAACCAACAGCGAAATGCGAAATGTTTACTCGAAGGTATACAACTGAACCATGGATGAATTTTTGGGGGTTTAGGGTTTAGAGTCCACGGGTTAAAAGCTCCGAAATATGTGAATTTTTTAAAGGAAATTTGTAGGTCTAATTCTGTGTATATATATTCTGCGGTTTTTTACGATTCGTCCATTGGAACTATCCAATGTATCCATGCAAATGGAAACTGAAAAGATAATTCTCGCAATGTCATACTGAAGTGGAGATGCTATGAGTATGGATACTATGGAAGATCTTTTTGGGAAATATCATATCATTCAGAATTACATGTGCTTACTATAGTGGAATTAGTATATTGCACAGATTCGTAATTGTCGTTTAATAGGCAATAGCTTAATAGTAATAATAATTTATGATAATAACAATGACAATTTCAACTGCGCCGTAGCACAGCCTGTCGATACAAAGCCCCCCACCCACTAAAAATCCCATATATTTCCGAATTTAAAGTGTATAATATATATGTATAATATATACAATTATACACGGCTTGTATATATATATATATATATATATATATATATATATTAGACATTCTTAAATAAATGACTTTGTGTCCAATAGTGGAATTGGACATGAACAAATTTGAAATGAAATGAGAAACTTGCGAAGTAAATGTTTTCATACTAATGGGTGTAATTGTAGCATAGTACGTTTATATATATATATATATATATATATATATATATATATATATATATATATATATATATATATATATATATATATATATAGCACCACTGGTCTGGGATGTCGGGCCGCTTATGTCAGTGCTGCATTAAACGCACTATGTTACAATTACGCCCATTAGTGGAGAGATTAGGTTACATACATTGTCATATTATTAAGAAAGTACTCTGACTAGAAGGAAACATTTCACTGTTTGTTAGTTAGCAAAGGTTTACGAAACGATCATGTAATTTGCGATCCATATACAATTAACAATAGGCTAATTATTGATTGTTATTGTAGGCCTATTGCCTATGCCAGCTATAGCGCTACTAATTAGCTACACACTGATTCTCTTAGGGTTATTCGTTCAAGTTTATTGCTGCTTAGACCTAGATAAAAAAAATAGTAGATATATCAACGGATTCAATAGGCCTACTAGTTACGGTGATCCCGAAGACTGAGTGACTGTGCATAAACAATAGCCTTTGGTCGCCCACTCCCCGGCTTCGCTCAAATAGACCACTGGCAGCCTACCCATGGATGAATCTAATTAATAGTTAGGCCTATAGTTAGGTCTATACATCTGTTAGTTAGTAGGCCTATGAAATTGTCTCGTCGTTGGAGCTTCCATTTAAGAAAGAAGTATTTTCATCAATCCAACTTCAATTTAGCCTAAGCAAGAATTACCTTCATCAGTCCATTCTATTTAAGCAAGAATTCTTGGTCAATATATCTCTTCAGCGTTCTAAGTTATTCTCCATTGCATGGCTTGACGAAAGGATTTCCCTGCTAAATAGAAGTCGGATTAATGAAAGTATTAGCACTTAAATAATTATGAGTGGGATCGACGAATAGATCCGTGCTGCAAATGGAGCTGGATTTATGAAAAATAATTGTTATTTAAATAGAAGTTGAATCGATAAAAATGCAATTATTGCTCAAATGGAAGCTGGATTGGTCAAACGAATTCATGCCACAGTAGGAGTGGGATTCATTAAAATAGATCTACATGTAGTAAGGCTGCGCGAAGCGAATAGTTTAGAGCGCTAAAGCTATGAATTACAGAATTAGGCCTTTTTTATCAATCCAACTTCTATTTTACTGTAAATAATTTATAGACTCCAAGGTTCAGCTTATAAGCGATGTGTTATAATACACAGAAAATAAAGAATGCTATAATGAAATCCCAAGGGATCTGAGATACCTCGGGTAAAAAATAAATAAAAACGATAAATAATCCTTTTATATCCTTTCGGAGACTTTTGCGGCTAGAAGTAGACCTATAGGCCTACGCTGTTGAATTTAATGCCATGCTTTCAATCTCGTAGTTTAGGCCTACGTCAGTAAATGAATATAGGCCCAGGTCTATGCATGGTTTCAATCAACTACTTTAGTTGACAGTTGCTAAGATATTATCATTTGATTATTTAAAGCATTTCACAGTTGTTGATTAAATCATGGAAAACAATTCTTGATGAAAAAGAAGCTGAATTGATGAAAAATTTCTTGATGAAAAAGAAGCTGAATTGATGAAAAAAATTCTTGATGAAAAAGAAGCTAGATTAATAGAAAGAATTTAGTCTAAACAATGATAGTCTAATAATAACAATATGACAACACCCCCTGCTTTGAATTACCTCCAATCTGCTACAAGCAAAGTTATTGTCTGGGTCTCCGCTTTGTCTACTCGTTAGGCCTACTTGAAATAGTTTCTCTTAAAATCTTTTCCTCGGGTTTATGCGCCGAGGTTGCCTTTGAATAGTTCATACCGCGAGGGGCGCTTTACAAATGTCCAGATACGAGGCGATATTTATTATTCATGATTATTGTCATTTTTCATGTTGCGACGATCTATACTCATACCGTCCTTATTTAAAAAAATTATTATTGCGAATCCGCTTGAGCACGTGTTAAGCCCATCGACATCTAGGTAGATAGGCTAAATATAGATATCGACAGGGTGAGAATTGCCGGGGGGGGTTGGGGGGGTTCAACCCCCCCAGTCTTTTTTAGAGCCCCATGTTAAAGTATGTTTTTCAAGCCCAAATTCCAAGTGTATAATGGTCCAACCCCCCCAGTTATTTTTCCACAATTCTCATACTGGATATCGATGGCTCAGCCCTAACTCCATTAAATGAAATGACGTCTATAATACAACGATGGTACCATGATATAACGGTGAGCGAGCGTCTTAATTTTGCATTATCAATTACCCCATCGAATTTTAAAATATCCGTATCTCGGGTATTGAAGTGAATTGCGAGTTGAAAACAGTCGCGTTGACCTATAAATTCGTAAGAGAACATTTTGCAAATTTTTCATAAGAATATTAAAACAAAAGGAAACCTTTAAGACATATTTTGGTGTTGATTAGTATGATGCGACTGTATCAAAACTATCAAATCGCGCGTTGAAATAAAGTCTTCCCAGGGCAGACTTTGTTTCAGCGGCGGACAATATAATTATTCTCTCCCCTCCCCCGAGACTTTATATTTAAGAATATAGTCTGATGGCGAATTTATTCTGAAACACATCCTCCGAGAATAATCTGTTTCAAAATTAGTCTCCGGAGGAAACTTTTAGGGGAGGGACTCCGTCACGCGGTACCGGTCACTGAGAAAGCGCGGTCACCAGAGCGTGTTCTCACCACCTTACGTGATGATCGCTTTTATCGAGCGATCTGAGTCGCAACCCGGAAGCGGAGAAATGTGTCCCGATACAGCAATCACGCAGATTACTCAGACGCGACTTCGTGAAGAGACTTGTAAACTAGCAAACAGATCCTAAATTCAATACGAACAGGTATAAAGAGGAACAGGTAACCAGCGTAGGACATGCGCGCGGAGTTGTGGCGTAACGTAGTAAATTGCCTTATTGGCAAGCACAATGTTTGAAGCTAAGAAGGTTGTGCGCGTATTAAAATAGGCCTACAGTCAGAAATCCTATATGTGGACTTTTTCAATTTAACTTGAAACATTTGCAATTGTGTCAATCCTATGTTGACTGAGAGATGGGGAGATAACTAATTTTTCTTAAGAAGCCTTGTTATGGTAAATCGGACAATAATTCATTTAATACAAATACTGGACTGCAGGCCTACGAGCTGATATCTTGATCAACAGAGTATAAATTATTATCGTTTTGTTTATAGTCTACTACATTAGATCTATATAATAATATAATTATTAGGCTACCGTGCGCAGCGGCGCCCGCAGACGTACGCACTTACGCAAGTGCGTACAGCAGCGGCGCCCGCAGACGTACGCACATAGGTAAGTGCGTACAGCGCGATGACCCAAAAGGTATGTTTTTGGGAAATTCTAGGTTAATGACTAAAAAAAAGGTCTTCAGTTTTTTCGGCGGATAGAAAAGGTATGTTTTTTGGGAAATTCTAGGTTGATGACTAAAAAAAAAAGGTCATCAGTTTTTTCGGCGACCTAACGAAAATAAAATTTCTGTGCGTACAAGAAAAAAATCCTGCGGGCGCCGCTGACCGTGCGCATGTCTAAAGGGGCTAAGTCTATCCATGTCGGGGTGTCAACACTTTTAAATGCATGATCCGGTAGTAATTATTTTCCAGCAGGTGACGTCTGCAGGGTGAGAAAGACAGAAACATGGAGCGACATGGAGACAATGCGAAGCAGAGAAAGCTGTATACAGAGATAACCGAGGATTGAGGATTGAGCATTTGTCGAAATGTCGTGTATACACGCTTATATACCAGCAGAGTGGGTAGGGCAGCGAAAAGGGCTTACACCGTTACACGGACTCTGGATCCGGAGAACGAAACAGAAAGAAGGTAGAAAAAGAACACAGCGAGACAACAAAGAATAGATAGAAAGAAATATGGACGCACAGAAAGATTGATAATGAACGAAAAATATTAGCGCGAGAGAGAGAGAGAAGACAGAGAGAGAAGACAGAGATTAGAGAAGGTATATATAAAGACGAGATCGATGAGAAGATGTTCTTCACGTTTTGAGCACGGAGAATCGGGAGAAACATAGATTTCAAACGTATTACTTGACGTCCATAATAATAATTATAAAGCTCGAACGTTTGTCAATTGAGGATGGACCAAAGATGGAGCGAGAAAGAGAATGAGTCGACAGTTTATACGACTGTCCGACTGAGTCGTATATGATAAAGGCCAAGAAGGCTGTCTGTCGTTTAGTGTTCGAGGGAGAGAGAGATGCGTATCCGGTCGTCGGTTGGAGAGTCGTAACAGCTTGACCGACCCATCCCCTTCACCCACACACAGATGCATATACAGGGGGTCCATCATCATCGCTTCAGCTACGACCTTCTTTCCATAAGTGATCTACTGTATGGCTCGTCGCTCTTGACAGATGTCGCGCCCACGCTGAATCTGCAGCAGCAACGTGTTTGTCTGTACTTCTGTGGATGGGCCGCTGAGTGTATGGGGTGGGGTGGATTGGGGTGGGGGTGGGTTGGGGTGGGTTGGGTGGGGGCTGGGAGCCACGCATTGCAGAATGATTCTATAAGCATCCTGCGATAATGTCTTAGCTCGTCCTTCTCGGAATTTACTTCTTCGTTTACTTCTTCTTTGCTGTTTCGAAGAAACTAGCCTATATTTATATGACTGCGCTATGAATCTTAGTTTCTCTCTATCCGTCTGTCAGTCTGTCCGTCTCTCTTTCACAATCTGCTTTACACCGTCCCCGTACTTACCTCCACTCTTCCCTGCGTTCTGAAGGCAGGACTATAGCACTCACTTACGAACAGTGTGCTGCATGCAGGCTGTATACGGTACTTCTCGCCTTTATTTATTTATTTATTTCTCCATTTCTTTATAGCGACACATAAAGCTCTCTACTCAGAGGCGCTCCCGACTACAGATCGGACACTGCATCGGAGTATCACGCCGAAGCGCCAGAGCAATTGCGAGTGAAGGACTTGCTTAAGGCTCCTACAGGACCTACACCGTATACATGGCGGCTTGAGGTGGATTCGAATCTGAAACACTCTGGCTGCAGGGCAACGAACATAGCCACTAAGAAGTTTCAGAAATCAACTCAACAAGCTATCAGGGAGTAGAGACTTGGCACAGTTGTTAAGTACACCCCACTAACGAAAATACCAAAATCCCCATAAATCCGAGCTGTGCTCGAGCCGACATCTAGGAAAATGGCGGTCTAAATACGGTTTTTGGCAGTGGTTTCAGAACCATCACAGTTACTAAGAAATATTGAAAGACACAAAAAATATTTGCATGTAACATTTGTTTCTAGAATTAAAAATTAATTTTTTACACGCGGTAAAGTAGTCATTATACTATATATTCCGATTAAACGTATACAGGCTACAAAGTTAAAGAACGTGGGGGGGGGATCCGTAGCTCAGTTGAGAGAGCGCTGGTCGTTAAACTGCAACCAGGGTTCGAGCCTCATATATACAGGGCATTAATTTATTAAAGTTTCTGTTAGCTGCCATTGACGCTTTTCTGTTGTGTTGTTTGACTCGGGTGCCGCTGAAAATAAGATAGTCCTTCCCACTTCTGGCTTGGCCGAACCAGGAGTGATCCAGCACTTAGGCTACCGAACCCACTGCTGTAAAGCCGACCTGCGTGTCGTGCTATAGTGGACCGTATTTCGTATAACCTGTACCTGTAATCATTCTTCGGTTTGTCAGATTGAGTCATTAAACGAAGATTATTAAGAACAAATACTATGCTGTGAGTGATGATTTACGTCGTTATTTTGCCTAAACTGACATCAGACACGATTTAAAAAATCCCGGATGAATGTGTAATTCATTCATATAATTCTATGCATTTATTCCCAAATATTATAAAACATTATTGACTGACATATATACATACGCCAACTTGTGTTGTGTAGTAGGGCATAGTGACAAGAAAGGATTATGTTTGGCATATGTTGATTTGTTGCTCCTATGCATATAATAGTGTCTGGTATAGAAATTTTGTTTCTGAGATGCTGCTTAACTTTGCCGCCATGGCCCTGAAGTTATTCAAGTATACCGTGCTATTAAGCATTGCATTAACATTGCTGAAATTTGACTATTTTCTTATCTGAAGTAGTAATTAGGTTTAAAAATAGGAATATTGTGAGCCACATTTTATGGCACGGCAGGTGAATTTGTTTGGCAATTCCGACATCCATAAGCCACAAGCAAGGGGCCGTCCATAAATGACGTCACGCAATCTAAGGCGATCCCCTCTGATCCCCTCGTCACACGTTAAGACAAAAGTCACATGATATCTTGCAATGGACCGTCACAAATCGTCATGGATGTGTGACCACTGACCCTCTCCCCCTTCAGTTACGTGACGTCATTTATGGACGGTCCCCAATGCATTATTCTAACTTAAAAAACAGAATGAATTATTAAAGTTGAGAAAAACTTGTGGTCCTTAATTACGCTTCACAAAATGTTTACATGCTGACAATGCATTTCACTCACATTACAATGTATATAGTCCACTCACTTTTTATGGTATATTTGACCATGTCTTTGAGGAATTCGCGCTTTCTTTGAATGTGGCCCTCTCTACGCTCTTTGTCACAAACTGACCTTGCTGCGTCTGTACTACCTGTAGCAACTTTGACTGCATGCTTGTGGAAATGGTATTTTTCAAGATCTAACACACTGCCAGTTTTAATGTAGCCTATTCCTTTAGGTCATTTTTCTTAAACATGACTGTTATTGGAGGCTCGAGTCTGGAGACATCCAACCAATTAACTAGAACACAGTAGACAGTGGCTTCTAAATTCAGTTTTGGGATTGTGAATGTTGCTAATAGACAGCGATCAGTTTCCCTTAATATTTTAATTCTTCTGGCTACCAGTTCTGCATGTGTTTTTTCTCATCAATCATCATATTCGCTTAAAAACTTTTTCTGGGTAACCATAGTAACCATGCTTTTGAATACATTTATCAAAAACCTTTCCCTCAAAAGTATCGTAGGAAGCTTGATAAATGATGAGCAGATAAATGTCGTAACGTCAACTCATTGAAATGGAACATGCAGATGAACCACTGGAGAGGATGCCTTGCATGCAACTCCAACTTTCTTATTACTCCATTGCTGTAACATGTATTCCGGTATTTACCACCGTTCCATCACAGCCAACAGTTTTTCGAATTATTGAACTGAAAGAAATATCATTACTGGCCTATCAGACAAGCATTGCTTCGAAAATTCCTGCGGCTAATCTTTGGTGAGATAGGCTATGTCTCGTATCAAACATGTATACTCTTTCATTATTTGATATTTACATGTATGACCCATGGGCGCCCGCAGAAATTTTTGCAGGGGGGGGCAAAATTTTTAAGTTGGTCAAGGTTAAATTTCCTGACCGCAAGAGCATAAAAATTGCAAAGCTGGAAAGTGAGAATATGGGTATTTTTCAAATAGGTTTCTTAATGCATATTTCTCAGTTTCATTTTGCGTAAGCCTCAATCACTTCAATATGAATAGTTTTCTTAGAGCGAAGAAATTTATTAAAAATCAAAAGTAGAATGTTAAAAAGTAGGTTTTTGAAGGGGCTCTATAGATCTATAATGAATGAATGAATAAATGAACGAAAAACAGGTATATCAGTTTTAAAGGGGCAAGTGCTCCATCAAGTTACTTCTATATTTTAATCGTAATTTCTAAACTTCTAAGGTTCCACTCCAAAGTCAATTGTAGGGCAACAGCTCATTCAGAAGCGCTGCATCGAGTCATCAGGCTGTTCAAAGGGCTGTCAAGAAAGAGGTCCGAGTCCTGTAACCAGAGGGTCAGATGCTATTGCAGGTGTCGTTTAGGAAGGTGGAGGATCCCGAGGATCAGAAGAATGGGGTATCAACTCTTTTGAACAGAGGAGACGTTGGTTTTGGGAGAAAATCTCGAGACTTGATAACCAGAGTCAATTATCCAAGTTTCTCTACAGCTTGGCCTACCTAAATTCTGTACTAGCTGGCAGCATGCAAAATGGACAAAATGCAGCCTCATGACTTAAAGCAGACTTGATTCCATATATAACGCTGGTGAATATGTAGATCTCCATTACTTAATTTCAATGGGCTGTTGATAAATTTCAAATTTTTACATTGGTGTAATTTATTGATAATTAATTTTTGTGTAGTTGTGAAAAACTGCATTAGCCTACAGCGAGATTCCAGACAAGTATATAGGCCATAATCGATAGGAATACTATTTGTATGGGCACCCACGGGAGGGTTAAAAATCATTGTTACCGTTTTCAGCAAGAGCTTGAAAAAATGCAAGGCAGAAAATTGACAGCTTCTTTATTTCTAAAGAGATTTCATTACTTAAATTTCTGACTTTCACTGAAGTGTATCATTCGTAACATTAGTATTCCAATGTGAAGAAATTTCTTAAAACCCAAAAGTAGTAGTTAGAAAAATGGGTTTCAATTTTCCAGGGGGGGGGCAAGTGCCCCCCCTTGCCCCTATGTGCGGGCGCCCATGGTATGACCGAATGACTGCAAACATACAGTTATGTAATGCCCTATCATCAAAATACATTCCTGCAGCTTCACGCTTTTCTTCTCTTCCATCGGATAAAGTTTTACGAAACCTTTCTTTCTCTCTTCCAACAATCTGTCAGTACTGTAGCTGAACTCTGGTCAACATCAGACACAATTCCATAGTCCACAGGTAGACCTACTTCTGTTGCAACTGCATTGGAGAAACTAGATCTGTCGCATTCCCTTTACAGAGCTGGGAGTGACTTGGTGTAGCGAGAGCATGTTTTTCCTCCAGATCGCATATAAACGCCCTCATAATGATTCCGATGCTGAGGAATCGGAGTCAACTGTATCACAGCTAGATGCATTGTCTGGCGTATCATCTATACTTTACACAGTACTTGAGATTTATAATACTTCTTGTTGTTCTCTTTCCTTTCTCTTTCTTTTCAGTCTATTTCTCCATGACCACGGTTCTCGTGTTCGAACGGTATGATTTTGGCCATGGTTTGCAGCCGCGAAAGTAGACTAAACTTCAGGTGCTCGGCGGCAAAGTTAGATGCAATAAATTTGATGCAATTTCTCTTCAGTTCTTTCATTTAGGACCTGGAGCAACCTTTTAAGTTATGCCAAAGTTCATTTTAAACGAAAACATTTTTCTTGCTATACCCTATTGTGTAGGCCTAGTATACCGTGCAGACTACGCGTTTGACATTGTTGTTATTTTGATTAGTCTTTATACGTACCGGTATAAGCTTCACTACATTACTCAAATGCATGCATATTGAAATACACATATAATTGTATAACTATAATATATTATATACATAGACCATTCATTATTGCGGATTATGGTTCAAAATATAATAATACTTCTATCATATAACTTATACATGCTTTGCATATACAGTCGACACTACATGTGGACTAAAATATCAAGGAGATATTCGTATTATATTAAAGATTCCGACTGCATAATATTCTTTTGTCATCGGCGCAGCATGCGTGCACGAGCCATAGACAACGACGAGGAGGAGGAGGAAGAGGAAGAGGAGGAGGGGGAAGAAGTGGAAGAGGAGAAGGAAGAGGTGGAAGAGGTGGAGGGGGTGTATGCTATTATGACTTTGTGGCGCTACATAAAGCCCATAATCCGCCATAAAATAATATTGTGTTGCATTCGACGGGGCTCAGCTGGACGACGCACCAACTAATCTAAAGAGGAATCTTATTACCTCCGGACATTCTGCACAGACAGGCACACGTACAAAGACACAGACAGACACACAGACACACACAGACACGTAGACGGACACACATACACACAGACACACACAGACACATAGACACAGGCAGACACACAAACACATGGACACACAGACACGTAGACAGACACACATACACACACAGACACAGACAGACACACAGACAGACACGCATGGACATGTATACAAGCACGCATAATACATAAACGTGCTTTGCATGGTGATGTATATGTAATGTATACATGTGTAATTGTATATAATGGTATATAGCCTATATATTATATATAAGCATGCATGGTGATACAATGATATATAGACCTCTGAAACAGTGTATCATGCACACGATGCAAGAAATCTCTTCTCTACCTGTTAAGGGAAAGACTGAATAGGGGGAGGGCGGGACGGGGGCATTCGCTTATGACACCTTGATGGCTAACGAAGGGGTCGAATTAACACCTGCACTCCGTGCGATAAAGGTATACAAGGTAAAAGGCAAAAGGTAAAGGTAAAATTTACCGTCAACCAAAATGACTGTATATGCAGATCTGAAGAAAACAAAAGTTATACCGTCTTCATGCATGCTAACCGGTAATTTACTTCTGCAAGCTTATTATTATAATTATATTTATCATGCGCCATGGATGTTTAAGGCCGTCATTTTGTCGACATTCATTTTCATAACCATGTCATTGTAACCAAATGTGTAGCATATATACTATATACAAGGGCGGATCCAGGAATTTTCGAAGGGGGGGGCCAAAAAATGTTTGGGCTGGGGTCGGAAATTTTTTCGTTGATCTTTCGCCGAAAAATCTGATGAACTTTTTTAGTCGTTTTTGGCCGAAACCAGAGTTTAATTTAGCCCCCACCTCTGGGGGAATTGAGGTTTTCGGAGGGGTAGATAATTGACTGTCTGAAGACAATCATGAGGCGCGCAGCGCCGATAGTGGTAGGGGTGGGGTGTGGGGAGGGGATATGCCCCTCCCCACCAGAAACTTTTTGAATTTTCACATTGCAATGGTAGCATTTTAAGCTGTTATCTTAACAAATTAGCTGTACTTTTCAGTGCTTGTAAGAGTGCCATAAGGTCTCAATAAATATAGACTTTACTTAAAAACTTTTTTCCCGAAAACTAGATGTTCTTTTTTAAGAAATCCGCCGGAAATCTTCAAAAAGGGTGTTCAATTTTCCTTCCCAAAACACTGATGAAATTTTTTGGTCATCCGTGCGAAATCTTAAAAAAGTTGTTTAATTTTTCGTCTAAAAAGAGTGATGACTTTTTATTCATCCACGCGAAATTTTCAAAAAAGGTGTTTAATTTGGCATCCCAAAAAACTGATGACTTGTTGTAGTCATCCCAGCGAAATCCTAAAAAAGGTGTTTAATTTTTCGTCTAAAAGGAGTGATGACTTTTTAGTCTCCCGTGCGAAATTTTCAAAAAAAGGTGTTCGATTTAGAATTAAAAAAACTGATGACTTTTTGTAGTCATCCGTGCGAAATCTTAAAAAAGGTGTTTAATTTTTCGTCTAAAAAGAGTGATGACTTTGTATTCTTCCGTGCGAAATTTTCAAAAAAGGTGTTTAATTTGGCATCCCAAAAAACTGATGACTTGTTGTAGTCATCCCAGCGAAATCCTAAAAAAGGTGTTTAATTTTTCGTCTAAAAGGAGTGATGACTTTTTAGTCTCCCGTGCGAAATTTTCAAAAAAAGGTGTTCGATTTAGAATTAAAAAAACTGATGACTTGTTGTAGTCATCCCTGCGAAATCTTTAAAAAGGTGTTTAATTTTTCGTCTGAAAGAAGAGTGATGACTTTTTAGTCTCCCGTGCGAAAGTTTAAAAAAAGGTGTTCAATTTAGAATTTAAAAAACTGATGACTTTTTGTAGTCATCCGTGCGAAATCTTTAAAAAGGTGTTTAATTTTTCGTCTAAAAAGAGTGATGACTTTGTATTCTTCCGTGCGAAATTTTCAAAAAAGGTGTTTAATTTCGCATCCCAAAAAACTGATGACTTGTTGTAGTCATCCCTGCGAAATCTTTAAAAAGGTGTTTAATTTTTCGTCTGAAAGGAGAGTGATGACTTTTTAGTCTCCCGTGCGAAAGTTTAAAAAAAGGTGTTCAATTTAGAATTTAAAAAACTGATGACTTTTGTAGTCATTCGTGCGAAATCTTTAAAAAGGTGTTTAATTTTTCGTCTAAAAAGAGTGATGACTTTTTAGTCTTCCATGCGAAATTTTCCAAAAAGGTGTTTAATTTCGCATCCCAAAAAACTGATGACTTGTTGTAGTCATCCCTGCGAAATATTAAAAAAGGTGTTTAATTTTTCGTCTAAAAAGAGTGATGACTTTTTAGTCTTCCGTGCGAAATTTTCAAAAAAGGTGTTCAATTTGGCATCCCAAAAAACTGATGACTTTTGTAGTCATCCGTGCGAAATCTTAAAAAAGGTGTTAAATTTTTCGCCTAAAAAGAGCGATGACTTTTTAGTCTTCCGTGCGAAATTTTCAAAAAAAGGTGTTCAATTTAGCATCCCAAAAACTGATGACTTTTTAAGACTAGAATAAATAAAATACTTCCCACTACTGAATGAAATATAGTAAGATATAAATAAAAACAAGGAGTAAACATGTGTTATCATTCACCGCATTTTCTTGCACATATAGACTAAACTCAAAACTTAACTTGTTTTGCCCTGAAATTTTGTTGGCATCTTGAAAAAATAAATTACATTCCAAACACTGTTGTTAGTGTTAACTTGATTTGTAATTAATAGTTAGTTGTACTTAGTTATAATTGTGTTTATTGGTGTTAATGTTTTTACAATTTACTACGAATATATACACGAATAACATACATTCCATGCCAAAAATCGTAGTTGGATACTGTTGAAAGATTGTTTCATTTCGATTCTTTATATAAAGACAATGCAATTGCGTGAGAGACTTAGATAAGATTTTAAATACATTTATAAATTATTTTTATTACAGATTTTAATTACATTTATACATTAATTCTCCTGTGCATGACTGACACCCTGAAATTTTTTTTGGATGGGGGGGGCCACGTCCCATGGTGATTTGAAATGGGGGGGGCCATGGCCGGATTGGCCCCCCCCTGGATCCGCCCCTGACTATATATAATTATATATATAGTACCATTATTTATTTCACTTTAACGACACTGTGTGATAGCAAAGATCATTAGCGTTCCCCTCCTTCTTTATTCAAGCTTGGGACTGGCACTGTCAGAGCGCAAACATTGGTGGAGTTGGCTGAAAAATAGATAAAATTTGAGACTGACAGCGAAGAAGCCCTTTTGAGTGATAATATTTTCCTGATGACCTTTTCCAATGTAGACTATCGTTTATTTGGGGAAATGTCATTCCTGCAGCCATGGGGGGATTTTTCCTTGGAGATGTCTATATCAAAACTGCTATGAGCACAATTATTTATTAACATGTCTAATGCATGGGTCGGTCGACGATAGTAGGTCTACTAGACTACTATATTAGCATGGCTGCATGGTCTAATTATTTGTCTCTAAGCCTTCGCCCAATTCAAAATTATTCCCTGTAAGATTTTCTTCTTTTCAGATTAGGTAAATAAACGAAAATCCATGAATATATTTAAGTGCGTTCCATTTCTCTCGACTGTTCGTTTGTTTATGCATCATCAATAATCATCGTCATCATCATCATCATCATCATCAGCAGCAGCAGCAGCAACAACGACAACAACAACAGCAACGACAACAACAACATCTTCACCATAGTCATAAAAAATCATCATCATTATCACCATCATTATTCTCACCATCATCATTATCATTGTGTTGCTAGAAAGTGGCCACTTGGATTCAGAGTATATAGCCTACAGCCCTACACTTTCAGAAGTGCATGACCTCTATATCGTATAACGATTCAAAAGCAGTACAATGCAGGTCACGTGTCACGTGTCAGTGTCTTCTACTACCATGAATGATCGTCTATACACTGCTATGTTTATCTATTTATATATCGCCTTTTTTCTTATAATGCATTCGTATAACTGTGCTATGAAGAACACCAAAGTACAGGTGTCTACATTTTAGTCAGTATAGGTCACTACACATGCTGTTTTGAAATTCTCGTGTAACCTCAACTCAAAACATCGTGACTCAATGCTTTTTTCTGTTGTTGCAACGGCGAAGGGCGAGATCTTTACACTTAGTGAAGGAATCTAGGGATAAATGTCTAGCGCATTAAACAGATGAAAAGGTAACAACAGACATGGCACTATACTCAGAAACGTTGCTGGTTGAAAGCGGCTATTTTGGCTTGAACACAATAACTACTAAACACCTTGTATAGATAGATACTATAGCCCTACGCACCGATTATATGTGAGAAACGTGACATCAAAATGTCGCACATACAAGACCAGAACATACGATCTGTATTATAAAGTCCAAGCAGCACGCGCTGGCTTTTGTTGAAGTCTGACTATATAGGATTAACCATTATAGGGCTAATTAGAGGCCGAAGTATTGACATAACTGTTTACGCCGAGGTAGCGAGAGTATACTGCATAAACGACGACTGCAGCGTGATTGTGTCAATGCATTTGTGTGTAGATGGCAGCACAGGCACCTTTCATCTTGTCTCACAGAATCGGAAACTTTAAGCTGACGCTGATGGACATGACTCTGAAAATATATATAGTCCTTTTCCTCTCTGGCTTCCATACGGTCATCCGTTCTATGCGCCTCTCCTCCCTCCCTCCGCTCACTTCTGCCCTCCCTCCGCTCACTTCTGTCTCTCGATTGGCACTAATGGCGAAAATATTGACCCGCAAAGTGTCTGAATGGCTGTGGCGCTATATAATGCGTCTCACTTGTTTTCACCACTTCGACGACCGTCAGCATCGATCTCCGTATAATACGTCAGAGATGAAAACGTTTGCAAAAATATGCGCACATACATGCACACAAACATATGCATACATACATGCACACAAACATATGCATACATACATGCACACAAACATATGCATATATAGGCCTACACACGCACATTTACGAAGGCCACATAGGCTATTCACCGCTCATATATTCGTAACTTACACGTAGACGAACAGAGACACATTTGGAACGACTCAGGTGTTAAATGTAACAAGTCCATGTTTGTGTATAGGCATATATGTGTGACTGTGCATGCTTGTGTGTAAGTGTAGGCATATGTGCGTGTGTGTAGTGTGTGTGTGCGTGTGTGAAGGTGTTGCGTGAGTGCATATGTGTGCAGGCCTGTGAGCGTGTGCATAGGTGGGTGTCCGCGCGTATGGGTGTGTGCGCATGTAGGTGTATGCACGTGTGCATGTGTGTGCAGGTGTGTGCGCGTATATGTGTTGGTGTGCGTAGATGTGTGCTTGTGTTGTGCCGCAAAAGTTGTCTAATGTGTTCCATGCAGTATAGCGATGATCCGATCAGCGAATTAAAAAGCACATTTCACCATTGCATCGTTTGACGACAGAGAAATCAGTCATAAACACAGAAATCAGTGCAGAACTAAAATCAATGATTAACTGTAAGTCAAGGTTTAGACAGACCGCAGCCGGTTAAAATGCACACTGTACAGTTAAGCAATTGAAACAATTCACAAGAACACAAATCACAAATCTTAACTATAATACGAACAGAACAGACAGCCTGCAATACAATGTCGCTAATATAATCCTACAAAGCCCGTCTCTCGTATACGTGGGTTTCGGGAATCGAACTCTTGTCCGCTGATCTCCATGCCAGTGTGCTATATCTAATGCGACATCGTAGGTCATACTTGCGCTTTCATTATATACTTCAATTTGTTTCTGATTCTTTCCCTCATTAGGCCTTAACATGGGCGAAGACCTATGGGGGACATGGGGACGGTCCACCAATGGAGGTGTTGGGGGACGGCCCATGCATTTGCCCCCCCCAATCGTTGAGCGTCACGACTAAAAAAAGTCATCAACTTTTTTGGTGGCGAAAATAGAAAATTTCGTCGAGATTTCGCCGGATGACTAAAAAAAGGTCGTCAGAAATTTTGGCCGGTAAAAGATGGAAATTTTTCGGCGACTCTCAGAGCCGTTTGTCCGTCTAAAAATCTCGCGTCTTTCCGCCCCCCCCCCAAGTCTCCGCCAAGGTCTCCGCCCATGGGCCTTAAGATAGTGGCCCAGGAATTTCTCTCTTCAATTAACTCTGACAGAACACCAGATATATGATGTAGTCCACTGGTCAGGAGTACAGCCTGCATGACCGGCTAATTTTATTCCTATTGTTGCTGAGGTATATAGTGATTCATAGAATTCCCTTTAACATTTGGAAATGTTAACTATAAACACGTGCGTGCGTCACGAATGTCCATGCGACAGTAGCCTGTCTATACCAGCTGATTATGCAAGCAATGACGAGGACAAAGGCGCTGCATGAATGTAGAAATACATTTCGAAGGGAGTAAAGGAACAGAACTGAAGACAGAAGCAGACGACGATGGATTGAAATTATACGGATTAATTGTTTTGCAGATTTCACCGTTTCCGGGACAAAGTGAATAAGCTATAAAGGCTACGCACGTCCGTTAAAGGAAGTCTCGCAGTTTCTATGAAGTCCAGAAAGCAAGCTTTACTGCAAGCTTTACTGGTGACGTCAGTCGGATGGTCAATTCTATCCGCAGTTCTTTTGTGGGACGAGGAAAACAAAGAAGAGAAGCGGAAGGCATGTTCTTTTTGTAGTTTACTTATTCCATGCATTCATAAATCTGAGAAGACAATAATCATCTGATTTGCACTTTATTCAATGGCTTGAAGATCCACGCTTGACCAGTGACCATCCCATATTGCTTACATCACTGAACGACGAAGAAGTAACAACGGCACGTGATTTGTGCAAAATCATTCGTAGGCTATAATTCTTCGTGCAGGAAAAGTGGAGAGCTTCGTTTGTCCAGTCTTTCACAGATTTGTGCAGAATTAAAGGCCTTTAATATACATAAAAAATATGCACGTGTTGGACAAGGTGACCGTCACAATAGCCCTGTCAAAACAGCCCCGTCAAAACAGTCCAAAGACAAATTAGCTCCGTCATAATAGCTAACCGATAAAACAGCCCCGTAAAAGTCGCCCACCGACAAAATTTAATATAATCTCGGCTGTTGTGTTTAAATTAGCTTTAAGTGTCTGCGAAATTCACTTTAAAATTCTTACTTTTTGGCCAAAATCTTGTCATAAAACCGCGATAAATAATTTTTTGGCCCACCCTTTTAAGCATACTGCTTCGCGCTCTTGTCCCTTCCCCTTCCCTCCCTGTGTTCGTTACTCTCTCCATCTCTTCCTCGATTTGTCTATTTCTATGTCCATTTCTGTGTATATTTTTCTGTCTATTTCTATGTCTATTTCTATGTATATTTCTATGTCTATTTCTATGTCTTTTTCTATGTCTATTTCTATGTCTATTTCTATGTATATTTCTATGTCTATATCTATAAAAATATTATATATCATTCTGTCTATTTCTATGTCTGTTTCTATGTCCATTTATATGTCTATTTCTATGTCTATTTCTATGTCTATTTCTATGTCCATTTCTATGTATATTTTTTAATGTCTATTTCTATTTCTATGTATATTTCTATGTCTAATTCTATGTATATTTCCATGTATGTTTCTATGTCTATTTCTATGTCTATTTCTATGCATGTTTCTATGTCAATTTTCTATGCATGTTTCTATGTCTATTTCTATGTATATTTCCATGTATGTTTCTATGTCTATTTCTATGCATGTTTCTATGTCTATTTCTATGCATGTTTCTATGTCTATTTCTATGCCTATTTCTATGTATATTTCTATGTCTATTTCTATGTCTATTTCTATGCATGTTTCTATGTCTATTTCTATGTCTATTTCTATGTATATTTCTATGTCTATTTCTATGCCTATTTCTGTGTATATTTCCATGTATGTTGCTATGTCTATTTCTATGCATATCTCTATGCCTGTCTCTATGTCTATTTCTATGTCTATTTCTATACATGTTTCTATGTCTATTTCTATGCATATCTCTATGTCTATTTCTATGTCTATTTCTAAGTCTATTTTTATGTAGACCTACTTCTCCCTTTCTGGGTTTGTAGCATCTCTTCCTCAGGTTATCCCATCCAACACTTTGATTCGGACAATCCTCCTCTTGCTCCCCCACCCACTTTCGCTGCAGGATATGATCAGAAATAATGGAACTCAAGGGGAGGAAAGGGCGTCGATGCTCTTCCGTCTGGAATATCCACGCCCTCCTCATCCATCATCCATCATCACTCCTTCCGGCTTAGATGACGACAATACTAAACGGGCAACAATTCAGTCTTTTTGTCCATTGGTCAGTCAGTCGGTCAGTCAGTCAGTCAGTCAGTCAGTCAGTCAGTCAGTCAGTCGGTCGGTCGGTCGGTCGGTCAGTCAGTCAGTAGGCCGGTCGGTCGGTCAGTCAGTCAGCCAGTCTTGTAGTGAGTCAGTCGGTTAGTCAGTCGGTCGGTCGGTCGGTCGGTCGTCAGTCTTCCTCAGTCAGTCAGTCAATCAGTCAGTCAGTCAGTCAGTCAGTCAGTCAGTCAGTCAGTCAGTCAGTCAGTCAGTCAGTCAGTCAGTCAGTCAGTCAGTCAGTCAGTCAGTCAGTCAGTCAGTCTGTCTGTCTGTCTGTCTGTCTGTCTGTTTGTCTGGCTGTCTCCCTGTAAATATATGCAGGGCAGGTCAAAAAAAGTAATCCCATATGGTTTTTGCCAATAGCTTGACCAGAAGTTAGAATTTTTGCTTTGGCTATTGTACGGAAATATGAATTAGTTTTAAATTTGCGAAAGTCAGTCTGTAAGTAAGTAAGTAAGTCATACAGTCTGTCAATCAGTCAATCGATAAGTCGGTCCACCAGTCACCAGTCAATCGTTCAGTCATTCGGTCATTCACTCAGTCAACCACTCGGTAAGTTAGCCAATCATCTTCATGTATCTATAGCTGCAGTGGCGGCGCCAGTGGCGTAACTAAGAACTCGGGGGCCCCTAGACAAAATGTGAATATTGAAATGTATTATCACTTATAACAGTGGCGTAACTAGGAACTCGGGGCCCCTCTGGGGCCTCTACACTCGGGGGCCCCTAGACTTTGTCTACCCAGTCTACCCTATTGTTACGCCACTGGGCGGCGCCAACTGTAGGCCTGCAATAGTTGAACAGGTCGCATCAGAGTCACGAAAGCTATTCAGCAGTATGTCTAAGAAATTAAACGTAAAGAAGAGAATAAAATCGCAAAGATTATTCAACAGGTCAAGTCATAAGGCTAGTCGAGAGCAAAATGACCTGCATCGGCAAAATGCTATGATGACGCAGCCACTGCTCAGTGGTTAAGTTTGCAACAACAATAATAAAGGTATACAGTGGCTAGTTTTTTTTAGCCCAACGTGATTATTGTGTCCTACAGCACTCCATTTTGCTGACATGATACACCGTCTAATCATTGACAGGTTAAAAGTGGCCATTCAGTTCCTAGAACGTGAGTCTACTCTCTAAACATTCAGTGAACAGTCTCCTCCATCTCTCATGCTATATCGTCGTTGCTGTGTTTAAAAGCAACTCTCCATGCAACTCACATCTAACGTCGTCTATGGGTCTATATAAGATCTGCGCTCATCACTGATATGATCCGAGTCGACAGAAATCCATATCGCAGATGTATGTAGTAACGGAGATGGGTCTCTGCGCATGCGCACTTCGCATGCGCAGTGGCGTTACCTTCATTCTTCTGTCGTGGAATTCGATTTAATCAAAGTCCTCCGACGTTGGATAACATTATCGTCGACCGATGGCCCGTGTAACTCAATAAGCGCTGACTAAGCACTCCTCCGACAAAACAGTCGACAATGTTCCTCACTCTACAGTGTATGCAGTCAGCACCGCTCCACAGAAATGGAACAAAGCGAGAGTAGGAACGAGAGAGAGAGAGAGAGAGAGAGAGAGAGAGAGAGAGAGAGAGAGAGAGAGAGAGAGAGAGAGAGAGAGAGAGAGAAGCAGAAGCACAAGCAGGCAGGCACACGTGCAGACACTGAGAGAGACAGAGAGATTGAGAGAGTAAGAGAGATATATTTATGGAGTGAAAGAGAGATAGATAGATAGATAGATAGATAGATAGATAGATAGATAGATAGATAGATAGATAGATAGATAGATAGAGAGAGAGAGAGAGAGAGAGAGAGAGAGAGAGAGAGAGAGAGAGAGAGAGAGAGAGAGAGAGAGAGAAGGGACAGAGAGAGAGGGACAGAGAGGGAGGGAGACACACAGAGAGACATAGGGACAGAGAGAGGGATTCATAGAGTTAAAGATATACATTTATAATTTTATATACAGGGTGGCTCAAAAAAAAACGTACCACCGGGGAAAATGCGATATCTTCGCAGCCGATTGGTGTTTTTCTGCGAAAATTTCACAATTTGAAGGGGAATGAATATACAACAATCCCTGAAAGTTTCATTTGAAACTTTTCATGTTTGCAAAAGTTACAGCTGTTCAAACTTAAAATTTCGTTTTTTTCAATTATCCGGAGAATCATGCTCCAATACAAGTGATTTCATTAGGATGTTTGGCAAATTACAACACACACACATTGATGATGATGTCATACGACCTCACTATGAGCTGTAAAGAAGCTGTTTATGAAGCAATCTGCTGGTATTTGGTGATATTTTATAGATTAAGGTCTCAATTGGTGAACCCAAACAATGAACGTCATGGGCAAAGTTTCTGCAAAAGATAAAATGGGAACTCGGACTTTGCATGAACAGAGACTGAGACATCGCGTGATCATAGCAAAATACCCAGTGAAAAGTGGAGCCTGAGCACATTGAAGACTATCTGCAAACGTGTTTATGTAACGAAGATCAGATGTCAGAAGAGAGGCAGGAAGTGGTCGCTTGATCTGACGGAAAAAGCGCGATTTTCACGAAATTCGCTTGGTAATCGAAAGGTCAAGTTTGCAAAGCAAATCGTGGTTTCAGCATCATGATATGCCGGCGTGTGTTGCGGCTGCAAGAAAAGACTGCAATTAATCCCATTCAGTAGGTTAGATGTCAAACTCATCATTGAACTCGCTTACCCAGACTCATTGAAGACCAGGTATGCTCTAACATCTGGTTTTATTATGCAGCAGGACAGTGCGCCTGCTTGCTCGCACGGCAAGGTTGATTATGATGGCGCTACCTTATTGACATCAACTGAAGTAAATGCATTGGCAAAGATGACTAACAAACTCGACCTCAGCCCTCTTGATTATCACGTCTGGGGAGCTATGCTGGAACGCTGCAAGACATTTAATCCCAAGTTGGAGAACATTGGCCAGCTGAAGCAAGTCTTGCTGCTAATGTGGGGTCCGTTGCCGCAGGACCCGACCAACAAGGCCATACTAAGCTTCACAAAAAGAATTTGAGCTTGTGTTAAGGCAGAGAGTGGACACTCTCATTATACCTTACAATAAACTGCAAAACCGAATGCTGAGGTCGTAGGGAAAAGTGATATCATATGACATGGAAATCTACAAGTGACGTAAATTTTCCGCGGATATTTGAAAAAACGAAATTTTAAGTTTGAACAGCTGTAACTTTTGCAAACATGAAAAGTTTCAAATGAAACTTTCAGGGATTGTTGGAAATTCATTCTCCTACAAATTGGGATATTTTCGCAGAAAAAGTTCAATCGGCGGCGAAGATATCGCATTTTCCCCGGTGGTACGTTTTTTTTTTGAGCCACCCTGTAGATAAAGGAAGAGAGAGTCAGTCAGAGAGAGACATAGAGAGAGAGACAGATACGGAGAGAGAGACAGAAGCAGAGGCAGAGAAAGAGCCAGAGACGGAAACAGATAGATAGATAGAGAGAGAACGCGGACAGACCGACAAACAGAAAGAGTGAAATAGGCACAGACACAGATACAGACACAAGCACAGACACAAGCACAGGCAGAGACACAGACACAGACAGAAGCTTGATTTCATCTTATATAGGTGTCATAAACAACAGACTCTGCAGCTTCATCCGCCTGCAGTTACAATGTACTTCTGAAGATGCTGGCCACTGCCAACAGACAAATCGACCTTTCTAAGAACTAATACGACGACATCGTTTTCTGGTCGATTGTGTTACACAGGCAGATTGGGACCACAATGACTTCATACATCTGTGTATAGTTGTATATACGTATAGGTTCATGCCTACAGATATCTCTATTTGTAACTGAGTCTGCATTCTCATTCATTGATATAGGACGTCTGTCCAAAAGACAGAGGGAGAGAGAGGGAGAGAGAGACAGAGACAGAGAGAGAGAGACAGACAGACAGAGAGACAGAGAGAGAGACAGACAGACAGACAGACAGAAATAATTATTTATCAATGAATTTATGTACAGAACTCGTTCAAGGCGCTCAATTAGTCCAAGCGGCAGACGCACGAGTACCGAACTGCAGTGATCAATTCTACTATTATTTTAGTATTGTAATTATCACACAATTAGTCTAATCCAACGGATTCAAAGTTTGCGTCGATACTGATGCGATTTAGATCAATGCACTTTGTTGCGAATTCTGAGCAGTTGCAATTTCTCTCTACAACCAGTGTCCAGTGTCCAGCACACACCTCTTTCACCATCGGAACGAATAGTTTAATCCCTTGATCAGCATCAAAATTTATCAAGATAGACCTTCTAATAGAGGTGTCGAACCCTTGCAAATTAAGGATGCACAGAATCGTTCGCGTATGTATACATTAATTTTTGGGAGCGAGAGGCTATAGGAACTTTAGAAAGTCCGTATGAGAGAAGGATCATTTGATAACGGATGGGAGCAGCTTGACTATCATTTTCGTGCAAATAACGACGTTCAGAGATGTTATAATAAAAGCCACTTTGTGGAAAGGTCAAACATAGCCTGATAGCCATTCGTGCGTGGGTTAGGTGCACGAAAACATTAGCATAGTTGATAAAAGAAAGAAATATTTGTGATATAATAATGATTGTTTGATTTGCAGCACGTTGAGCATTGATTGCATTGATTGTTGAATGGAAGGAGGGACTATTTGACCGGGTATAATCGTTGAATGAGAACGTGCTCATCGAAGAGAGAGAGAGAGAGAGAGAGAGAGAGAGAGAGAGAGAGAGAGAGAGAGAGAGAGAGAGAGAGCGAGAGAGAGAAAGAGAGAGAGATCGAGATCATAGCACTGATGGGTAATAAATGATTGATTTCTCGTTGTTTAGTTGACAATTAGTTTTGATCAATCAATTGATCTCTGGTTATATACGATGTGTAGCCGTATAGCATCGCATTCATATAGCGCCTGTTTCGTCTGTCCACTGTGTATCTATGGTCGTTGATCGATCTCGTCGTCGTTGATTTCAATTGGACGACGGATGACTTGATGAGAAGGCGGACCACACTGGCCTCACTTTCACACAATTATCAAAGCCATTGTATGAGACAGTGGGTCCAGAGTTGACCGACACCTCCACCCGTCCTCTCCTCCATCCTTGCAGCTGATGATTCGGTGAACGAGTCTCGAGCTCAATTCATCCACTAATCCATCCGTCCGTCCGTCCGTCCATCCATAAATCCATCCATCATTCCATACATTCATCCACCCATCCAAAAATCCACCCATCCTTCAATCCATACATCAATCCATCCATCCATCCATCCATCCATCCATCCATCCATCCATCCATCCATCCATCCATCCATCCATCCATCCATAGGTCGCAAATTGGTCTTCGTTTCCATCCGTCCTCCACGCTCCTCACTTGATCCCCGTAAGTTGGTCGGCAACTCCATCCGATTGCGCTGGTTCCACAGAGGTGTCTGAAGTCTGAAGCGTCGTCCAATCAGTACAACACAACCGTCATTGCACCGCAGCACACCTCAGCGTATATATATATATACACATATATATACATATATATATAATATACATATATACATATATACACACACCTATATATACACCTCAGCGTGTATAATACTGTGTATATATATATATACACACACACACATATATATATATACACTGTGCGTCGAAGTATGACCCATCACTCAACGCATACACAGACGAGGTTCCGGAAAATGCATTAGCCGTTCGTTACTGCTCAAATATATCGCACGTCATCAACATCATCATCATCGTCATCATCATCATCATCGTCATCATCGTCATCATCATCATCATCATCCGGCGTATCAGTCTTTCCGTTGTGAATGCGAATCATTAGCGCTTCCCGCCTCCATATTTTCTCCACCACCTCCATATTTTCTCCACCACCCGCTGCTGTCCGATCCTGTTAATATCAGCTTCCATGCGAGTCGGACAATGTCCGGGCGGACGGATTCCTGTTTGACAATCGAGTCGGTATAGGGTTCGCTATAAGCGGATAATGTTGGCTATTATCGCTCGGCGCACTGATTATGTCATTAGGATGTGTTCAATGTTCATTGTGGATGAGGAGAGGGGGTCGGTGGGGGACTGGGGGTGGTCGGCGTCGCCTGTTCTACCTGATCCGTATAGGAACGGACACGCCGCCGCCGCCGCCGACGTCACCCAGTGGGACGATAATATCTAATGCAAACGTCAGCCTAAATTATATGTCGATCTTTTGTACGCAAACAATCACTACACGGTGACGGTTGTACTGCATATAAACTATATATATATATAAAAAATATAGTATTATAATGGAGTGTATATATACATAGTCTATGTATAGCATGGAAATACATGTATAGGCCTATAACAATCATAATTTATATAAATTCGATGCAGGTATGTTTGCATTCATTTGGCTGTCTGGTTTCTGATGGTCGTGTAGACCTATAATAGTTGACAGAACATTTAAATCACAGAACGGGTTTTGTTAATTGTCTAACTTTTTGTGAAAATCATATAATGATGTGGTCCCATCGAAAACAATTGTGCCGTGGCAGATTCGGTTGTGCGATGCTATTGTTGTCATCACACCACAATCTGAAGGTTCCGCCCTGCATATGGAAGGTTGCCCTATACAGTATACAATACACATGTACTATAATTATAGGCTACATGTCTACGAAGACAGACTGTCTTGTAGGTTGAGTATCATGACTTGTTCTACAAGACGAAAAGATTGTTTATTCATTCGTTCGTCTTTTATCTGCAATTTACAAAGGGCTGACGGTTTTTAACTGTTAAAATAATATGTTAAACTGTTAAGTCTGTTAAACTGTTAAATCTGTTAAACTGTTGAATCTGTTAAACTGTTGAATCTGCTAAACGTTAAAATCTGTTAAACTGTTAAACTGTTAAATCTGTTTAACTGTTAATGCTGTAACAGTGGTATATAGGCCCCTACTAAGCGGGATTTGTCCCTTCTGGAGTGTTTATTGCTCCCTATTCTGTTTCTAAAGTCTCTACCGAATGTGTTACTACGTTAACTAGGGCCTACTAGGCTATCAATTGTGTTACATTATTTTCTGTATCTTACTTTTTTATGGGAACAATAAATGATGATTTTATTTTATTTTATTTTATTTGCAAAACTGTTAAATCCGATAAGCTGTATAATCTGTTAAATCTGTGTTGGGTTGAAAAATATCCTGTCATTTAAAACAAGGCATCATAAATTATTGGCTCCACTAAGCACGCTTCAACATCATCTTCATCGTAATTAGATCATGATTTGATCATCATCATGATTAGATCATCATGATGATTAGATCATATAGAAACGCGGCATTTAAGTTATCACAAAGGATTACTTACTACACCCGATGCGATTTCCTTTTTATATAAAACTCAACTGACGTCACAATTCTCACACATGACGTCATCACAAAATGACGTAAAGTTTCTCGAGATCGTTGTTCATTTCTGTCGAGGTGAAGATGCCGAAGAAGACGACGACATGCTAAAGCGATTTAAAACGACAAAAAATGCGACAAAGATGGTGGGAAAAGAAGAAAACGAAGACCAACATTGTTCCCCAACTGATGCGGCAGTCGAACATCGAAATGAAAAAGAAATCATTCGTAATGTAAGTGAAAGATTTTTCGCCGTCATTTCAAGGAACTAAAATAATCGACCGATAACTAAAGAAGTTTAGTCAAACAAGAGATATTATTAGACTATTACGAAATAAAAAAATGTTTGAGGCAAGTTCTAAGAAGTGAACACGAATGTAAAGGAGAAAAAGCAGTAGGCTAGGCCTCCAAGATGGAAGATTAGGAAATTTTATTTTATGGTGGGCGTTCCAGTTTTTTGCTGCATCAGCTAGTCACGAATTTAGCTTGTTAAATATTCATCTAGCGCGCATTAAGATCGCACTACATTAAAAGTGTCAAACTTGCATCCCAATAGAAGTTTGGCCTAAAATTCGAAAAAGGTCATTTTCTCTGCCTTTGCCTCTGTATGTCGCAAACAGTGACTATTGCCATAGCAACAGTTACCGATGGACGAAACACACGTGTCATCTCTAGCATCATGACGTAATAACATAGATTTTCCCAAAAGAAGTCCAACCTGACGTCATTTTACATTTTGGGACCATAGACGTCATTTTTGTGTACACGGAATAATGAAGCTCATTGTGACGTCATGCGTGTAGTATTTGGTCGCTCCCATAATGCCTATCGATTCCGCAGATTGGAGAGCCACGTTGTGACCTTACATGTAGGCCTACATGAGCGTTGCTCTGTCTTATTTCGTTTAGACAGAGGAAACCATTCGGAAACAAGGTGAAAATTACCTGAAGACGAGGCGCAACCATGGTCTAGAAGTTGAATGGTTAGGACCTGAATCAGCTGATGGAAATTCTGAGTCGGAGGAAAGGCGATCGTCAAACGTACGAAGCTGCGATTGCTCAAGAATTAAGGCAAGAATCTATTTCTTCATTCATTTATCCGTTTATACATCTAATGATCTCTTAATTCTTCTGCTTGTTCATCCATTCATCCATAATTTATCCATCCATTCATCTATCCATCCATTCATCAATCCATCCATTCATCTATCCATCCATTCATCTATCCATCCATTCATCTATCCATCCATTCATCTATCCATCCATTCATCTATCCATCCATTCATCTATCCATCCATTCATCTATCCATCCATTCATCTATTCATCTATCCAGAAGAAATCTCGTACCAAATCCTAGACTCGATAGGATCCGATTCCTCTCCTTTTCAATTTTTTGAAGGTCTTTTTATTCGCCTAGCACATAAAACTGGGGCAACCACAGTTGGAGTTATATATCGGCCACCTGGGCTTAAACTAGAAGATTTCTCTGAAGAAATTAACAACATTTTAGATCATATGCTAAAAAAATCAAAAGACATAGTAATTTTAGGTGATTTTAACATGGATCTCTTGAAAATTAATAGCCACAAAGCCACTGCTGATCTCTACCATTGCCTAACCGCCCATCATCTATTGCCTCTCATAACCAGACCTACCAGGATCACTGACCATACATCTACATTACTAGATAACATATTCACTAACATTTGGACCAAACTTATTTATTCTTCTATTCTGATCGAAGACATCTCTGATCATTTACCAATCATAGCATGGTTTGATTTTAGTCCTATTAAACCTCCTAACAAGCCTCAAACACTGACATTTAACCTAGTATCTGATGACCATAAAGCCAAATTTTTGCAATCCTTAGACTCTACGGACTGGTCTGATATCCGTGAAGCTTGTACGGAACTAGACACTGATAAGGCCTATGACCTATTTCTTAGAAATTATAAGAAGCTTTACGATGATTCTTTTCCAATTTCCACTAGGACTTATGCTCGCAACTCTATCCCAAAAAAGCCCTGGATGACTCGGGCACTGGTAAAATCTAGTAATAAGAAAGCGAAACTATATAAAAAATTCATAAAAAATCCAAATGAGGCCAACAAAAGGAAATTCATCCTATACAGAAACAAATTTAAGAAAGTTAAATTGCAAGCCGAAAAAGATTATTATGCATCCGAATTTTTAATCCATAGTAATAACCTTAAAAAACCTGGGGTCTTCTGAGGAGTATACTGGATAGAGATACTAACAGAGAAACTGTAATTACTGCATTGAATGTAAAATATGGTGAACAAATTACTGACCCTCAGACTATAGCAACTAAATTCAATAATTTCTTTACAGGCATTGCACAATCTCTTGTTAATAAAATACCTGCTGCAACTAACTCTTTTTTCTCCTACTTATCCCAACCCCTTCCACATTCTATAGCATTAATTCCTTCTACACCTTGTGAAATAATAAACCTTGCGCATACCATTCGCACTACGCATAGTAAAGGAGTCGATGGAATTGACCCTGCCATAGCCCTATTAACACTGCCTAAAATTGCAATTCCGCTATCAGAGATTGTCAACTGCTCAATGCTCATTTACCACTGGAGTATTCCCCTCTGCATTGAAAACTGCCAAGGTCATACCCATTCATAAAAAGGGCCCGAGGGACAATGTTTCTAACTACAGACCGATTTCTGTACTCCCATTCTTTGCCAAAATATTTGAAAAATTAATGTATGCACGTTTAGATAGTTTTTTTTATCAAAAGAGAAAGTACTATTTCAGTCTCAGCATGGATTCCAACAGGGTCATTCTACCTACATGCCCCTTCTAAGCATACAAGACAAAATCTCTAATGCAATTGAAAATAACGAATACTCCCTTGGTATCTTCCTTGATGTAGCTAAAGCCTTTGATTCTGTAAATCATCATATTTTGATCAAAAAACTTTATAACTATGGAATTAGAGGGACACAATTACAATGGTTTGTTAGCTATCTTGAAAATCGTTTTCAACTGGTTTCTGTTAACAATTGCACTTCTGATCTACAACTCATTTCTCACGGTGTCCCTCAAGGATCTAATCTTGGACCTCTTTTATTTTTAATCTATATTAATGATTTACCTAATGTATCGCCTTCTATGTATTTTGTACTATTTGCTGATGATTCCAACTTATTTCATTCTGATAAATCTATTGATACCCTATTCGACACTGTTAATTCTGAGCTTCACCGAGTCGTTGATTGGTTTCGATCAAATAAACTTACTCTAAATTTGGATAAAACCAACTACATCCTCTTCAGATCCCATAAGAAAAAATATCCCAATGAACTTCCTATTCTACTTATTGAAGGGACTCCTATCACCCAAGTAACATCCACAAAATTTTTGGGCGTATACATTGACCAGCATCTAAATTGGAAGGAACACATCAATAATATCTCTAGCAAAATTGCTAAGACTGTTGGTGTGCTTTTTCGCTCATCTAAACTGATTCCTGTCTCTATCCGGTCTATGCTATACTATTCTCTTATTTATCCTTATTTAACCTACTGTAGCCTAATTTAATTTGGACGTCTACTTACAAATCTAATTTTATCAGACTAGTCACCCTTCAAAAATATGCAATCCGCTTTATAGCTAATATTCCTCGCCGAGCCCACGCCGCTCTGTATTTCAAGGAATTTGGATTATTAAAGATCGATCAAATTAGGCACTTGCAAATAGGAGAGTTTATGTACCGTTATAACCATGGCCTATTACCACTTGTATTTAATGATTTCTTTAACCTTACCTCTGATCGCCACTCTTATTCAACTAGAAAATTAACTGTTTATGACCTTCCCTACGCACATAATAATACTCGTCGATTCTCTATACAATATACTGGCTCCCAATGTTGGAACTCTCTCCCTACACATCTTCATTCCCTACCTAACACAAGATTATTTAAGCATAAACTTCGCCTTTATCTACTTAAAACACTTCCTGATATGTAATGGTTAA
>OX457037.1:31267759-31275259 GCA_949752735.1 Lumbricus terrestris | reverse complement strand
CCCGTAATCAAGTCAATATCCCGAAGTGCAAGTCAACCTGGTCAACTTATACCATAATCACTATAGTATATTGCACAGGCATTATATTGCAAGCCTCATCTGTGGTTAGTGTCATCTCTACGGGTCTCGTCCTCGGTTACAATGGTCAGCTTGGAAGTATACTGTGACGGGATCTCAATGGCGGATAGTCTTTTTACTGGCATGTCAAAATTTGATCGAGTCTTGTCTTGATCATGTGACGTGACGTGTGCATCTTTTCAGGCATTGCTGTTGTTGGTCGTAGAAATGTTTATTCTACAGTTTGAATTGAACTTCTTCTATTTGCATGCACTTCGATTATCAAATCAAATCAAAATCAAAATCAGTTTATTCTGAGAAAAGAAAAACAACAAACAAACAAAAAACCAAGGCAGACAACAAAGGGAAAATGGTACAACGTTGAACCATTTTAGCGGCTGTAGGGTCACGCAAACAGAAAAAGTCTACATGGAGGCTATACCGCTATTGTGTAAATTTATCCAGATCTCAGTATTCTCAGTCAATCTCAGATCCGCCAACTTAGATTAGAAAACCGGCACATATAAATAAGCTGCCAGATCCCGAACTAGAGAATAGCAATCAGGCCTTGATTCGTCAGATATAGGCAGACCTCTAGTCCTCTATACGGCTCGATCTAAGCAATAATGCAAGCGTTAAATCTGCAAGGTCACAATAAGACGAAGACAGTTGAGCTCAAGAACTGAGACCAAACGTTTCGCTCGAGCTATATACCAGACACAGCAGCGACAAACGGCGAAGCTCTTTCTCTTGTTTAAGCAGGACTTCAAATTGTGTGAATATACTAACTTATGAGGTTTTTAAAAACTGCTTTTGTACCTCGGTACTTGAAAAAATTAAATAAATGTGAGCTGGTCTACCGAAATAATGCGCATGTCGCGAAATACAATTTCGAGAAAACGGCCAAAATGACATGCAGGGTAAAAATTGCGTATTAGGCCTATTTAATTACAAAGTGCTTCTTTCAGTATCTGCCATCTACCGATTTTCCGATGATTTATAGGCTACCGACAAGAAAGGGTCAGCCGATGACTTTTATCAAGATAGAACCTCCCATTCATTTTATGTTACATTTTAACAATGGAAGACCGTTTTTCTAAACATCATGTGCATTTAACACTAACGAGATACGAGTTACCAGACCGGTGACACGAAACGGAGTATCCCCCCTGAAAGCTATCCGGGGGTATGAATTCTATCCCCCCGGATGGAATTAACCGGTCTATACTATCCGGGGGGATAAACCATTCTATCCCCTTTTTTGAAAAATGCGCATAATAAAAAACTTTATGCTGTAATCAAAATTTAAAGTGACTCTAATTGTTTTAAGTGTCCTAAGCAATGCTCAGACAAAGGCAACTTGAATTTTTTTAGTGACTTTGAGTGTTCTTAAGTGTTTGAAATGCTTTAAGTGCTCTAAAAACAGGGCAAACAAATTATCTAGTAGGAATAAACATACCTGTTAGTGTCATTGTTCAAAACAAAACAGATGAAAATTAATTTGCAAAAAAATACACGCGAAAGCGGTTTTATCGACTTTTTTAAATTTGGGGGGGGGATACAATTAATACGGAGGATACTCTTTCGTGACACCGGCACAGGATAATTTTATAGCGCACGTACCAAAGACAGTTTGCGCAAGGCTGGTAGATTTCGCTTCTTCGAGAAAAGAAGACTTCGCTTCAGAAAGTGCGTATAATATATTTCTACAGCTCAATTGTGAGTTTCACTATTGTGAAGTGTGAACCTCTGTAGCTGGAATCAGTTGCCTCAGTCCCTCCGAGCCGACCTTTCATCAGTTCTACTTAAAGGTCCGTATAGGCAGAAAGAATAATGCGAATGGCAGAGATGGATGATGCAGACGAAGGAATAAAGATAGCAGGAAAAATACTAAACAATCTACGATATGCAGATGATACTACACTATTGGCGGGGAGAAAAGATGATCTTGCGGAACTCATAAGAAGACTAAAGAGGGAAAGCGAAAAAGCAGGGTTATATTTCAACATCAAAAAGACTAAGATAATGACCACGGCGGAATGGGATACCTTCGAAATGGATGGAGAGGAGATAGAGGTTGTGACAAGTTTTTCGTTTTTGGGCTCAATGGTGGAGAAGGAAGGAAGATGCGATAAAGAGGTGAGGCGGAGAATTTCAATGGGCAAATCTGCAATGCAGGGGATGGATAAGATATGGAGGGACAGGCATGTGAGCTTACAGACAAAGACGAGGCTTGTCAAAGCAATGATTTTCCCCATAGTGCTATATGGAAGCGAGACGTGGACGAAGACGAAGGCGTTGGACGACAACATTGCTGCGTGTGAAATGTGGATATGGAGAAGGCTGCTGGGAATATCGTGGAAAGAAAGGAGAACAAATGAATCTGTGCTCCAGGACATAGGTCAACTAAGAGGGGATATGTCGTTGCTGCAGATGATCATCAAACAGAAGCTGATGTTTTTCGGTCACGTAATGCGCACGGATGGACTGGAGAAGGCGATGATGCTGGCATGTGGAGAGGGTACAAGGAGAAGAGGACGGCCGAGGATCAGATGGATGGAGGATGTACACAGGAGGACAGGGATGAATCTTGGACAATTGAGGGATGTGACACAGAACAGAACGGAGTGGAGAAGGCTGGCCATGACAGTCGCTAGAGTTCCTCGAACTGACGGCACAAGGTGACAAGGTGATAGGCCTACACAAGTGAAAATACCATGGCTTGGGTCCGGATCTTGAGCGGCGCACAATAAATGATCGATTGTATACTATATATACATACAATTACGACGAAAGTTTCCAAGAAGTCAACAATGACTTCGATGTAAAGATAGACCAACCACCGGGTTACAAGACCGAGATCGTGGTATAAAAGACCTGTCTTTTCGAGACCAACATTGAGTCTCGAGGCCGTTTACAGCTCTGCAGTAAGGCTTAGCGTTTGTTATTTGCAAAATTTCTGAGAATTTAACCACCGACTTCTTCTATAATCAAAGATGCCACGGATACCTTTTTAAAATTGTTCTTTTTTAGCGGGACCATGCATACGGTAAGGTCTCTATGACTAGGCCCACAGATATCGTATTATCGCATTAATTTGGTAATGAATGCATATATAAGCTATATAATTATGCATATATAATTACGTATATATAATTATGTATATATATACTACGTAAGTATGAACGAACGTCTGTTTGTATCTATGGATTTATCTAGCACTCAATATATAGCGCCTTCGACACTTCGACAGTAATAGTTTTTGTAACTGCATGAGACGCATTAGACGATTACATTGCAACTTATATTTTCTCGACCAGATGTAAAGTAGGCATATAATATTGTGCTAAATCGTTTATAAGCAAGTCCTTGAAAACTTCATTTCACATGATACTGTGTGTTTCCATGATTATCGAGCTATAAAAATATGATAAACTATAGGGCTATAATAAACGTCCGGATGCTCTCTGAACAAAGATGATCACACGAGGCGCTTGAGCGGCTTGTTGGCGATGAAGACAATGAAAATGCTGATGATCAACTTGTCAGAGTGATAAAAGCCAATTAATCCAGGTGTGCTGACCACAGCAATATCGACGACCAATACGATAAGGAGAATTATAGAACGTCAACAAAAGTTATAAACAATGGTCATAAAAAATCACATCAACAGACTAATTTAGTTGTCTGAGTTTTAAATTATTTTTTATTGAAATCTGAAGTCAGTTTTTCAGACAACTGAAAGCAAATTTCTATCTACGATCAATTTTACTTTACGATCTCCAATTTTTGCTGTAGTTCCTTGATTTCAGTTTCACATGAATCTATGGCGTGCATTTAAATTCAGACATTGCTAATATATAGTCTATATAGGCCTATAAATCATTTACTACAACAAGTATCCGCACCCCTGCGTTTACTCTCAACCAGACGAGAGCAGAACTGGTTTCGTGACTGGAAGCACTTACCTCTTGTAGAGGTCTTTGATAAGCCAACGGAGCTTTTGACACTGGAAGAAAGCCATCTGGAACCAAGTCTTTGGTGGCTGCGTTCAGAGAAAGTCGAATAATTCTATTTCAAGCGTCTAAATATAAAATTTCAAGCACACACACCACGATGCGTAAAACCTCTAAAGGTCGGCGTTGCTGATCAGTGTAATTCTGTCATGGCGATCTTGAGAGTTGAATTTTGCGACTGACCGACAGACAGACAATAGAAGAAAATAATTTGATTGAGTTTTTGAGAATTTCATCTTCAAAATAAACGTCTGATTTTCTCCGCGGAGAAAAAAAACCGCCAAGAGAAAAGTAATTTTTAAAGACGAACGATATCTATTTCACGGAGAGGGACTTGACCACACCCTAGAAGAAGCCAGAGGTCTAGTCGATCAGCCGCAGGTAGAACTTCCCCACCGCGGCGGTCGACGCTGCTGCTGCTGCCGTCGTCCTGTATCTACCTTAGAGGCGGTCGGACGGATGGGCGGTGGACAGACGGACGGGCGGGCGGACGGTGCATGGCACCTGTGGTCAGAGTCGTCGGCCGTCGAAAGGCAAGAAGTGGGAGGAGAGAGCGCGTCAGGCAGTGCCTCGTCTTGCGTCGAAGGAAGGGAGTGGGAGAGAGGAAGGGGGATGGGCAGGGACAGTGCAAGGGAGGGAAGGCGACAGTGCGAGAGTGAGAAAGAGTGGGGAAGGGAGATAGAGAGGGGAGAGAGAGAGAGAAAACAATACAGGTGCAGAGTAAAGCGGCGTGGGAGAAGGATAGAGAAAGAGGGAGGAGAAAGAATGAGAGGAAGATAGATAGAGGTATTGCGAGGGAGGGAGGGAGAGATGATGAGAGAGAAGCAGCGTGAGAGAGGGATAGAAAAAGAGAGAGGAGAGAGAATGAGAAGGAGAAAAGTATTGCGAGAAAGGGAGAGAGGAGGAGAGAGGCAGCGTTAGAGATGGAGAGAGAGGAGGAGGAGGAGGAGGAGGAGGAGGAGGGGGAGGAGGAGGAGGAGGAGGAGAGAACGAGAGGGAGAGGTAGATCGAGAAAGGGAGAGAGGCAGTGCGAGAGAGGGAGAGAGAGAGGAGGAGGAGGAGAAGGAGGGGGAGCAGGATGAGGAGGAGATCGAGAAAGGGAGAAAGGCAGTACGAGAGAGGGAGACGGAGGAAGAGAGAAGCAGTACAACACAGAGAGGGAGAGAAAGGGACAGAGAGGGGAACACAGAGAAGGTCAGTGTGCGCGATAGGACGGTCTGTATAGCGACGACTTGCCATCCATAAACTACGCACTATACTTATAATATGGGCGACACACCTGTGTATCTAATTCCAGTTACCTGGAATTAAAGGGATTACTGATGGGATTAGTCCTCTCTCCTCCCTCTCCTCTCCAGGCGTCGCCGTCTCATCCGTCCACTGATAACATAATGGCACCAGCAGCAGCAGCAGCAGCAGCAGCAGCACCACCACCACCACCACCACCACCACCACCACCACCACCACCACCACCAGTGCAAACCTATGTATTATAGCTTATGCAGACATCTTCCGTTGACCAACTGTGGCGTCTCCAACCATTGATATGCATAAAATAATAGTGTACATTAAACAATAATGTATATACATTGAACAAAGGCGGCATGCATGACACATAATATTAATTAGCCTCGCTCACGTAATTGCATATTATAGTTCATCCTATGTCAGTTGCTGCTAATTAATTAACTGATTTATTTATTATGTACATTTATTTATTATATTATATTTTTATTATATATTCATTTACATACTCATTTATTCATTTATTTGCACTCTTATTTCTATTTATTACAAGATACAGTGGTTCTAGCGCTCATTATATCACGTTATTATTATAGATCTGCACTAATTAAACTAATTCGAATTCTGCATTAGCAATATTATTGCTAACGCAGAATTCAAATTAGTGAGCCTTAATTAGCAATTTAGCCACCTTAATTAAAAACGCCGTGAAATAACATTATTTTATTTCACGACATTTTTTCTCAGGTCTTCAAGAGCAAAGCTATTCAAGCATATACGTGTCCATAAATTTATGGCTACAGCGTGTTGCGATTGTTGTGATTCAAAATTTACATTTAGTTTCTTCAGTGGGTCGTTCACTGTTACAGTGTGTTACACTTATGTGACTTGTCCTTGGTCTCAGCGCAACAAGCGAAATTCGTAAACAGGATGTATAGGCCTACGACATCAACCCCTGGACAAACGAGTCCGGGACGTTTCACCTGGACATATTCCCCCGAAATCAGCCTCTGAACATTCCCCAAAAACAGGACACATCCCCTCCCTATTTCTAAATTATGTTTTAAATGATCAGCGTCTCTGTAATTGAAGACAAGATGCGAAATATTCAAGACCTATTTTAATTATGATAGAATCTCTAAACAATTGTGATTACTGACGTGAACTATAAGCCCGTTCTTTACATGCCTTCAGTTCTAACTCCGCCACTGGTTGCACTCTGCCAGTACCAGTCCCAAGCTTGGATAAAGGTGGAGGGCGTCGCTAATGGTCTTTGTTAACACACAGTGACGTTAAACAGCAAATACCACCACCTTCAGTTCTTCCAGTTCGCCCGGAATAGAGTAGGCCTATAGGCCAAGGCCTAGAGACTATAGAGATGAATATAAATAACATATATATATAGTAGGCCTACACATCAGGGCTATTTTTTAGCGTGCAGTTGTACACAAAATGTGCAGATCTAAATGGATCTGTGCAGTTGTAGAAGAAATTGTGTGCAGTAAAACTAATGAAAAAGGTCACTTTCCTATACTCCTGTGGGAGTAATTTGCCATGGAGGATGGGAAAGAAAAGAAATGGTTTGTGCAGTTCTAAAAATTCCTTTAAACTAGCCCATGCATGGCATGCAATCCACAGCACTTGAACCAGAGAACGGTCATCGGAGAATGAATGACTTGTGACTTATATATCGACTAAACTTGTGAGGAATTGAATGTCTACCTACGAATTGACGGTAATAATAAATTGTGCATCTTCTTCGATTTAACATTTCAGCCGGAAGATAAGCGGACAAATATATAGTTTCAAAGTATATCTGTGGTCTATACACAATAGACTTAGAATTATTAATGGCGAGTTATATTTAGAGCCTGGAAGACTTTTCCATGTGTGTATCCAGAGGACACAGGTGAACTGCGGATTGATCCGGTAGGCGGCGCCGTACTGGAAGCGGTGATCAAGGTGGAAGGTGGAGGAGGGAGGAGGTTGGGCGGTGATGGTGTCTTTCCGTTGAACTAAACTTAATGAAATGTGGCGTGCAATGAGCTCATGAATATTTTACTGACATTCGGTTGCGAGCAGAAGTCAATAAGCGGAAGACAGGGAGACAAAGGGACAATTGGACGGAGGGAGAGGAACGATGGCACGATACATCGATACATCCAAGAGTGAGAGAGACAGA
>OX457037.1:31010259-31262759 GCA_949752735.1 Lumbricus terrestris | reverse complement strand
TTCATGAATTTTATTTATTTAAAAATTAATTGCAATCCTTTGTAATCCTGTGTAGGTTATAGGCCTACAGTCGAATATGAGGTATTGGCTAATGTGGTCTCGACTCTCTCGAGAACTGATATCAGTATTTCTCCTTTCAGATCTGAGAGCCCACAATCACTCCCAGGCCTCCGCCCCAGACCCCGATGGGGGAGCTCACGACTCTCCCCCATACCCCTAATCGTTAGAGGCTTCTTGCCTTCGGCAATCGCGGCTTCGCGCGTTTCACACTTGCTATTATTGCTCCTACAAAGAATTTCCATTTGGTCCCCCAACGTTTAGGACGTGGCTGCGCCTATGCTCCCAATATGATTAGACTATGTACTTATGTAAGCTTATACATGTTATGTATGCATGAATCATGAATGCATATGTATGTATTGTGTTGCATTGCATATGAGAATCTACAAAGTGTTTCTTACAATGCCGGTATACTAGCTATTCAGAGACGCTTTCAGCTTGACAACCCTGAAGAAATAAGAAAGACTTGATTAAGCAGCTACGGGCTAAAGGTGTCACCCACGATAAGATCTTACTACAGATATAGGGCAGAGAAGTCATTCCACACAGAAGTGTCTACACTGACAATTGAAGGTTGGGTCATGGCAGTCCTTTCCCGAAGAACTAAGAGATCAAGAAGTTCAGAAGACCGGAGAAGGCGAAAAGAGATTACGTAGAGGGGTTTGTCCATGGGTTTGTGCATCAAGTGATTCAATTAAGTCACAAAGGTATTTATAGTAGTTTGCCCATGTTGAGTTTACATGTATGTATGATATATATATATTTATATATATATATAATCGCCCTGGCCTATATATAATTGTGTATTATTGTCGTTAGCTGTGTTCTCACTGAATGGCTGCAGTCTTGCAGGGTGATTATATTGAGCGTGTGACGTGTCACATAATAAAATCCTCCCGCTTTGTATCATTGAAGAGAAGATTCTATCTCTCTATACTAAAAGCTTTTGATCCTACAGAGCGAGCATTTAAGTAGTGTGCAGTCGCCTACAGCTCGATTACGGTACCCTAAAATTTGTGCTAGAGCTGAGAAAAAGTGGGGAGGGAATTCCTTCACGTTCCCTCCCCAGGTTTAAAAGTGGGAAGGGAATTCCCTCCCTTTCCTCCCCGGGATTTACGGCCCTGCTTAGAAGTATGCAGAAGATAGGGTTTTTGCAATCCCTGACCACAGGGTCATGTGAGAATGGGCCCACTGTTGGAAAGTAGGCCCACTCATGACCCAACTCTTTCCGGGTCAACTAATTGAGAACTCTATATCATCGGGTTCCACCAGGGTGCTTCTAAAGAGTCTCCCCTTAAAAGTCTCCCTCCATCTAGCGAGTGGTCTGGCTTTCATCAACTGCGGTGCAGTTTGCACGATAGACTACTGTAGACCTACGCGTAAGGCCAATTATTAAAAATGCGTATAGTCCACATACTAATTAAATAGTTAAATAGTTGTGTATTTCCATTTCGAAATAACTTTTTAATAGTAGGAGACACCGGGGATGAATGAGACAAATTTGATATTTCAAATTTTTGGGGCATAATTTGTAGCAAGGACAATAGACTTAGTAGGCCTATTGCAATCTTAATTTTTACATAAAACTATGGCCCAGCAATGCTAGCATCTTAGGGAACCTATATAGGCCTATGAAATGGTTTGTATATCAAATGCAGTGGCGGAGACCTAGGGGGGGACAGGGGGGACGGTCCCCCTCAATGGAAGCGTTGGGGGGACGGCCCATGCATTTGTCCCCCCCAATGTTTAAGCGTTAGGACATGTCCACACACACACGTCAGTAGAGATAAGGAGAATTAGAGAAAGAAAAGTTTAGCAGTTGAGATAAATTTTTCTGATGATGTGAATTCCTTAATTGGCAATCCAGGGTCTAACCAAAAGTTATTTAGTCCCACGTTGGATAGTTTGCGAACATTATACTCTGTGGGATAAGATACCTCTTTTAACGTATTACCAGTTACTATAAAAGGCTTGCCAACACTCATTAGCATTAATAATAAAAACTTCGAAAGAAAAAAGCTCTTAAGTGCTGTAATATGCCGAGCAAATTTCTGTCCAGGGTAACGGCCTCTGTTGTCATAGACCCTGGTCGAATCGGATCCATCCATTAGCATTCTGCATTTTTACAAGGAAGGAATGCGTTGAAAAAGCATGGGAGCTCCATACTAAAACGGTGTTTAGTAACAGTACAATAGCCCCCGTAATGTTTCTCTGAGTCTGGTAAAATATTCGAAAGATAATAGGCTACCTGTCAAATCATATGATACTTGAACTTTTTTAATTTAGGCTATACAGAAAAGGCTTGCACTGGCACAACCGCGCCCCACATAAATATCCCATTTGAGTTAATAATTATATATAAAATAAGGTATAAAGGTATATAGGAGAGTTGGCATTGGCAGAGTAGCGCTCTATGTAAACGTTCAAGTCCTGTCAATCAGAGCGTCAATAATGAACTGAATTGCAAATATAATCATAAAGAGGTATTAAGGTAGCCTATATAGGAGAGTTGGCGTTGGCAGAATAGCGCTCTATATAAATGTTCAACTCCTGTCCATCAGGTCTTAAATAATGAGCTGCGTTCCAAATATAATAACAAAAGGTGTCTAATGCAGAATTAATAAACAAAAATTCAACCAAAAAATGGTGTGTAATTCAGACCAGGAGAGTCTCAAACGCGTCCGCGTCCAGTGTTACTGTAGGCCGTGCTTACCATGTCCCAAACCACGAAATTTAGTAATCTGCGTCACACTTTAGAGACGAAATGCGCAGAGATAATACAGTATATATCGTATGTGTGAAAACAGCCACCCAGGTAGATATGTGGTATACACTGAATAAGATAACGTGAAGTCCATTTAGTCCCAAATTTACTCAAATTCAAACACTTAAAAGACCACCTAGAGCTGAATCCCAAATCTAATAATAAAAGGTCCATGATGGCCGCTTTAAAATCTGATAATAAAAGGTGTCTAAAACAGGACTATTAAAAAAAAGAAATTACACAAAATAATGGTGTGTAATGCAGAAAGATCGTATAGAAAGACAATTGGCACACGAATAAAAAATTATTTAACAATTATAGTTCAGATATATATATAATATATTTATATACCCATTGGTACATAATCAGTCGTGGCTATTAGACATTATTTCAAACGATATGAAGCCAGTTTGTACAATTGTGAAAACAGTTTATGCAGTACTCAGATAACATTTTAAGATATGCGAAACAAGTTTGCACGTCTATAAAACCAGTCTGCACAGCTACGAAGCCAGTTTAGACAGCAATAGGTTATTATTTTTTAAAACAGAGGATTCCAATTGGAGATGTCTCTTACACACCTCTTTTATGATTAGCAGGCCGCTATAAATTCAAGACTAGGCAAAAACAACGCAAATGCAGATACGTGCTTTTTGCTTTGTTAATAATTATGACTACCTGAAACGCTACCAATGCAGTGTGAAAAATTGACATTTTTCGAAATATAGGGGGCATTTCTCCCTGCCCAAACCCTCCCCTGCTCGGCGCTTCGTGCCTCGGCGATCGTCATTCGGCCGCTCGTCCGTCCCCCCCAAAGTTCGGACCAGGTCTCCGCCTATGAATTCAAATGAAGCCGAGTGCACGAGTTCATCAAAACAGTGAGCATTCACGGTCGTTGCAAGTTCTCCACAATGACTGTTTTAACTTGAGCAGAGGCAATGGGTATATGCTGCAACGATATTGGGGACGTCACACCATTTTGGTATGTTTGGTTTTTGTTCTAATAAGCTTCAGGGCTTTTTTTAACGTGCAGTTGTACACAAAATGTGCAGTTCTAAATGGATTTGTGCAGCTGTAGAAGCACTTCTGTCACAAGTGCTGTGCAGTTAAAACTAGCAAAAAGGTCATTGTCATTCGATTGGAAGCAATTTGCCATGGAGGATGGAAAGGAAAAGAAGAGGTTGCGCAGTTCTAAAAATTCCTTAAAAACAGCTCTGATAAGCTTATTCACTATCGGGTAATTCGGGTTAGGCCATGCCAAACCTAGAAGTCAACCAAAAATCAAAAAAGAAGAAGAAGAAGAAGAAGAAGAAGAAGAAGAAGAAGAAGAGGAAGAAGAAGAAGAAGAAGAAGAAGAAGAAGAAGAAGAAGAAGAAGAAGAAGAAAGTAGAAGTCGAAGAAGAAAGTAGAAGTCGAATTGTGGGAATTGATGAAGCAAGGTTTATGCTACATCTGGCGAATAATTTCGAACGCAACCGGTATGACGATAGATTGTGTCTAACTGTTATAGGTCGTACTTTTTAATGCAGGCTGTCTTTTCTGTTAGTAGGTAAGATCGATGTTAATTAAGATAACTGCATAACTGCAGGGCCTATACACTAACTGTAACCGGTTGCGGTTTGTCAACAGGGTTGTTAAATTTCTATGATTCGTTTTGCGATAGGCTAAATCGCATAAAAGATGCAGCCATAATAATTATTATTTATTATGTATGACGTTTGCTGTTTGCAATTATTCTCTGATGACGTCGTTTCCGCCCACAGATTGGAAAATCGACTCTATAGAAGGAGATCGCAGAAAAACATCGAAAATATCGATTTGAAGACGTGGAAATTAGAAATTCGTAGAAAAAACCGTTTATATGGAAAGAAAAAATCGACCAATGATCGAATTATCGCATCGAATTTCTCATTTCGAAAGGAAAATCATCGAAAATGTCGATCCGAAGAAGTTGAAATTCTGAAATGAATGACTGAACCGTTTCTATGGAGACTGAAGTCGATCACTAATCGAATGAGGTCGCTCTGAAAGAAGCAGGAATTCAAGGTAAACGTGTATGTTAGCCTTATTGGAGCGGGGATTTTTTTTAACATATTTATTTTAAATTGGATTTTGGTCTTAGGATTTTGTGCTAGTTGAGAGCATTTTGACATTGATTAGATAGAAATTACGTACGTTTGTTTATTATACCATGTATGGGCGTAATTGCAGAACACGGAAAAAAATTATGTATAAGTTAATTATGTCATAAGTCTACATGTCTGTACACCAAAATGCGGATAGCGATTGGTATATTAAAGAATATTCTTATATTATCTTAACAGTAGGGCGGATCGGTGCCTAACAGGCTGCCATGCGGTTATGAAATAGATTCTTGTTTAACTTATTATCACGTGCTCCTACTATGTCATGTAGCCTATGCTAACCATACGCGTACACTGTACAGTGGTTTGTCAGTTTGCATTTAATAAACAAATATTTTATTTATTGCTAGTTTAGTAGAAACTCAGATGTGCATGCTCATTATAATAATAATACTCGTTCAGCCATGAAATACCGTTGATCAGTGAAGGTGCGCACCACTACTAGGCAACACATTATTGGAATAATATAATTATGTTTCACTGATATGGAACTCTCTACCTAATGACCTTAAACACGTATGTTGTTTATCAATTCAAAAGCAAATTGAAAGCTTACCTTTTGACTGCACTTGTTTAAGTTACCTTATTGTTGGCTGCCTGTACGATGCACTTGTGCATGCACTACTATGTTCGTACACTGCATGAATTGTCCATGATTGTTTACGTGTAGTGTGCTTTTATCAATCATGCGAGGAGAATTAATCTCCCAGTAAAATCAACTGTTGACACTTTATATGTATAATATGACTTTATGAAGATATACTATTACATGGTGACCATCAATGTATGATAATTGATTGATTACTGATGTAAATATAGGAAACCCTGTCTTGAGGAACCATGTGTTACTTTGGGTTTACTTATTGACAACCTGCATACGAATTTTTTAAACTGCCTGCTTATATTAGGCCTACTATTATGGTGGTCAATAAAGATTGATTGATTGCTATATATTATATTGAGCGAGCCTTAAGCCTTGCGATCTGTTCATTAATACTATAGACATAAATTTGATGCCTCACAGTCTAGGTAGAACTGTCAGACTACTGTGGCTTTTGTAGAATACCTGTCTGCTGCTTTTCAGTGCAGCAATGGCAGAAACATTTTCAATTCACAGTCATCATATCGAGTCGTAAAGATCGGTTGAGAGAGTCGGCAACAGATGGCTTTCTTGAGGCTGAAACGACGAAAAATGTCGACAACTGTTCTATATCTTTGTAGCTGGAAAACAAGAGTAAGAATATCTGGACAGGCAAAAGGTGCGTAACGACTTTCGGGAATCTAGAATGATGGACTGGTGAAGAAGGCTATATCTATAGGTAGGCCTACCGATGTTGTACTATATCAGCAGTTTTCATCAAGAAGTCAGCCTGTGAGTCGGCTGACTTTTCAGAAATTTGTAAAGGATGTAATAGCAATTTCAGTGCCACCTATACCACACTATGACATCGTAAAATAAATTTTATCTCATTCTTTTGCAGTGATTCATTCGATAGATTGCGAAAGCTATTATAACTTTTGCTAATTTAGTTTTCAAATGTAAAATTCCACTTTTCTATTCTTCTAGAAGTAAAACAATAAATCGGTTTGCTCAAGAAGGCTAAGCTGTCAGCTAGTGAGGCTTTCACATAATTCATAAAGAACACAAGTAAAGTTTATGAAATTTGATAGCCTCCTAAAACGGATCAGGGTGAAATGAGTGTCGGTCGAATCGATGAAACCCAGCAAAGAAACTGAAGCGCGATTCAGATAGGCCTATACTAAACATCCTTACTATGCAAGCAAAGATGACCAGTGTTTTCAGAACAAAGCTTATTAAGCCATTGCAAGAAGGCACATTTAGGGAGTTCCAACTTTAAAACTTGACAGCTGTTGAGGTCTCATAAGCCGAACAGACTTATGAAACTTCAACTTCAAACTAGGTAACTCTCAGAATCGCCAGAGGCAGGACACCTCACACAGATGTCAAAAGCAATATGGCATAAGAATGGGAGTAACTCAATCAATTTTGTTGCTGAAGTCGTCACAACTTTGGAAATGTTATCAAGGGGTCACCGCACTAAAAAGGTTGAGAACCGCTCTATGTTAGAGCATTGTTAATCTGTTTGTTGCTTTCTGTTGTCGGTGGAGTGATCGCTGAAAGATTTCCTTTCCCCTCTATGCGGGTAGCAAGGATCACCGTCAGGCGAATTGTCATCAATCAGAAGGGGGCGGTTCTTGCGACTGGGACGCCGTCTGTCGTATGTGGTGCAACTACGAAGTTGTTGCTCTTTACCGACACTGTCATTTCAAGGATGATAAGTGTCGCCCTCCTCCTTTCGCCAGGCTTGGGACTGGCACTGTCAAAGCACGAACGGTGGCGGAATTCCAAAATTCTGCTACAATTGCAACACTGGCGTAAGAATATCTAGAAGGTTCTTATGGGAATATCCCTATAACGGAAATACAGTGATCAGTTAACAAAGATGTTAGTTAAGTCACTTAAGTCATTCATAAATGTCTTGTTGCATTCTATGATACCATAATTATTATGACTATGCTAAACCTTTTTGGTGTGTTGTGTAGTTGGAGGTGATGCTGTTCACTATCATCGTGGGAGTCACGAGGATCATATAATTATGAAGGAAGATTCGACATCCGTTGACAGATGGAGCTTTTCGTGATAAGGAATGACGAGCGACACCTTTCAACAGCTGTAAGTTATTAAAACCATGCTTAAGAATATCTAAGCAGTTGTCTTGGAACCTCCCTCCCTCCCTCCTTCCCACTAAACTCAACCACTTTGCATGATTAATGGAGCCAGCCCTGGACTGGATGAAGAATTGCATCAATATAATTATTTTTTTTATCACAAAGTGTCGTTAAACTCTATCTACAAAGTCATGTTTTTGGTCATTCCATTATCTTATATGTAGGCCTATGTCTTTTTCCGTGCTTTGTCTGTCGTTTTTCTTTCACTTCAGTCTGCATGCATGCATGCATCGCTATTTTCTCTCTTCATCTTAGTTCTGTCTCTACATCTCGATGTTCTTTTCGTCACTCACGCTTGTTTGCTATCTGCTTTGTCAGTTTCACTTGTTTAGGCTTTATCTTCCTCCCTGCATTGAAATGCAAACTCAAACAAAATTGGCAACGCTCGGTTTCCTACTTGTTTTCATTAGATATCACATGTATCAATTAGTTTCTTTGAGTAGCATTCATCTGCTGCTGCTGCTGCTGCTGCTGCTGCTGCTGCTGCTGCTGCTGCTGCTGCTGCTGCATGTAATTGGTTTCTATAATGTTTTAGAGTTTTTCTCAGTCATTATTCTGTACTGTTGTTGAGAGTTTCGTATCATTTCAGCGTGAAGATGTATTGCAAATTCTATAATCACTAGGATACTTGGAAGTAGGCAAAAATTATTCTGCTAGTTTCTTCACCTAGACATTGCATTCCCTACTTTGTTTTATCGACCTAAATAGCTCCTTAAGGCGCTACTTAAATGCATAGAAGTTATAGAACATCAGTGTGTTGCTAAATTTCAGAGACCAGAGACTTGTCCGGCAGTTTTGGCACCGTCCGTCCTGGTGGCCAGCGACTTGTCCGGCAGTTTTGGCACCGTCCGTCCTGGCCGCCTGTCAGCTCTGTCGGCTCTGGCACCGTCTCCCTGACACAAGGCCCAGCTTGTACTGGTGTCGTCAGTATTAGTTTCATAGGCGATATATAGGGATCTGGTAGTTTTTGGTACTGTTAGGACATTGTATTTTTAAGTGATAATAGTAATTATTATTAGCTATGACACTGACATGTACTGCTACTCTGACATCTGACATATAGATACTTACGGTGCTTGGTCCTAATGGTCCCAACAAAACTACTAGAGTTCTATCCCCTGTGAAACTGGTATTGACAATGCCCCTACTAGCTGACAGCTATCTCTGTCAGTTAGTAGCGGTGTCATCAGTACTAATTTCACAGGCGATAGAACTCTAGTAGTTTTGTTGGAACCGTTAGTACCTTGCACCGTTAAGTATCTATTAGGTCTGGCACCATCGAGACTGGCATTGCACGCTACTCCGACATCTGGCATGGCGCTCTGGTTGTTGCCCGGGATTTTGTTTCCTGCAGCAGTCGACACATCTGATGGCGTCAACCAATGAAGGAATGAAGTTCTTTACTCGAAGGACCAACATTCCAGAAAGGAACAACTTAGTCGATCCAGTTGACTGACTCTCATGGAAGCAGCTATGGGTTAGTTGAAGTTCCTATGAATGTCCCATGTATCTGATGTATTTATTTGCTGCTGATCAAATCTCATGTCATGTAATGGTGCTGATTAAGTATCGGGATGTCGATTACGATAATTTTATCGATCAGACGAATGCTTCTGCTTTTGCGTGTTTCGCCTTCTTTTCTGCTAGTTCTGTTTGCCTAACTGTTTTCTCTATTTAGCCAGTCCTTCCGTCTGTCACTGTTTGAACTGTATAGTCTGATCTCCTTCTACTTGATTTCCCATGGTCGCCTGGCTTCTTCTTTTCTTTGGTCTGTTGAGGTTTTCTTCTCTTCTCCAATTCGACTACGAGTTTAGGCTGTGATTCGACTTGAAGCGAACATCGATTGATGTCTTTGTAAATGAAGATGATAATAATAGGTGCTATATTTTTAGAATTTGTTGTGTTAGATTAGGCTTAATGACTTAAATTACTTAACATCTTTGTTAAAATGATGATCACTATATTTCCGATTTATAGGTATATGGTTAATTAATCACAATAACCATGTATATAATTGATTGCACCGAGGAATGGATAAGTCTTCTAGAGCAGAAGACGTCTTTCATCAGTGGTGCTTGCGCTCAATGTAAGTGCCAAGTAGCCTAGCATAATTATCTAAACAAGACGCTGCTATAAGCTCTAAGGGCCTACAGCATAGATATTATATGCTTTGTAATTCGAACAATGGACGGTTTTCGAGTGATTTTCTGAGCTTGGGATGACTTTTAGAGCACCGCCAGCAAATCGTGAGTTGGGGTTGGGTAGGCCTATACCTAAGAGCACACTGTTTTTGAGGAGCTGCTCAGAAATGTTCTGGCCGCGCCAAGTCTGTTTGAAATGCAATCGAGAATGCTGCAATGCTGCCTCAGCCTGCCTGATCCCAATGGTATACGCAATTCGAACAATGGACTTTTTAGTGATTTTCGGAGCTTGGGATTGATCAAGACACAATTAGCAGAAACCGTCACAAATGGTATATACACAAACCCTGCAGCTCTTTGCGTTTGCAAGCGCTTCATTTAAGAAAAACAATATGTTTGTTATTATTGTATTTACCAAGAATTATTTTCGTCAATCCAGCTTATATATATATATATATATATATATATATATATATATTATATATACATATACGACCAACGATGAAACCCATGGGAAGGCGAATATTCTGGACGCTGAAGGATATTAGGCGTATTATATTACCTGGATTTATAGCAAGGTAGGCCTATACATAGGCCTAAACAGTGCAGTGCTGTCAGAGAGACAGATAGACAGGCAGACAGACAGAACGTCAGCAAGCCAGTCAGTCAGTCACTCAGTTGGAAAGAGGCAGTTTTTTACATCGCAAAATCAGCAACTAAAAAAGCAACAACGTTCGCAGTCTTTTAATGAAGGCGCTACCGGTATATAATTTCAGACTGCTATGAAATCGATTTCAACGACTGCCGTAAAAGAACGAAAATGTTTGTGAGACCTGTCGTAAAATTTATTGCAGAATTATGTCATGTTTAGCGCGTCACGCATGCGCCAGTATTTACCCGTTGCCTATGACAACGCCCAGAGCCTTCAGTAATAGAAGGCTCTAACAACGCCTATATAGGCCACACGCGAATACCTTTTCAAAAGCATACATGTAGGCATTGTAGGTCCTATACGTGTGTAGGTAGACTTAGGTCATCTCTATAGGCCTATGTGTGATTATGTAGACCTACGTGGACATATGGTCATTTATGTAGCGCCACTTCGTCTTTTAAATCAGTGAATGAATTCATTTATTGCACGCAATCAATTTTGTTGATGCAATGATAAATCATGAGCAACTGAGTACAGTGCAACAGGAGCTAGCAAGAGATAATATCTTTTACCAACCTGATCCCTCTTCATTGGTTATTCATTGATGTTTTCGTAGCATAGTTAACACTTAATACTCAACTAGAACTTATAATATTAGTTATAGCAAACGGTGATAATCATAATGAATCCATTAACAACAACAACAACAACAACAACAACAACAACAACAACAACAACAACAACAACAACAACAACAACTACTACTACTACAATCGCTGTCAAATCGCTGGATTTGTCGTTGTCGCCGTACGTATATGCTGAGACGATGGCGATAACATGATGACGTCACGTCATCTTTCTAGATACATCTACTAACGTAGTTTATATAGACCTAATTATCTTTCCGCTGTGACTGTCTCTGTAATGCCCTGAACAATAGGACATATTGTATGTTTAAGTTGCATCTGGGTCAGATTAATTAGTTAAAATAGAAGAATTAATTGATTGATCGTTTGATTGACTGAATGACCGCTCTATCGATTGATTGATTGATTATTTGATGACGAAGATGATGACGATTATCATATGTGTCAATATACAAACGACGTCATCTGCCTTTCCGCTGTATGACATCAGTCATACTAGTTGACTCTTTCGTTTCTTTTCTCTCCGTTCAGTCCGTGGTTCATTGCTGCTTTCCTCGAAAGGTTTCTGCGTTGAACCGTTTCCGATCTTTTCAATACGAATGCATTCATTGGCATAATTAATAACATCCGCTCGCTATTTCCTATACTCAGTCATGTTTCGTACAAAAGCAGAGAACCTAGATGGCGCTGCAGTCGGGTGAGGGACACGACATCTATCGACGAAAAACTGCTCGCTTCATCGCTCGGAAAGACGTCAGTACTGTTGGCGGCAATGAAATGTCTGTACGAGAACAAAAGAATTCAGTGTGGGTATGGGTGGAGACTTAGGTGGGACAGGGGGACGGTCCCCCTCAATGTTTGTGGTGGGGACCGTCAATTCATTTGTCCCCATGGCTGTACACGAGGGTATACGCGTATACATGTTGTACCTCCGGTGAAAAACGGCATCGTATAGGCCTACTACTCACCTCCCGAAATGTAGGGTATACGCGGGTAAAAAGGAGGGTAGGCCTATACACCGTACACGCTAGTAAATCAGGGACACGCGGCAGAATGGACGAGATTTTGGCCCGATGATTTAAAAAAAGGTCATCAGTTTTTTCGGACGGAAAAATGGACGAGATTTTTGGCCCGATGACTAAAAAAATAAATAAATAAAAGGTCGTCAGAAATTTCGGGGCCGAACAGGTCGGGTTTTCATCCCGGTCAGCGTGTACTCACCAAAAACGTCGCGCCTCGGCGATTGTCCTTCGGCCGCTCGTTCGCCTCCCCCAACTTCTAGACCAAGTCTCCGCCTATGTGTGTGTGTGGGGGGGGAGCAGCAGTCGCGAACAAAACCTAAGACGATAATGTCGCTATTAATTCCTAGCAAAGCCAAGCAAGATGATATATTTCTATGTGCAACTATCTCATCACTATAGGCTATGTATAACTATACATGCATGGTAGCGTTCATGTGTGTCTATACGGCGGTTGCAGTTACCAGGCTATCTATAGGTCCATTCCAAGGCCGGATTAAGGCATGTCAACATGTTCGGCCGAACAGCGGTCCAACACTTTAAAGTGCCCACACATGTAGGAAACAAATTTTATGGAAAAAATTGGTAGCCTATATCCTGAGAAAATTTTGACCAAACGACTAAAAATTTGAAAATAGAAAATGGCTAATTTGACAGTGAAATTTTTTATATTTTAAAGAAATTTCGACCAAGCGACTTGAAAAAAGGTCAGATTTTTCGGCGAAGAAATATCCATCCAAGTTCTTAATTTCCTGCTCTGTATTTTTTCAAATTCCTGATTATAAATTAAGCGTGACTGATCATGCATAGTTTTTGCCCCCTCACCTCTTGCAAAAGGGCGCCCATGCATAAGTTGTCTGTTCTTTCTCAGACAGGCCCATTACGAACACGCACGGACCCATTTGGACCCTATAGGCCCAATAGGCCCAATAGACCCTATAGGCCCAATAGACCCTATAGGCCCAATAGGTCTTGTCTGTCAATTATTGTCTATATAAATTTTCTTCGTCTAAAGCCGTCAACGCTATAGCCGACATGTATTATAGTCATAGGCATAATAATAATACGGTCTCTGCCAATGCGGTCTCTGTCTGACTGTCAGCGATAAACGACTACAACGGCGCTATAGAATGAGGTTTGCAAGTTGTAAGAGAAATCAATGGGCTTACACGCGACTTTCTTGAAGAGTGAAAAGCCACGAAATATTGTTGAGAATCATAGAACGTCGTTTCGACACGCGATACATAATAATATATCGACCGATCAACAGCTTAACGACCGTAGGGACCACATGAGATCACAGGGCGCGAGTCACACACAGACACACACACAGACACACACAGACACACACGCACAAACACACACGCACACACAGACACACACAGACACGCACAGACACACACACACACAGACACACACACAAACACAAACACACACACGCACGTAAACACACGCACACACACACAGACACACGCACACGCGAACACGCACACAGACACACGCACACACACAGACACACGCACACAAACACACGCACGCAAACACACGCACGACACACACACACGAACACATACACACGTCACAGACGCTGTTTCCATGGTAACAGCCGCAGCAGCAGCAGGTGCCTCTGAGCCTTTGCGAGCGAGTCCGCCGGAGCAGTGCATGGAAATCGGTCTCTGCGATCCGGTGCAGAGAGAAAGAGAGAAAGAGAGAAAGAGAGGTCCTGTATAGTTATATCTTAGATCGCGTGAAGATGCATCGTTTGGATGTACGAAGCAAGATTTCGCTGATTCTAGCGATTCTAAGCTGGATTGAAGGCACTGGTTGGTGTTCATTTGCTAGGTGTTCTTAAGAACATGTCCTAAGATTTATGACTAAACAACTTGATTGCTCATAACGTAGCGAGATTTCTTTAGACCGCAAATTATATTTTTTTACCAGAGCTAATCTTCAATAGTATACATTAATAGACCTGGTATCTAGTCTATAGGCCTATAAGGCAGAATACTGTCACCGAATTTCGCCATGAGAAATTTAACATGCATAAGCTAATAGTTTATCCAATCACCTTAATAGACTTGTTGAGCATCTAGCTGAGTAGAAAAAAAATTCTATTTCAATTCTCAGGCTGTTTAAAATGGTTTTACAGTGACCGATAGCCTACTCTCACAGACAACAGACTATAGACAGCGCTTCGGCGTGAAACTCCGATGTAGTGTCCGCTTTATATTGGGACTCGGGAGCGCCTCTGAGTAGCGAACTTGAAGGGGTGCTATAACAAGTGCGCATACAAACATACTCGTATGTATGTGTAGGCCTATGCGTGTGTATATGTATGTGTGCGTGTGTGTGACTTTTCCACAGTCGATTCGGTTCGCTGCCTGAAGGACGACACGGTCCCTGACTGGTATCCGGTCAACGTTTACTACTGCAACGATACGTTCAAGCCGATCTGTTGCAACGACGACAAGCAGTTCAAATGCTGTGAACAGAGCGGAACCGTTCAACTGTAAACCATCGATCATCAATCAATCAAGCGAGCAGAATTTATATAGCGCCCCTTAAAATCTCCACTCAGAGGCACTCCCGACCCAGGCCAGGTGAAAGAAAGCACCCAGCTTTCAACTGTATGGTGAGAACCATTTGGGAGCTGTATATAGGGCCTACTTATAATAGTCAAGGAAAACCCGTTCCAGGTTGCTGGACCAACCACAGAGAAGGAACTGCAGTGTCGCAGAGCGTGCGAAAGGAACAGTTAGGCCACCGTGGGCAGCGGACCGCAGTGTGCGTGGCTGCCTGTGCAAGAGGAAAGGGTGGAGGTAACTCACGCAGATGAGAGGGTGCCCAACCTGGTAAGCATCTTATCATCCATCCTAAAACAGTGTCTCTGGGGCAGACTGGTGCACTAGATCAGTGGTTCTCAAAGTGGTGGTCCGCGGACCGGTGCCATGTTCACCGGTCCGCGAAGAAGTCTTAGAGCGAAAATGAATTATAGCCTAATTATTAATTTATATATTTGAAATTGTGAATTTATTCAATTTGTTTAAAATTTACTCAAAAGCCTGTCTAAAATTTAAAAAATTTAAATAGGCCTACATTACCAGTACGGTACCTTATTCCAATTTGCCAAACGACTTTTCATGCAATTTTTACTTATTCTGAATTTACTAAATCTATGAATGCAGTCAGTTTCGTGTTTATTTCTGTTGATCTATGGTGAGCGATAGTGAAGTAAACGCTGATCAAGCATTGCTGGATGTAGATCATTTAATTTTATAACATAAAATTTTAAATATAAACAAATGTGTTTGAAGCATTTAGAAAATTTACAAATCGTAAACAAGCCTGTCTGTAAGTTTCTATATAAAAGAACAGTGAAATAGCATGACCGCTCAGGCACTCTGAACAAAGAAAAGTCTATTATAAAGAAACTGGTTTCTGAACAAAACATTCAAGCTGAAAAAGAATCGACCGTTCACACGAAAATATGATCCACAATATTTAAATTATGGTGATATTCTGATTTCTGTGTTTTATTTCGAGCAGGTGCTTCCAGCATTAGCGCACAACCTTAGTAATGTGTCATTAGCTATATTATAGGCCCATATTTTTGCTACAATAACAAGCTTTTTTTGTTTGAGACTTAATTTGACTTTAACTTTTTAAATGTAATTAGCCTAAATGAGAATCAAATTGAGAAAAAGTGATATGCTATTAGGGATAGGTTTGAATTAATGAAACAAATAATTAATTTTTAAATTCTTTATAATAGACTTTTTTTTATAATAGGCCTATAGCATATATGTCGTTTTTGTTTGTTCTTGCCATTCAAGTTCAACGGTCCGCGAGCTTTAAACAAAAATTATTGCCGGTCCGTGGCCTGCATAAGTTTGAGAGCCACTGCACTAGATCAAATCAGATTAGCCTACCCTGCATTATATTGCATGAGATTAGATGTGATAGGGATTAGTATAGCCTACCCTGTTGAATATGTTAACCTCCTACTGTCTCCTTCTCATTTCTGTTATTCACTCCTCTCTGTCATTGTTCTTATATCCTCCATACTTTTCCTTGTTGAAGAAGAGGGAATTGTAGTATTATTGTACTAATCTAGCCTTTGATGGACAATGGAGGTATATTAACTATAGGCAATTTCAAAGTTGAGCACAGACGGAAGTCACGGCTGTGCGTGAGACAGGAACGCGCGCGAGAGGTTGAAGAAGTGATTAGGTCTAGAGGAGGTGAGACAAGGCCGTAGCTGGGGGGGGGGGGTTGGGTGTTTGAACACCCCCAAAATGGAAAATGGAAGAGCTATTAGAATGCATTTACGAGCACATTTATGTAAAAACCATGAAATAAAACCATGAAAACACCTCGCCCAATAGAAAATGTAAAAAAATAGAATCAATTGTTGACATTTTCTGAAGATTACGGCCGGATGACTAAAAATCTATATAAATAAAAATGTAAAACGTTTGTTCCTAATGGAATTTCTCGGAAACTTAATGACCCATTCTTTTGAAATTTTTCGCAAAACGCTCCGTTCGAATACGATCGTGTTTGTAAAAGGATTTCCTGGAAAGAAACAAATCTTTTACATCAAAAAACACAACTTTCTCCTCGAGTTGACACGTTTATACATTTTGACTTTAACGCATACTCCGCCATTTTGGCCCGTGTATTTATAACGTACAGGGATGCCACTCTGAATTTTGAAAAAGGTAAGGGATGCCACTCTGAATTTTGAAAAAGGTCAGATCCGGTCGAAAAAAGGCTAGAAATGGCTAGATTGACAATTTTCACACAACGTTCGAGCGGACAGGTTTTTATATGCTTTTCTCGAAAAAACACAACATTTGCATTCGATTTCAGCGAATTCAATATTTATTTGCAATTGAATGCGGCCGTGTGGTAGGAAGGGAGCGGGAGGGAGGGAGCGGAAGGAAGGGGAGGGGAGGGAGCGGACGGGATGGAGGAGGGGAGGGACGGAGGGGAGGGAGAGGAAGAAAGGGGATGGAGGGGAGGAGGGGAGGGATGGAGGAGGGAAGGGGGAGGGAGTGTGAATGGAGGTAGGGAGGGACAGAGGAACGGAGGGAGGGAAGGAGGCAGGGTAAGGGAGGGAGGGAGGGAGGCAGGGGAGGGGAAGTAGGGAGGGAGGGTTGGACGGTCTTTTCAGCCACAGCAACGCGTGTCCGGGTACAGCTAGTAGAAAAATAAAAAAACAAGTCATCGGTTTTTCGGACGGGAAACTGAACAACCCTGCCCCCAATCAAATCCTGGCTACGGCCTTGAGGTGAGATGTGTATTGCGTAATGCCACGATTGCAAAATGAGGATCCAAATGAGATTAAATTTCAACCGATAGGTGTTCCAAGCGGTCAGAAACTTTCTGTTAAATTGACCATGGCCAGTGAGGAAATTTTTGCACCAGACGACGTAAGCTTATTGTGTGCTTAATCTCATTTGTTATCTGCGTCCATAATTGTTGAAAATGAAGGAGGGATCAGATCGTGACGTGGGCAGTCATCTTCGGATTCATTCTGTGTGTCGTCACTGTGTGGTGTTGCTATCGGAAGGAGACTCACATCTGTGAGACGGATAACATCGTCGGCAAATGCTGCATTCGCTGCTGCCCATGCTGCGACTGCTGCTGTGCGCCAAGGTACTGCATGGTTATTACTCGATACTTGCGCTATATGATTACAATGCAATTGTAATGTATATGTATGTATGTATGTATGTATGTATGTATGTATGTATGTATGTACATGTATGTATGTATGTATGTATGTATGTATGTATGTATGTATGTATGTATGTATGTATGTATGTATGTATGTATGCATGTATGTGCACTTGTTATAGGCCTATAGCGCTCCTTCAAGTTCACTACTCAGAGGCGCTCCCGACTGCAAAGCGGACACTGCATCGGAGTTTCACGCCGAAGCGCTGAGCAGTGAGCAATTGCGAGTGAAGGACTTGCCCAAGGTCCCTACGCGGCGACTTGAGGTGGATTCGAACCTCGAACCTTCCGGCTTCAAGGCGACGATGCCACCACTACACCACCGCGTCCCGTGATAGATGTAAAGGGTCCGCGTCGTCTTTGCGATTTATGATAGGCCTAGTCGTTGTTACGTCCAAAATTATATCTGCTAGCCTATAGTTCTTCGGGTTTCGTCACTGTCTTTCATTTCAGTTTTGATGTCTTAAAAACACAAGGTTAACCTTCAAGAGAGCGTTCGAATTTAAAGCTGATGTCGTTATATTAGGCTAAGTATAATAGACCTACTTAAATGAGATGGAATCATCGTTGTGGGGCGCTGTGGTGTATAGTGGGTATGTTCGTCGCTTTGTAGCCGAAGGGTTGCAGGTTCGAATCCACCTCAAGTCGCCGCGTAGGGACCTTGAGCAAGTCCTTCACTCGCAATTGCTCAGCGCCTCGACGTGAAACTCCGACGCAGTGTCCGCGCTGTAGTTGGGAGCGCCTCTGAGTAGAGAACTTGAAGGGGCGCTATAACAAATGCACATAGAAACAAACAAACCTGCTGTTCTCTTAATCTACATGCCACTGAACGCTAAAGTATTATGATTATCTGAGTGAAGCTTACTAATCAATTCTATTATTATAGATATAATCAGCGGCGGCTCTAGGGGGCTAGGGTGCTAAGCCCTCCTACCCCCTATAAAAGGCTGAGCCCCCTAAAAAAGGCCATTCGGGATTTTTACATGCAAAACTGAAATATTTCCATGACCAGATGACCAAAAAAAGTCGTCAGAAATTTTGGCGGATGAAAATGGAAAATTTTCTCCGGGAGGTTTCAGCCCCCCCCAAAGCTGAAATCCTGGCGCCACCACTGGATATAATATTATTGCATTGCGGTTGACATTGCTATTAATCCTAGCAGGCGATACTGACGATCAGCTTACTCGGTCCAGCTAGTTGTCTCATATCCCAACTTAGCCATTAATTTCGTGCTTTTCGCACACTATAATTATATAATTATAGTCTTCCCTTCTCTATATGGAATCAATCGCCAACAGCATTAATTCTGATGCCTCCTTTTCTTTGCAGCATCATTTGGCAAACAATAGTAGGCTACTAATGTTACACACGGCACAGGCCTGTGTTTTCCAGATACCCCTACAGTACTAGGGTGTCCCCAAAAATATTTTTTTCGGAATTTTCTGTGCAGTCCCTCTGAAAAGTTTCCATATGGTTCCATAACAACACCTGTAAAATTTTATGGCACTGCAAAAATACTTAGGGGTCCCCCAAGCCACCCAAATTTTACCCATATTGACGTAATTTTCGCCTTATGTGTCCAACTTCTAAATACCTTTAGATCCCAACCCTTGATCCTATTTTAGCAAATTTGATACCATTGGAAAGCTCTTAAATGGTAGAATTTACAGGTAGGGCCTATCTAACTTTATTGGATACAATGCATATTTTGGACATAGTCTTACGCTTAAAAAAATGCAAAAAATCGGAAAAACATCGAGATTTTTGGACTTTCACAGTATCAGTGTACTCACAACTAATCATTGGAAGTATAGTCATTACAAACTCTTGATAATGTAACAAGTCATGGTTTTAGCTCCTCCATACCTTCATCTGCTTCATGGTAAGAGATTCTGAGGGGGCTGAGAGTTCAACCACCTTTTCCCCTAGGACAACACAGTGAAGTCTTAATTGAACACCCCATGCAGCTACACACAAATCAATGTCTGGTCCATTATTTTTTCACTATTCTCATACTGATCCGCTTATTCTACATCACTGCACACAACTCAAATTGTTCTTCAGTTCTACGTTTTACATTTATACATGTCAGCAAGATTGTCACGATTGCGTTTAGAAAACATGTGCCTATGTTTTTCGACAACTTGTACGAGAAATTGTCTCAGATCTCCGTTCTTCGTTATTGTTGAACAGAAATTCTGTGATGGGCACCAGGCTTGCGAACTGCTAGGCCTACCGAATTGCTCAATCCAACTATGGATACCAAGAACTGAGGAAATTCTTGATGTCATAATTAGAGGATGGCCACGCTGAAGCTGTTCAGTAATGAATTCCTATGATTTGCTAGATGCAGACTGCAGTGGTATTGGTCGAGGGTTTGGTTGACGGTGAACCAGATGGGAGCATTCATCTTTTAAATGACTTGAAGAGCTTAATTACAGACCATTGATGGACAAAATTTACCAAGTACGCAAAGAATGTACCAGACATCAGGACTTAAAAGATTTCTGTGATGTCAACAAGATGTTACGACTGATGGCTGATGTAGACCTGGTTGTCCCTATGGCTTCCACAGTGCTGCACAGAAGCTTTGCTATAGTCGGTCCGTCTATCTGGAATAAGTTACCTATTAGTCTCCGTAATGAACTTCTTTGTCTTTCTTTGCCCCTTTTCCGCAAGCGTTTGAAAACCATTCTCTTTGATTGTGGTTTGGTGTCAGGTCGGGAGCGCCTCTGAGGAGTTCTCTTTAAAGGGCGCTATATAAATGTACGATTACAAATACAATTACAATTAGAAGGGCGCAACCTCTACTTAATATGCAGTTATTCAAGGCCGTTGTCTCAAAGCATTTGCCAATAATTAATGCATCACACTGTCACGACTTCAAAAGGTCCAAACTGCAACCGTTGCTTCCTGTCCTGTCCAGAGGTCAACTTTGGCACACCAAAATGTTAGTACTTCCACCATCTAGAGACGAAATCATACTGACAATCTTAACATCTTATCCATATGACCATATCCACTCCAGTGATGATTGTCATGTAATCACAATGTCAGCCAGCAATCACAATGCACGACAGATTTACATCATTGGTTTGCACGAGAGCTTAACTGTCATCCTTATGCTTGAGAAACCTCATTCACAAACACAATAAGGTTGCATGCTTGTAGATTTTAGTTTTTCAGAGCAATATAATGGTATTAAGCAAGACAAAAGAACGCTAGTGGGATCAAAGTGTGGGCCACCAAAATTCCGAGACGTCGTAGCCTACGTATAATTTGTGACAACTTACACAAATTATATGAGCTTTGGGGGACCTCTAAATATTTTTAAAATGTCATGAAATTTGGCAGGTATTATCATAGGACCATAAGGAAACTTTTTGGAGGGACTGCATTTTAACTTTCAAGAAAAATATTTTTCCTGTGCAATGGTGGGACACCCTACCCTACACCCTTTTGAGGCGAATTCGAAGTTGATAGAGATTTTAAAAAGGGATTAATATAATAATGCATGAATATAGGCCTACATGACAACATCCTTGTGCTAAACAATATCGTAGGGCTAATCGCAAGCTCGACATTTCAGGGCTGTTTTAAAGGAATTTTTAGAACTGCACAAACCCTTTCTTTGCCTTCCCATCCTCCATGGTAAATTACTTCCAATCGCAGGACAATGACCTTTTTCACTGGTTTTTACTGCGCAGAATTGCTTCTACAACTGCACATATCCATTTAGAACTGCACATTTTGTGTACAACTGCACGTTAAAAAAGCCCTGCGACATTACTAAGGTGCTGCAATAAGTCTGAGCACAGGGCACCGGTTTATTCAAGAGCGCTGATGACAGAAACCACAATGAGCTGCAATTGAATAGAAAATGCACACTCTGATGATCTGAAACTGCTACTGATGGCGCTGCATGCCATGCATTGTGTCCTTTGTTGTGCTCGTCGATCGATTACAACGTCAGCGAAGTTGATGATAATATTATATTGCCCTCTCTTCTTAGAAGTTAGAACTATAGGCTAGACACTTGCTGCGCGCTGCATAGGCGTACGCACTGCTTACTACTTAGGGAGGGTTTTAAATATATTGGCGAGCAGATTTTTATTTGGACCCATGCCAAATACAAAAACTTAACCTGTCAAAACTGACCCAATGCTCTGCGACTATGTCCAATCGAAACTTTCCAGAACTGCTATAGTGACTATGATGATGATGATGAGGATGATGATGATGATGATGACGACGACGACGATGATGATGACAACGATGATGATGATGACCAGGGGCGGATACAGAAATTTTCGAAGGGGAGGGCCAACATTTTTGGTGTTGTGTCATTAAGAACTTTTCGTTGTGATCCTTTCGCCGTAAAAAATCTTGGCGTCGTAAAATCTGCTGACCTTGTAATTTGCTCGAAATGTCAGAAAAAGACGACGATTTTTCCACCAAAATAGCTGACGACCTTCTTTTCCTGGTGAGAAATAAAGAAATTTCTAAATGGGGGGGGGTCATGACCGAATTTGGCTCCCCTGGATCCGCCCCTGATGATGATCATGATGACGGCGATGACAATGATGACAACGACGATGAAGATGCCGACGGCGATGACAATGATGACGACGATGACGATGACGATGATGATGATGACGACGACGACGACGACGATGACCTTGTGGGTTTCTGATAACAGAGAGCTGGAGAATTCTAAGACAGGCTTTGACGGTCTGGCCGACGATTCCGAACCCAACGACCGATCCTCATCTGCTGACCAAGTGGCTCGATGGGACGAACACCTCAACGCCTACTACGGAAAGCGGATCGACAAGTGGAATGGAAAGGTCGGGGTGGAAAAGAGTTCCACTGGAGTCGACAATGAAGCTTTCCACTACTCTTCTTTTCCGACGAAGAACGCTACTGCACCAGGAGTAGGTCGTGAGGTCGATGGAAAAGATAATATGCTTAGAGATCAATACGACGCCGACCTTATCGACGCTTAAAAGTGGAAGGTCTTTTTGGCCTATGCATGGGTAGGCTAAATAAAGTGGCTACATTTCGAGCAGCAGTTAGTGCCATAGTAATTTAACCAATTAAGACATATTTAATAAGCACACAATTGTAGGTTGTTGTTGTGTAGTACAGTAGTCATAAATGCATCGTGCGATATCTGACTTTCTAGAAAGCAGATCAGAATGCCAAAAATATCCACAGAAACAATTAACTTTAAGCATCTTAAGGTTATGTTCTTGTTAGTATAGTAGGCTCACCAATGCACATAACATTTTTGGCGGCAGCCTTATTTATAAACAGTAAACACCGTGTGCTGCTTTATATACACTAAGGCTAGTAGGCTAATAGCCCACACAAAGGATCATTTATCAAATTCAAATCGTTTATTTGGCAACCAACAAAATCAAATCAAGCATCAAAAGAAGCAAACGTTAACGTAGACAAGGGGTTTAGGGTTTAAACCCCCCATTGGTCTAGGAAAAGTTGTTTAAAGATTTTATTTATCCACTTAAAAAAGAAAAACAAAACAATTGCTTGCATAGTAACAATTGTTTTTCTTACTTTATTCCCCTTTCATTTACTCTAATACTGATGGGGTTGGTGTCAGAAAGGGCATCCGGCCAGGCCATAAAACCTCCCCCCCCCCCATCATAAATTCCTGGCTGCGCCACTGCCCTGATGTTTCTTATAGTTTACATTTTGCACAGGACGCGCGACTGCATTGTTTCGGCGGATTGAACTTCATGAGGCATAGTCTAAACCTGGCTCTGTACATTGTATATTTTAGAGAGAGAAAACATAGAACTCACACGTACATCTTGCGTCTTCAACATTTCATAAGCCTAGCAGCAGGGTAGCTTTTATTAAAATTATGATTGTGTGTGAGCGGTAACTCCTGCAGGAAAACGTACCGGCCACGACTTCGATCATCTGATAGGCGCATATATATAGATATATATCTCTTTGAGTTGTGGGTATTTTCCCAACTCCGCCACTTGCCGTTCTCTGCCAGTGCCAGCCCCAAGCCTGGATTAAGGAGGAGGGCGACCTTATCATCTTTGATATAACTATGCAGTGTCGCCAAATATGTAACATTGTAACAAGCAAGGGGATTTCCCGAGGAAATGTTAACGTAGGCTATAAGCCTAATAACCATTGGCGAAATTGTGTGTTGTGACAGTGGCATTCGGTAAAGTTGTTATACGGACAGTAAGTAGGTAAGGAGAAAAAGAAATTTTAGTATAAAATACCACAGTAAATAATTACATAGGCCTATACGCTGTTCACAAAAGCTGAAGGCACTACATGCCAAGTCACACTCCGTCGTCATGTATAAGCAAAGGCATTGAATGCTTATGTAGCGCTTTACCTGAATCTGACGAATGTTCGTGGCCTATTGTTTTACATATAGCCTACTCCAGCTACACTGTAGGCCTACTTGTGAATAATATGTGCGCGTTGAAAGGTATTTTCAGTTACGCGGAGGTTATGAGAGTGCGTTGAGAATGTTTAAAAAATAGTAACATTGAATGAACAGATCAATAGTAGGAGCGCGCATGTAGGCCTGGGTCTACTTTTTAATCATTGTTATCTTTCTGTTAAGCCTCGATGGCATGTGCCATGTAGCCTTTTCCGTTGATAAAGACTCGCTTAAAATGCAAAACAGGAGTAAACTCTGCTGCTTTTAGCTCTTATACACCAACAAATGTAGCAGTGTCCATTGTGTTTTGCCTATCCTGATAAAACATGCGGGCGCTCGATCATGTACGTCTCCGTTCAACAATTTACAAGTCAACATTAATCATCCATGCACTGACTGAGCTCTCCCTCGGCCTCGGCCTCTGCCTCTGCCTCTACCTCTGCCTTTCTGTCTCTGTCTCTGTCTCTGTCTCTGTCTCTGCCTCTGGCTCTGCCTCTGCCTTTCTGTCTCTGTCTCTGTCTCTCTGTCTCTCTCTGTCTCTCTCTGTCTGTCTCTCTCTGTCTGTCTGTCTGTCTGTCTCTCTCTCTCTCTCTCTCTCTCTCTCTCGTCTCCCTCCCTCTCTGTCTCTCTCTGTCTCTGTCTCTGTCTCTGTCTCTCTCTCCCTCTCTCTCTCTCTCTCTCTCTCTCTCTCTCTCTCTCTCTCTCTCTCTCTCTCGTCTCCCTCCCTCTCTGTCTGTCTGTCTGTCTGTCTCTCTCTCTCTCTCTCTCTCTCTCTCTCTCTCTCTCTCTCTCTCTCTCTCTCTCTCTCTCTCTCTCTCTCTCTCTCTCTCTCTCTCTCTACCCGCACGCGCGCGCGCATTCCTTTATCTCATAATTGAAAAGCTGCATAAAATTTAGTGCTATTGTCTAAGACGTCGAGGAACCAAAGTCAATGGATGTGCCTAGAAGTCCTCTAATTAAGTTATGGTCACTTAATTATGGAGCAAACAAGTCTTTCGAGAGAAGCGCCATGACTCTATAGATCTATACATGGGCGTCCGCAGGAATTTTTCTAGGGGAGCGCAAACTTTTATATAGGCCTAATTGTCAGAGGGGCTAAATAGGTTGTCGAAAGCAACCGATGACTCCACCTTAGACGCTTGCACCTTCTGCACTGGCTCGAGCCCTCTCGATCCTATGTCGCGGAACCCAGCATGCGAAAAAGCATAGACATTCATTGTCAAAACTCCTATGATAGCCTTAAAAATTTTATGTGACTGAAATCTGTCTTCAAATAACAATTGTAGGCCTAATCGTCTGATTCATCTGGGTTCTGTTATCATTTTGCTGTCTGAGAATCGCGTTGTAATAGTCATAACCAAAATAATCTAAATTTCTCTGCAAATATGCTTATGTGAAAATCCAGGGGGGCGCACTTGCGCCCCCTTGCGCCCCGCTGCGGACGCCCCTAGATCTATAGAAATAAACGAATTGAAAACGACATAACCGGTAGGCTAAGAGCTGTCGCTATATATCGTATATAGTCACTGTGCATTTATTAAATCAGCAATGTAGTCCGTGACATGCGACACCGGCAAATGTAATCACAATCGTAATCGTAATCTCCAAATTTCTACAGCGCCACTGGTAAGGGTAACGGCCCACTATTCCGAGGGTCCACTATTCCGAAGGTCCACTATTCCGAAGGTCCACTATTCCGAAGATTACCCCATAGGCCCATTACCCCCACCCCGCAAATACCGCCCCCGACCATAACCCCGGAAGTACAATACCCTGCGTCTGTTTACATGAGGTCTAATGTATGCATGAATGTATGTATGTATGTATTTATGTATGTATGTATGTATGTATTTATGTATGTATGTATGTATGTATGTATGCATGTACGTATGTATAAACATAATACATACATGCATATTTACATACTTATATACCTACACACATACATACATACATACATACATACATACATACATACATACATACATACATACATACATACATACATACATACATACATACATACATACATACATACATACATACATACATACATACATACATAATACATGCATACATACATACACACATACATACATACATGCATACATTGGACCTCATATAAATGGACGGGAGGGGGGTAATAGCGGGGGTAATGTCCTTCCGGGGGTTATGATCGGGATAATTGTGTGTGTGGGGGTATAATGGCAGGAGTAATGGGCCGAGGGTAATGTCCTATACCAATTGGGAACGTCTGCAGCATTATGGAATGCATGTAGATGATACTTTGCACACAAGCGTTTAGGTGTGGTCTCTCGTGCTTACAATCCCATATATGGGTTCAAGCTTGAAAATGCCAAAAAATGGAGAAATGAAAGTAATGTAAAAAAAACAATTGCAGATAATATCTGCATATTATGGTCTAGAGTCATTGCATGTAACTCCAAATTAAAATATTTCGCAAAACAAAAAAGTTGGGCATTAACGGGTTTAGTGACAGTGTTGTATATTGTAGTTTTTGAGTGCTTCTGAATTGTTGCTACGGTTTTTAAAGCGATTGCTTACGAACCTGTGGCACTTAAATCTCTACATATTGTTATTTTTTTTATTACCAGCTGTGCCCGGCCACGCGTTGCTGTGGCTGAAAAGACCGTCCAATCCTCCCTCCCTTCCCTGCCTCCATCCCTCCCTCTGTCCCTCCCTACCTCCATTCCCCTGCCTCTCTCCCCTCCCTCCCCCAATCGGTGAAGAACTTTTCGAGATCCTTGATTAGGTACAAACTTTTTACATTTTTATTTATACAGATTATTATTTTTATTTTTTTATTATAAACATATTAAGCGTAAATTTTTACAAGAAACAGACTATACTATACTAGACTAGACTATATTATTATTATAATATATTATTATTATTATTATTATTATTATTATTATTATTATTATTATTATTATTATTATTATTATTATTATTACCGTATCATTATTATTATTAGTAGTAGGCCTAGTATATTGATGAATAATAATTCCTGCTCAAAGCTCGACTACGGTACTGCAATTCTCTTTTCCTCAACCTTGAATCCAAAAAACTCAAACGTCTGTAACTAATCCAAAACTCACTAGATCGTGCTGTAACCCGGACGGGATACCCAAGAATAAGCACAGCACTCCCATTTTCAAATCACTTCATTCACTAAAAAGTCCCGAGCTTCAGTTGTTCGGAGATCACTGTGTTAGCCCGCTATTCCGAGGGTCCACTATTCCGAATATCCCCTATATTTTGTTCTGTATCCTTGGTGGTTATAGGGTCACGGTGGGTTAATTAGGGTTAGGTTTAGGGTTCGGAATAGTGGACCTTCGGAATAGTAGACCCAAACCTGACTGATTTATCGTAATAGGAGTATAACAGTACAATCCTCTGAATAGCGGACCTTCGGAATAGTGGACCTTCGGAATAGTGGACCTTCGGAATAGTGGACCTTCGGAATAGTGGACCCTCGGAATAGCGGACCCAAACCACTGGTAAGTCTAGGGCACAGCACCAGCTTTTTACGGCCTCTTATTCAATTATTCACAATGTCGCTTTGACTGTACTGTACCCGGTAATAAAAGCTGTTCACGAGGATATACGCGGGTATGTATACATGCAGCTTGTATATACTCACCTACAAATAGTTGTGCTTAATGTAAATTTACCTACCTAATTAGTTCCTCAAACGAGGGAAGGCCTACGCGCGTAGGCTACACGCGTGTAGCCTACTGACCTCACAAAGAGTAAAGATTAAAAAATTTAAAATTCATACAAGAGGACAGTAGAAGACAGCGATCAGGCCTATATAACAAATAAAACTAATAAAATGATGACATTTGTTCGTTTTATGCCGCGTTAAAAGTACTATTAAATAGGCCTACGACTAAAATAAAAGAGGTAATCATGCAGAAAATCCGATGACTAAAAGCAATTGTCATCAGAAAATTGCAAAGACAATAATACACCTAGTAATCGTAGGCCTAATCGTAAACTCGAAATTGCTTCAGCGCCCACAAAACCAAGTCGCGGGAACCAGCTTAAGTTATTCACAGGCGCTCAATCAAAACAAAATCGATAGGCAGAGAGCCTAGGCTTCATAGATAGTCTCGAGCAACCGTTGCGTGTATTGGCCTCAACTTTTACTAATTAAGCCCTCCTTAGAATGTACACCCTTATTATGTATATAATAATGTCGTTTGTAGCTCCGAATGCTGTCTGCCACTGAGAAAACAAGTCGATTCTTACTTACTTACCTCTTACTTATGATTCGCTGAGTCACTGCATCACTTATAGTCTTTGTTTTACTTTGCGCCCTCTGGAGCGTCCACGTGACATGTGTACATGTTCATTTTAGTAGAAAATGGCGTCTTGCTGAGAGCAAGGATTTGTGGTTTGTGTTAGTCTCTTTGTCAAATGTTTTCTTATATTTCTTCTGGATTGCGACTGATTCGAAAAATTCCACCGTAAATCGTGTGGACGTGTGAAGGAGTTGCGTTACCAGGTATGTAGTGGTCTTTAAAGACGTTACGGGCGAAAAATTGGTTGTCATTGCATCACATGATGGACAATTTTGAAATTGAAATTGTTTAGGTGAGGAGTAAGTCATCATGCGGATATTTGAGGGATCTTTTTTGCTAACCATTCACCTGTCAACAGTTGAAATATTGAAATATGTGCCGATAATAGACATTGCCGCAAATTTGCGAGACAAGGTTAGCCCAAGAGGTCAAGAAATATGGTCTTATTTGAACTATTTGCGTCATTCTCTGCCATGGAATTTTTGTTGACACGCACTACAACTTAGCGATAACAAATTATAATGGGTTTAAGAGTCCGGTGATGTTTGTAGGAAATCTCTGAAACCTAATTCTCTAAGTAGAATTTTCACGCGATCTTCGAAAGCTATTTTATAAATTAAAACAGAATTTTATGCTGGTTTTCGTTATATTTTCCAATGTGCTGTTCAGAATATTAGCTGAATGAATTCGTAAGACTTATTGAAAATATCTCTCGACTTACTGAAAATGTCTCTCTTTATGTTAAAAGTTGTTTTCTGATATAGTTAATAAATTTTAAAAATGTTATTTATTAGTCAGGTCTAAGAAAACACTAGCTCATATCGGTGAAAAAGCATTTTTCTTATCGGCATCATTTGATGATGTAAGCCGAAATATGTATGAAATCATTTCTGTTATAGTTAAATGACAAGTATTTTGCAACAAGTGCATGCGACTTAGACTATTAGTTTTAGAATGAATGATAGGCAAGCAATTATAAATCACTGTACACAGTCTTTTTACATTTGATTTGTGATGGGGGTTTTCTGTGTGTGGACTTTGCACATTTTTTATTCCGCATATTAGTCAGGAGTTTTTATTCAGCATATTATTCAGGAGAGTGACTGATAACTCTTCTTATGAGGCAATTTGCAGTGCAGATGTGTAATTTTGGATCTGCCATTGAGCATTGTATATTTTTGTTGGATGGGATTTATGGAAAGAAGCAGTGTATTTTGATGTTGTGCGTGTAGCAATGAATGAATTCTTTGTTTGTCCATTCTCATAAGACATATGCAATGCATTAATAATTCTGTTGATTAGTCAAATATTAGTGATATAATGTCTTTTAATTGACCAATTAGTAATGTCATTCAATCAGTCATTTGGTCAGCCATTCATATGTACTTGAGTCTGTTGGTCAGTGACTTGGTTTTTAAATGACTGTAAATTTCGATAAATCTTGTGTATGTAGAATGGCTTCTATGTCTGAAGTTACAGTTTGAGTTTTGCTGCCTCTGACTCAGAAACATTTTTGAAATGGATTTATTTAAAGGAATGCTTCACATTTTCTTTTCATTTAAAGATGAATATCAGACTTCCATTGTGTGCCAAACCACTGCTTAATGTGTAAGTGAAATTTGGTTGAATTTTTTACAGGGTGGCCTGTGTACAATACAGGGTGACAGAGTGGGTCACATTTTGCTGAGTGGAACCGGATTGCGTTCACCAGTAAACCGCCTTAGGTTTTCCGCGTAAGTACATATGATGCCACGCACAAAAGTATAACACATGGTTGCTTTAATGTTTATTACTATATTTAGCTGTGACTTTGAAAAGAAAAGTTCTATCTTTTATGCCCGTGCTTATTATTCGTCCACATTTGTCAGATTTTGTGTATTTATTTTCCCTGTAGCACAAGTTTCATAAATAGATGAGCAATGCTTAAAAAGTTTGTGACATCAACTACTGATTTAATCAACTACTGAAAGTAATTCCATGATGGGTAATTCCACATCAAAGCAGCACAGTGGTTGTGCATCACCTGAGTCTCTGATTTCTTAAATATAAATTTTTATTGTGATAAACCACTGTTAAAACTGTTTATTTTTAGTCGATGTTCAAGAAATGTTTCAATGAACATTGTTCAATCTGAAATGGCCGACCGATGTTAAAACTGCCGTGTCTCAGCTTTTTTGTTGCACTTTGAGGCACCATTAGAATACCAAATTTAAGGTATTACATAGCTCTGGGCAAAGCACTGAGATACTTATAGTAACAGCGTGATTATAATAGTTGAAAGGTTACTGGTCAATGGAATTTGACTCTGCAGAATTTAACAGTCGATGGTGAGTCGTGATTTGATCATTTAAAAAATCTCTAAGAACAGGTATTTTTTTATTTGAGGTCTCACAGCTCCAGTTATGATAGCAAAATTGTAATCTAAGTCATGGCAGCATTCAGACAATCAGAAGGACTATGAAACTTGAAATTTTACTGAACGAACAAAGCATTTCTTTGAAATATTTAAATAAATAAGCATGTAAGTTAGCCTTCATTTTTGTCCAGCATGCTCATTGCTCGGCAATGTAAACGTTAGCACACAGCAAGGATTATTGGTGTTAACAGCTGGGATTTGGGTGTTAGACATTCATGTCATGTCACAGGTTGCAATGATGGTCGCATGGGTCGTGATTACGATTGTTTAGTTAAAATATCACTGCAAAAAACTGAAATTTCACTGTATGAACTGAAAATTTTGCCAGTTATCAATCTTGAATGGTGAAATCTTTACATTGGAAGAAATTTGTAAAATTCTGAGGGGACAAATTAACCTAGGTCAGTGTCACTAGGTTAGAGTTGCTCACAAAATTTTGCTACTGAGTATGAAGGTTTCTGAGTGCTTTGCCCAGCTAGAGCTATTTAGTTCCTTCAATTTAGTATCTGAATTGTATCCCTAAGTGCATTGGAAGCTGAGATTCAGCAGTCTGTGCAACAGCCATTTTGGTCAATGTTCATTGACTTATCTCTTGTATCAAATTCTGGCTTGAAAAGCTTTTTTGGTTACCAAATGTAAGCATAATTGGGGACAGCGGTGTCCATTTTCCCCTAAAGTGTTTTGATTTGATGTGGATTGCCCTCATTATGAACAATGTTGATCTGTGCTGTGCGATGGTTTGGGTGTTTCAAGTAAGGTATCGTAAGAACAGAGCTGAAAGTGATTTGAAAAAGTTGCCGGGTCTCTTTGGGCCAGAGGTTGCTAGATATCAGTGTTTATTCAAGTGCCAAAAAATGAATGCCGGGTCTGAGACCCGGACAGACCCGGCTCACTTTCAGCCCTGCGTAAGAATGGGAACCAGCATGATTTTTCTATTGATGTATATGAGCTTGCCATCAATTGGCGCTCTACACTTCGTCTATTTTCTTACATTCATGTGAAATAAGTGCATAGATATAACGAAGGCAAATTTATGTTTCTTCAGATCTCATATTCCAGTCTTCTCAACAGTCATGCTAACCAAACTAATAGCCCGCTCTGAGTTTGATAGTTCTGATGAAAAGAAATGTTCAATGTACTTCAGCGATGTTTCTGTGTATTTAAGCTGTTATGCATGACTTTGGACTCTGTCATGAGGTTTTAGATAAGAAACCAGTTGCCTTTGTGTTAATCTGACGTAAGTGGCATGTACAATACATGTGATTTACTCGACCATTCCCGGACATTGGACGTAGATCTGTCTGATAACCAACCTCTTCTTGTTTTGACATAAACAAGATGGCTGCTCTTTAGCCAGGTTTTTAAATCTGCATTGTAAAAATTTGGCTTGAATCTTGGACTTATATTTGCGTTGGACATGTAGTGAGCTGTTAGTAATTGATTTATTGACTGTATAAACAGCACTTCGGCACAGAAACAGCCATTTTATGAGGAGACATGGCTATTAGAGCCACATCGTCTGTCCTCTGGTAAAAGCAGTTGAGAAGGTGATAAGCAAGTGATACGCTCAAAAAGAGCAATCGTAAACACTATGTAAAATATTTAACATATTACACTACAAATATATGTCAAATTTATGTTACAAATATATGTCAAATTTATGTTAAAAATAAGATCATATGTAACCCATCTGCACAGAACCAGTCGTAAGTCGGAAACTTCAGTTTCAAGAAAACAAGCAAAAACTAGAGGAAGGTCAATAATTTCCAATTGTTTGATTACACTGGTCAACAAATTTTAACTTTTTTTTTGTTTCCGAAAAATCTTTGACTGTTTTCTATAGAAGTTGACGTGCTGAACACGGTGGTGTTCTCAGAATTTTTGTATCACGTAAGGTTTTTGAGAAAACGGGCATGCAAGATTTTAACTGAAATGCTTGTTTATTGCATATTACACTGGTGAACAAATTTAAACTTTTTTTGTTTCTGAAAAACCTTTGACTGTTTTATATAGAAGTTGACGTGCTGAACACGGTGGTGTTCTCAGAATTTTTGTATCACGTAAGGTTTTTGAGAAAACTGGCATCTAAGATTTTAACTGAAATGCTTGTTTTTTGCATATTATCCACTGGTCAACAAATTTAAACTTTTTTTGTTTCTGAAAAACCTTTGACTGTTTTCTATAGAAGTTGACATGCTGAACACGGTGGTGTTCTCAGAATTGTTGTATCACGTAAGGTTTTTGAGAAAACAGGCATGCAAGATTTTAACTGAAATGCTTGTTAGCCTTGTTTATTGCATATTATCCACTGGTCAACAAATTTTAACTTTTTTGTTTCCGAAAAAACTTTGACTGGTTTCTATAGAAGTTGACGTGCTGAAAACGGTGGTGTTCTCAGAATTTTTGTATCACGTAAGGTTTTTGAGAAAACGGGCATGAAAGATTTTAACTGAAATGCTTGTTTATTGCCTATTATTTTCAATATACTATAATTTAATTTCATTGGAAAACAAATCTTTATGACAATTCTTCCTCATAATATTATGTGCTGATGATGACTGTATCACTTAGTTTCCTTTCCTATTCTTGCCCGAGAAACCAGAAACATTAGGGAGACAAACTGATCAGCCCGTCACAGTCATAATCTTTCTGCTCTCGCCAGACCATCGGGACGGCATACAGCATTGCTTTCGCAGGACCCCCGGAGTCAAACTCTAAGATCTGCTGCAGCACATCTTCCACAGCAAATGAGAGGCACGCATTCCTTGGCTTTCTCTCCAGTCTTGCAACCAAAGTACAGCTCAAAGCTTTATTGACAAGTTCAGTCACTGCGTGTCTCTGAGGATTACTCATATAGCATAGCCTACTCTCCACAACTGTATCAAAATGTGCATGTATCACATTTCATGCAACACTAGCGAGATATTTCTGCTGCCAACAACCGTCTTAAAATATATTATAATTTAAAGCTTATCTGTATATAAACTGGCTAACTTGTTATACATCTTGCATACATGTAGACCAAACTAAATTTTGGAAATACGACATCAAACTACAAACAAACTGATGTCAACTTCCTCAGTGAGATATACATGTAGGCCTATGCAGAGAAGCGGCTCTAATAGTGCTTAGAACTTTCGGAGGAAGATTCTAACCAGCATTAATGCATATGCAGGCCCAAGTTTATATTTTATTATGCAAGACAAACATATATGTAAACTGTCCTAAGTGCATGCCTGGACATACCTCAGTTACACGAAGCTTATTATAACGTTATATCTGAAAAATGGAAATAAATAGAAAAATTGAAGATTTCTCAAAAACGGTACGTGCTGGGACAATTTCAAGGTCATTTTCGTGATCAGCAGCAGAAACTGCATAAGAGACACCTGAAAGTGTTCAGGAAACAAAATCACTGTTGACCAGTGTTATTGTAGAAAATTAAATTTTATAATAATTTTTTTGGCAAATGACCAAAACGTTTGAGTTAAAGAAACATTTAAGAGTATTATTTGGATGATTTCGTGCAGGTTATGATTTGCAATTCATATTATTTGGCCAACTTAGATGCATTTTTGTCGATAAATAGTATCCATAAATGCAAGTAGTTTTTCATCCATAAATTCAATTCGTATCAAGATATAAAGAAAAATTGGTCTCATTTTAAAGAGAATTTGTTTCTCTTTAAAATGGTATATACAACTCAAAAAGTGAAAAAACAACTTAGACTGGTTTTGTGCAGATGGGTCACATATCATATATATATATATTGTATGTCATATCATACTGCTTGTTGTCAGTGTTGATGTTGAAACATGTATTGTTGGAATTGATATTTGCAACTGTTGCTCATCCAACTGTAAAGTGAATCAATTGGTGTTCAATTTTTGTACATTCTTTAAACAGATTTGCTCATATTTATGTGTAGTTAATCCTATGAAGCTGTTGCCTGACTGTGTCCTCATCCAAAAGTGTAATTAGCTCACCTGATGACTGCCTAAATCCAATAAGCAGACTAGAACGTATAATTCCTCTGCACACTTTATTAACGCATTGCATATTGTTGTTTATGTAATGATTGAACTTTTCATTAAGAATTTACTCTAGTATTCTGCTGAGCGATGCGACCTGGTGGCTGATCGGTAACGCGCTCGCTCACGGCGCGGGCGGTTGCGGTTCGAATCCGGGTAACGACCTTGGGCAAGTTGTTTATGCACACATGCCTCTGTCACCAAGCAGCTGTATAATTTGGTACCAACGTAAGCTGGGAAGTAAATGGCAAGTCCTGTGATACACCGGCCCCATGTCCAGGACCTTAGGATTCGTCCATTTCCGGCTTAAGGGCCAAGAAAAGGAGATGAGCGCCTGACCAGCGGGCCTTCGGCCCTCGTATGACTTTACTTACTTACTTATTCTGCTGAGCAACTTATCTGTCATAAATGAAATATCGGTGTTTAGGCTTTGCTCTAGTTGAAATTTAGTAGGACAGCAATGAATGAAGCATTGATAATTAGGTCTTGCTTTTACTTGAAATTTGTATGAATAGTATACTGATGTTCAGGATTTGAAAGAAGCGAGGTGATGAATGTTTCAACAGTCAATTGAATTGTTTTTGTTGTTGTACCTTGGCTCAGAACACAACATGTGTAGCTTTTGGTTGATGTGAATTAATTGTAGACCTGTTGGTAAAAATCCGTGATCAATATGAGACCACCACTGGAGATTGCAAGTAACATCGAAGTCGATTTGATGAAGGACATCTCGGATGTTGTCCGAAGCAAGATACTGTCCAGCGAGAAGGAGGTAAAATGCACGTAATCCGACCTTACACAGATTTTCCATTTCATGCATATTACTTTTGTGCTTTTGCTTGTGCTTATTTATCATGCACGTCGAATCTTAATCAATTGTTTAACGTATAATATTATTGTTATTCATAGGCTACCCCTCTTCCAAATCGGGCATAGTGTTAAAGAAAGAATCTGCAAAGGCCATGTAGCGTTAAAGCGCTGAATTAGTACTGAAAGTCTTGGGAAGATTAACATATTATTTTTTACACACGTTATTAACTTGAGTGAGTTTATCACTGATGTAAAATGAACGAAACATTGTTGCTAGATTTTATAGTTCCCAAGTGTGTGTGCTTAAAGTAGGTTTTTTGCGTTAAACTTACTCTATTGTCGCTTAATTAGAGTTTAACGTTAAGACATGTTAAAAAATTTCTGATGGAAATTTTTGTGGGCTGGAATATTTTTTAGAATTGGAGATTATTTGACCGTAGCAATTGAGATGGCGAAACATTTGATAGTTTTCTTTCGCGATCAGAGTTGTCAAGATTAAAAATGTGCTGATGCATTTTTTTTGGTGCGATTTCATTTCTGCAGGTATTTTAATGTTGGCTATCTGGTTTCTGTAACAGGATTGCGAGGAATCCTTTTTTGTGTGCGATTTGGGTGACGTTGTGCAGAAGTACAAGGTCTGGTGTGACAGTCTGCCTCGTGTAAAACCATATTTTGGTGAGTTTAAAGTTCTGTTGAATTGATCCATTCTTACAATGTCCTTGAATATTGGTCATGCTGATTTGCATATGCAAAATTTGCATAAATCTTTTACAGTTGTATAGTTCAATTGTTGCATTGTTGTGACCTATATGCCTCCATTAATGCAACCCTGAAAAAGCTCTTAGATAAAAAGAAATATATGTGAAGGTTCTTAATGCAAAATCACATAATTTAATCAATCACATGAATTTATGTAGCACCTGAAGGTGTGCTGTATAAATTGAGTTATTTGTTAGATAAAGAAGAGCTGATTGCTCAGGCAGACAGGTAATTCTTCCAGATATCATTATTCCTTGGCCACTGCATTCATCGGCTCTTCCCACCTCTTTGCGACGACAAGTATTTTGCAAGAGAGGACAGCCTTTCGTTAAATCTAAATTGTTTAAAAGCGGTTTTTAGCCACTTGAGGCATCTTTAGTTGTGCAGTTGTGATCTTATAATCTGCTCCTGTTTTAGTTTGTAATTAAATGTATGTAATCGCTGTATGAAATGCACATGCACTTGTCTGGTGCAAAGAAAGGCTACTTACTTACTTTATTTTGACTTCACTATTATGAATGTTAATATAATTTCATACCGATGTCATGTTTCGTGCATCAGGTTGCACTGAATTGCCTGAATTTGTGGTTAGCTTCTTTTGAAGTGTGTGCTTATGAAAGACACGTTCGTTTATAGATGTGATGTAGCTTGCAGCTTGTAAAATAATGCTGTCTTGAAAACATTTGCAGACATCAAGTGTAACGATGACACAGCTGTTCTTACCATTCTGTCGCAGCTGGGCGTGGGATTCAACTGCAGTAGCAAGGTATGGCCTAATCCTTTAAAAGCAGGCTGATGTTTCACCCTGTAACACTTGCCTTTCCTGTTTTGCTTAAGACTTGCTACTTACAACTAAACTGGTTTTGAGACTCCAGAGTTTACAAACCTTTTTAACCTGCTGTCTGGACTATTTTTGGCCGTTGTTTTGCCCCTGTCAGATGTTTTTGAGGCTCTAATCCATTTGGGTAAAACTTTACGTATCACTTCTTGAAGTGCAGGTAGAGTTGAAGTGCAAGTATTGCACTTGTTTTGAATGAATTTTAAGTAAGTTGTGTTGTATAATTGTTATATGTATTTATTAGACATTATAGACATTATTGATTCTTTTAAAGAGCAGGATAATGTTAGTGAATGCATTGCAAATGCTATTTAATCAGATAGGATGAACGGCAAATAAGTGGATAAGTTGACATACACACGTGACATGACCAGTAGCACACAAATTCTCCAGATATAATTTATTCAAGACCATCCACAAGGTTTCTTGCAGACATTCAGTCAGTTAAGTCAGTTAAATATATGCAGATTTGGCAGGTGATACGGGTCCAACTAAGCGTAGTTTGATCAAACTTAGGAAGATGAGAATGGCATCACCAATAGTCCAGCTGACTTCTACAATGTCTAATCTCATAAATGTCACAGTTGAGCAAAGGTTAAACAATGAATTGTGGTTTTGCTAAGGTCATTCATGTAGTTGCAAATGGAATCTGCATCTCAAGGACGTTAGTTGAAGTATTTTGAAAAAGCTTATTACCCATATGTGCAGGAGATAACCATGATGGCAATGCCACATGTTATATTCTTTGGTTCATCTTAGAAATAAATGTTTGCAGAGTTTTTCTGTAGAGTGAAATTTTCTAATAATAATAATCTTTTCTTTAATTGAGCGCATGCAAACGCACTGCGCTTTACATTTACAAGTTATGCAGCAATCTTAATGAAACTTAACTACTAACTGAACAGACAGCTTTGCAATTACAATGGGCAGTGGTGGTGACTTATCTTACCTTATAAATGATGTATTTAAATGCTGGTGGTCAGCTGTGGAAATTTGTGACATATGTTCTTTAAAGGGTGACATCAAAACGGTGTTGGATCTTGGCGTGGACACTTCTCGTATCATCTACTCAAGCCCGTGTAAGCTTTCATCACACATAAAATTTGCTGCAAGTCATGAAGTCCAACTGATTGCGTTCGAGAGTGAGGCAGAACTACGCAAGATCAAATCCTACCATCCAAATGCCAGGTGAGTTTGAGTTGCTTCAATATGTAGAGTTGCTTGTGGCCTAACATTCAGTGTTTTCAGAGCTGTTTTTAAGGAATTTTTAGAACTGCACAACTTCTTTCCTTTCCCGACATCCACTTACTAAATTACTTCCAATCGGAGGACAATGACCTTTTTTGCTTATTTTCATCTGTACAGAAGTGCTTCTACAACTGCACATTTTGTGTACAACTGCACGTTAAAAAAGTCTCTGGTGTATTTTGTATGACTATTTATAATTCACTTCTCTCAGCAGGAGCTTTTCGTGTAAGCGATCCTATGAGAAAGGGTGGGATTTGATTTGGTTGAGAGAAAGATGATCAAAGACTACCAGTGAGTTGGTGGAGTGGGCTGATGGGGAAGACCATAGAGATGGACTTTTGCAGGTAAAGGATGGGATTGAGCCATAATGCAGCAAACAAATGATGTGAGGATGAACAAGGACATAGCGAAGTGTCAGGGAGAGGCAAGGAATGAGATCGCTAATGTACTTCAGAGTGAGATGAGACCGAGTTGAGACTTTATTATGAACTAAAATAAAAACTTTGAAAGTTTTGTATTTCCTTTTGTAGGTACTAGAAAAGAACTCCTGTATTGTGGGAGACAAGTTTGTTATTTTGTCTGCTTTTTTAATATAAGCGAACATATTTGAATATTAACTGATGCTGGTTCTACCACAGACCAAACTGTGAATTCTTTTAAGCTAAACTGAAATTGGAAAATATGACTTATCAGTGCAATGAAAATTTTGGTAATTTTAAAGTAGAACTGCTTGGAGGATTTCTGGTAGAAATTGCAGAAAAATTACAGACAGTTGCTGGCTTATAATACATGCATGTGGGGTGCGGTGGTGTAGTGGGTATGTTCATCGCCTTGCAAAAGGGTTGCAGGTTCGAATCCACCTCAAGTTGCTGCGTAGGGACCTTGGGCAAGTCCTTCACTCGCAATTGCTCAGCGCTTCGGTGCGAAACTCCGATGAAGTGTCCGCTCTGTAGTCGGGAGCGCCTCTGAGTAGGGAGCTTGAAGAGGCGCTATAACAAGTGCACATACAAACAAACATGTAATAATCAATTTTTAGCGTGACTAATTCTTAACAAGCAACAACAGAAAATTATTTTTCTGATTGTTGTGATTTCTATTGTCTTCAGATTGCTCCTCAAGATTCTTCCCCCTGAAGTTTCGGCGTGTAACCAGTCGTTGAGCTTTGGATGTCGATTGAACGAAGTGGCAACGCTGTTGTTGACTGCCAGACAACTTCATCTGAATGTTGTTGGAGTCAGGTGAGAGTTGGTTTGTTTCGACAATACCTGCAATAGTTTTATGATACATCAATGGATTCAATGCTCAAGTATGTACTTCAGTACATTGAATTGTATTTACATTTATTTAACATACGATCAGTTTTTTTTTCATTTATTGATTCATTCATTCTGAAAGTTTTTATATCACCCTTTCCAGATATCTACTCAGAGGTACTCCTGTCCTAGCCACAGCTATAGAGAAAGGTCTTGAGCAACTCAATTGGCAGAAAGCAATTTGTAATTAGTTGATTTTGGTGGCTGACAGAAAACTGTAAGTGGACAACATTTTTAAAGTATGGCTTGATTTGATTGACAGTTTGTATGAAGCATTTACTTAATCTAGCACTTTATGACATTGTTAATTTAATAATAACTGTTTTCCACTATTGCTTTATTTATTATGTATTTTTGTGAAATGTGCATTTGCTGAATTGCTGTTCAAAACAATGAATGACTGAAACTTTTTGTGTTACAATAAAGATTTGGTGAAGTTGAGATTCAATTGTACATAATTTTGAATTGTCTATCTGTAGCATTCAGACGAGAGATGCATGTTTGGATTCTGCGAGTTCTGGACGAGCAGTTGCTCTTGCTCATTCAGTCTTTGAGTTGGCCAAAGGAAAAGGATTCAAGATGAACATGTTAGATATCGGAGAGAGTGTCGGCAAGAAGTCGGCTGCTGAATTATCGATGAAAGAGGTGAGTTGTGGTTGCTTCATCTTCGCAATTACATGCATCTGTATTTTTTGTTTGAAGTAAGTAGCCTTTATCTGCATCTTACAAGCGCACATGCTTTACATTGCATAAAACGATTACATACATTTGAAAGCAACCACCACTGTTAATAGCAGATTTCAAAGTTGCTTATGCATGGTTTGATATGCGCTCGTGAATAAGCTGGTGCCCCGTGCTTGGCTTTCTAGTAGCGCTCTTGAAGTTTGGAGATTACGATTACAGTATGAATTGTGTTTTTTACTGTAAGACTTTCAGCGTTGTTTTGTCAGACTTTGATCGAAATGCCATTGTATTATGCTTTTAATCTGTGGATTGTTAATTATAAAAGAATGTTGCATCATCATGTTTTAAATTTATTAAAATGGACGTCTTCAATTTGTGATTAGATATTTGAGACTAATATGCGTGATTATTTTTATTTTTAAATATTTGTTTGTCTTTTCCAGGGCTTTTCCATGCTTCAAGTGGCTCTGGACGACTACTTTCCCGTCGAGTCTGGAGTAACCATCATTGCCGAAGTCGGACGATTCCTCGTCCAGTCAGCTTTTTCACTGGTCACCCGAGTGATGGACAGGGCCATTGTTGCTGATGACCTGAGTATGGATACATGTGCTTTCTTTAAAACTGTTATTATTAATCTTCGTTTAATTAGACAAATCAGGGTGACACACCGCACCCAGTTACATGTCAATACACTTTAAAAGTAAACAGCAAAATAATGTGAAGATAACAATGTCATTAATGGGTGTCAAAGAGAACCCTCGGAATAAAGTTTCTAACATCTTTAACTGGTAGACCAAAAGGGTGTGGTCTAGGTCGCAAGTTATAGGTGGTTTTTGCAAGAGGTGGAAAAAGGTTCCTCAGAACATGATTGACATTTAGCATTTTATTACGAAGCAGCTCAGCATCAGCTCCAGCAACTAATTTCTCAATGTTCGGGAACATCGTGGAAAGGAATCCCAGTCGTCGCATCCGATTCAACAATTTAACCTGTTGAAATGCATTCAATTTGTAAATGACTCCATGCCATCATATGATGATGAGCATTGTACTTTTGGTTAAAATATTCTCAATTAGCAAATGTTGAATTAGTGTTATATGGCCCAGAGGTGTGGATATATTTTTATAGGATTTCTTATTTCATTTTGGTGGTCTACTGCTATTTAAACATGTCGTCCTTTATAATTTAATTGGCAACACCCAGGCTTTTGTGTTTCATTGGGTCTATTACTGTAAACTATCATAATTTGAGACTCATTATTTAGGGTTTTGATTTAGTTAGCTGTTTTTGATTTTTTATAGAGCAGCAATAAGAAGATTGTAAAGTTTTGAATTTTCCTTTAACATGTCGGGTTGTTTTTTGGTATTCAGATGGAGTTTCCATGGTAAGTGACTGCGACCCAGAGGCTGCTGACCCTTCTGTGACCCTTGACCCTGACATCATTTACTACCTCAATGATGGAGTTTATCAATCCTTCAGTGGAATCCTTTATGACAACATTGCCATCAAGCCTGCTCTGGTTGAAGTGAGTCTATTTTGTTGATTGGTTCCAGGGTATTAAAGCGGTTTTTAAAGTTAAATGAGTTTTTTTTAGCTAGTTCCTAGAGTGGTCTGTCATGAGTTTATTTTTTTTATAATTTATTAACATCCATAGAATTTTCATTACTTCTTGTGCTATTTAATAGTGACTGTCCAGAAACTTCACTCGGATAGGGCCCCCAGAAATTCGCGATCTTGCGCAGCGCAATTTTTGCGCAAATTTCCAGATTAAGCGCAACAGCGCAAAAATTGGCAATCCGCGCGATTTTAGCGCAAATTTTGACAAAATCTTGCTAATTTATCTAAATTGGGCTTTGATTGACTTAAAATCACCGCGGCCCATGACAGTTCAACATAACAACGACGACCGATGTGCGATAATCAAAATGGCGACCGCCGAATGTGAAGAAATCATAGATGAATTTTTAGTTAAAGATCGGTATTTTTGGTAGTAACGCACAAACTTATAGTATAAAAAATTCCAGAACTTCACGGCCACACAATAAAATGTGTTAGACGAAGTTTCTCAAGGCGGCCACACAACAGCGTCGCTTGCTGTATCGGCTTATGACAGAACGAACGCATTTAATCTATAGGCGTCAGGCGTGCACACAAAGACGAAAAGCTAGTGCTCAGCACGTTGTGTAACTTGGTGATTCATTATAATATAGGCTATATAATACTATTTTGAAGTTACATTTGTCATGAGCGTAGATTTCGGTGGGCGTAAATTTTGCAAAATTCAAATTATTTGCGATCGTCTGAATACATTAATCTTATGGTTATAGGAACATTATAACTGCATTTTTGGCTTGATTGTCTAATTTCTAGAATGCCAAAGCTTTACATTAAATGACAAAAACACTGTTAAATACTTTGGTACACTGATTCAATGAAAAAATAACGAACATTTTGATTTTTTAACTTGGGCAAAATTCGCGCAAATTTATCGTTTTTGGTGCGCAATTTTTTTCAATTTTTTGGCGCAAATTTCTGGGGGCCCTACTCAGAGGAACTGTCTTGTATTTGGTTTTGATCTGGCTTTCAATGGTTGTGTTATCAATGAATTGTTTGACAATACTATTTTTGTAATAATTGGTAATAAATTGTACAAAATAGCTCACAAAAAACTTACTTTGTATGGAATTTTGATTAGCTATATAGTGCAGATCTGCACGGGAGGGTCTAAGGTAAGGATAGACTGAACTGAAGGGTGTTTTTCGTGTGTATCAAGTGTGGTCAAATGATTGTAGTCATTCTGCTTGTTTGGATAGTTTAGTGTTGCCAATTGTAGTGTTGTGTATTTCTGACAGAACTACTGACATTTGGAGTTCAAATAAACACAATTTTAGTCCAACATTTTTACTTATGTTTGCACAACGACCCTTATCATTGGCACAAAGAAACATGAGAATGATTTATGTGGTTTTTCAGTGTGAGAGATTCGCCGGAGCACCACGTCACGTTTCCTGTCTTCTAGGTCCAACTCATGACAGTCTTGACTGCATCCTGCCTGTCTGCTACCTGCCGGAGTTGTTTGTTGGTGATTGGATCCTGTTCCATGACATGGGCGCCTATGCGATGGCTGGGTCCATGGATGTCGATGAAATGACCAGACCAAAGTGTCACTACACCATGCGTGCCCAGGACTGGTGAGTGAGTGGCCACCATTATTTTCTCCTCAGATTTTATGTGGTTTTAGTTCGGAGAAGCACCACAGTTTTCTGTTCTTTGTTTGTTGTGTAAACTTTGCATTTGGTTTGTTGAGCGCTGGCAATGCATGCAGGTGTGTTTGGCGCCTCCAGGCCCGGCCTTAGGGCAAGGCGAGCGAGGCAACCGCCTTGGGCCCCGCGCTTCCAGGGCCCCGTGCTGCTGGCAATAATTGTTTTTCTTTGCCGAGATTAACAATGGTCACGTAGACAAACAACCATGTATATGCTTGCAGTCAATTTGCCACGTTAATGTTATACTTATAGGGTGATTTTAATGTTATACTTATAGGGTGATTTTGAAAGAACGAGACTTCGCTAAAGTGAGTCACAGCTACTCAGATTAACTGTTGTAGCCTAGGCCACAAATAGAATTGTCTCCAGAAAACAGTAATTAGCTCATTTTGCTTCAAATGTGCACTTGAACGTCCGAAGACATTTTTGCAGGAGAGGGCAAAGCTCAATGGTAATGGTGACATTTTTAGCGAGACTTTGAAAATTGCAAAAGCAGGAATTTAGAACATGGATATTGTCAGAGAGGTTTCTAAATGTAGATTTCCCCGTTTCACTTTGTGAATAATTAGCATCACCAGTACTTCAAATGGCGTAACGAAATTTGTCAAAAACCAAAGTATAGGCCTCAATTTATTTTTAAAAAGTCTCAATTTTTCCGGGTGGGGCAAGAGCCCCTTTTCCCCTAAGCTCGAGCGCTCATGATTTTGCATAACTTAATTTAGTTACGCCTACACAAGGTAGCAGAGGAAAACCACCTAAGATGGAACTGTTCATAAGATGGGACACATGTTATTATTGTTACCGCTATACAGCAAAAGAAGTAACTCTAGAGTTGCGAAAAAGTATCACGTAGGCCTATTATAATATTATGCTCTACCTTGCAACAGTTAATGTCTGCGGTGCTGCTGTCTTGATTTCTACTATTTGAAATTGTTCATGTTCGCTGATGTTGTAATTGTAATTGTAATCGTACATTTATATAGCGCCACTTCAAGAGAACTCCTCAGAGGCGCTCCCGACCTGACACCTAACCACAATCAAAGAGAATGGTTTTCAAACGCTTGCGTAAAAGGGGCAAAGAAATACAAAGAAGTTCATTGCGAAGACTAATAGGTAACTTATTCCAGAAAGACGGACCAACCATAGCAAAGCTTCTATGTAGCACTGTGGAAGATCGAGCCCTAGGGAGAACCAGGTCACCATGCGTAGCAGAGCGAAGGAATCTACGGCCTGGGATGGACAGCACAGGTACACAGAGTTCCATAAGATAGATCGGAGCTTGGCCTGCTAGGCAATTGCGCATGAACAATAAAATCTTATGTTATTTCACATTCATAGATATTCACAATCTGATATTATAAAAATTATTGTTCTGTCTTATATGTACATAGTTGCTTAAGTTTGGACATAATAGTAATTATTTTAATGACAATAATATTGCATTCTTGGAAATGTTTTAAACTTTTACATGCAGTATTTGAAAATCAAAATATGTAGGCTATAGGGTAAGCTTACATTATTATTAGTGTTGTTTTCGTTAACGAAAACGAAAATGGTGATTAACGAAAATGAAACGTTTTCGTTAACAAAAACGAAAACTAAAACTAAAACACGCTGACAACGAAAACTAAAACTAAAACGATATATGCAGCAATCAAAACTAAAAGTAAACGAAAATTGATCAAACGAAAACTAAAACGATATTTGGCCAAACGAAAACTAAATAATTTGATCGTAATTTCACCTCACTTTCCTTATTTGTGCGTATTGTGCAAATGGGGTATTTTAGTGTTGTGAGGAAGTCTGATTACTCACAGAACAGTTGGTCGTTTTACCTGTATAGCCGGGGTCATAATTATGGCTCTAAACCTGTCCAAACCGGTTTGGGGTTAGGGGCTATTAATATGCAAATTGGAGTAATGCAGGGCACTGATTGTCTGAGGAAGCCTTGCAGAGCCGACAAGCAGGATGACCAGTGGAGTTGGGTAAGATATGATTGGCCAGTGAATAGGGAGAAACAATGGTGGGGCACGTGAGAGTGAACAAAGGCTGTCCGCTGACAATGAAGACTCTGTCTTGCTGTGGCTGGCTACGAAAAGTATAGTCGTCTCTGGTGTAGATAATAGCCTACGCAGCCTAATATTGCCCTTCGAGAGAGAAAAACCAAGAGAAGTCCCTGGCCAGGATCTGATATATCCAGGGTGAAATTTATTAGTCTTGGAGAATTTCTGTAGCAACATATTTTGAAGCCAAACAAGGAAACGGATTACTTTGTTTGACCCGAGGTAAAATTAAGCCTTAGAGTTTACAGTCATAATATATTCTCGTTGATATGCTTTGCCTGTGACCTTTATTTAGTTGTGTAAAATCCTGCTAGAACTGCGTGGATAGTCGCACAATATCATATTCTCATTCATTCACTTCACATTACAATATTCTATTTTGGGATGTTTAGTTCTTTGCATTCATATATCCAGACTAGTGTTATCAAACGTTCTAGCGCATGATAGACTGCAGAGTGGTCTTTGGGATGATAGCGGGAATCTACCCTGCATCCTACATTGTAGGCCCTACCTGCTCTTCACTCCAGTGATGCTATCATTATTCTCTGGATCCCACAGGCATAGCAGGAACAATAATTCCCTCGGCCCGTTACCGGGGATCTCAAACCATAAGTCCATTCTTTATCATTGAGACACGAATGCCATCGGCCTGTTGGCGATGAAAACCATGTATTCGACAAACTGGTCCCAAGCGTGGAGTTTTAATCAGCCGAAATGCACCCACGAACTTGAAGCTTTTTTAATCATAGACTTAAATTTCAAGCTTCTAAAGCGCCACCCGAAAGTGTTGTATATATATATATATATGTCTATTTCGTGAAATTGTGCCAATTTGGCACATCGTAAGACTAAGAGTGATAAAAACTGATAAGTGCACGGATAGGTAAAACTATATAAAAACTCTAACTGGAAGAAGCAAAATTATTTGAAAACTAGAAGTAGAAGTAGAAGTAAAATTGCTTCAGGCAGAAGTGAATAAGCACTAGAAGTGAAATTATTTGAGAACTTGAAGTAGAAGTGGAAGTAAAATCACGTCAACAGAAGTGAATAAGAACTAGTTCTAATTAAAATTAATCTAAGAACTAAAACATCACTGAGGGACACTATAATTATTTACATGTACGATCAGGGTTGATACGTAAGTTTAACATAACGTTCCTGTGGTGAGCAACTGCATACACTGTATATCGTTGTCATATATTAATTCCATAAAAAAAGTTATGAACTGTAATGCTGAGGTATTTATCAATTGGGCAGATCAACAGCAAATGACATTTCACATAATGATCACATTTTATGTCCAGCACATCTTCGTATTGATTTGTATCAATACAGTTTATTCAAGAAAGGAAACGGTATTCACTGCTAACGAGTGTGTAGCCCCAGATTATGAAAACTAAAACTAATAATAATAATAATAATAATAACGACAATTTATATGGCGCCGTAACGCAGCCATACCGCTACAAGGGCGCCTAAACTAATATTGGCATACTAAAACTAAAACTAAAATTGGCAAACTAAAACTAAAATTGATCCATAAAAACGAAAACTAAAACTAATTTTCAGCAACAATTAAAACTAAAACTAAAACTAAAATTAAGACTAACAATCAAAACTAAAACTAAAACTAAAATTGGGGCAATATTAAAACAACACTAATTATTATCAGCGTTGTTTAGGCCTATTTTAAAATAGTGCTCTTAGCTCAAAATAAGTTAGAGAAACAACGTTAAGTGTCTCATCTTATTAAGTGGCTCTCCTCCACCAGTGCCGCTTTGACATGAAGTCAACTGCGTAAATTTATGTTTGAGGACCCGTTGCTGCCTTGGGCCCCGCAGACCCTAAGACCGGGCCTGGGCGCCTCCCTTGACTTCCTTTGGCCCTGCATTTGCTCCCCAGAGTTAACTCCAGTACATTCTGTTCTTGCCTCAAAGCTGCACTCGTTTCACTGTGCTTTGGTCAGTAACTCTGTTGATTAGCGTGAACAATTGAACGTGTTATGTGATGCTGGGGCTCAAAATCAATCGCTCTGTTGCTTCCTAGATTTGCGCTAGGAGCTGAAATAGGCGAGAGGGGTCAGGAATGTAGAATATTCTTCAGTTCATCAGAAAGGTTATGAAAATGCCATAATTTGCGAAGTAGTAAACCGATTTTGATACCATTTGCGTTATTTTTATTCAGAATATATTCCTTTGCTGTCCAGCAAAATTTGCAGAATATTAGTGATTTCTGAGGACTTTGATGACACGAATATTTTGAAACTTTTTATTCATTTTTTTTTATCCTAATGAAAGAATCAAAGGAGTTTAACTTTAGTTAGAAAAAAGATATTTTCATTCTGTAAAAAGTATTTTAAGGCATCACTGTTTCAACATTTGACTGAGTAAAAATGTCAGAAACCTCCATGGTTTCTGACATTTTTACTCAGTCAAATGTTAATACAGTGATCCCTTAAAATACTTTTTAATGAATTAATTAGATTTGTTTGTTTCATTTAAGCAAGGCATTTCTCTTAAACTTTGAATGCTGATTGCCGCTACTTCTCAGATTGGAAGTTTGAATTATGAGCCTTACATTGTTTGAATTATGCTAATGAATTTTTTTTCAAGGATCCATCTGTGCTGCTCTTCAAGTGTTGCAAGCTTGCTGCAACTCAACATGTCTCTGTTGGAATCCGAACCCGCAACCGAATGGCTCGACGTCTAAACCGGTCGTCCCTGCATCGAGACACAGAGGTCTTCTGCAAACGAGGCTGAACGTTTTTACGAAAATGGTCCAACATGAAGAGGCTGTAGTTTTATAATAGAGAACGAGAATGATGCTGCTGCTGTTGGTCGATGATAATTTTATTGGCTTTACACTGGACGATTTTCTTGCGGCGGCGGTCTTCCTGGTTGGTCCCTGCTTTACTCTGGTACCATGTTTGTTTTTTGTGATAACTCGATGAAATAATGAGCGAAATTGTCTTTTTTGGGCTGGTAAATTCCTCTTGATTGTTGTTTTTTAGTTGGATCGGAAATGACGTGAATCATAAAAATGAAATTGATCTGGTGCATTGTATGTAAAGAAGTTGAAATTCACTCTTCTGCTTCTTCTGTGGCTTTTATTCATAGAAACAGTTGGAGATTATTTGGAAGCGACAGTGTCTTTTGAGACGTGGTGTGCTTTTCTTGTCAATCGAATCAGTCCGGCTGTGTATTTTGGTGAATCAGTAAATGCTTCTGCAGACACTGGTGTTCTTATGATCAAGTCTGAAATTAGAAGCTAGTGTGGTACTTTAAACTACAGCATTAACTGAACAGAGGTCCCCAAAAACAAAAATCAGATTAATCCAGAATGCTCCGGATTTATAATGTAGTTTATGCCGGATGTATGTAGGATTTTCTACCTATTCCCATCGTTCTTGTCACTGTTGAGAAGTTTGTCAGGTTGTGCAGCTGATGTTAGTCTGCCGCTGACTTTGTAGGAATTGTTACTAGCAAAAATTCTAGCTGGCCAACAAATCCAAATCTAGTATTTCAGTGGATGGAAGCGTGCACTTGTGCTGTAGCAGCTGTATGGGATTTTTGGAAAATGCACAGCTCAATAATTGCAGACTGTCCAAACTGCCTGCACAGCTGTAGTATACAATTATACATGTATTGTGACTGTTGTCACATACCAGTGCCTAAAGTGTAAAAAAAATAAGTGCCTGGACGCCCCTTACCTTTCCAAAAGAAGTGCCTGGACGCCCCTTACCTTTCCAAAAGAAGTGCCTGGACGCCCCTTGCCGTCCATGACCGTCCAGCCGCACTTTAAGCCCTGTCACATACAGAATCATTGTCAATGTCCGTGGGTTCATCGCCCGTATGTGCTTGGCAATTGATAGGTTTGTATTGTGAATGTTCCTGGATACTCGTCATATTGTATGGCTAAGTGAGTCAGTTCTGCTTTGAGCATGATTGAAGACTCCAAAGTATGGCAACGAGCATTCTCGAACTTTATCGAGCATGCGTAAAGAATTTATAAAGGTTGAAATGTTGAGAGTTTTAGTGAAGGTGGTGTTTGGATCGAAATGGGTTGTAAAGTTTTGTGCTAAATCAAATTGGACTTTTCCGAGGGAGAATGGTCATTGTACATCTGAATAATTAAAAAGCAGAAGCAAGGATAGCTGACTGACTTTGATGGATCAAGACAGAGTGCATTATTACCGGTATATATAGTTGGCCTAGAAGTCTGAAAGGCGTTCAATAAAAATCACCGATTGCAGGTATATAGATATTCGTTTAATTCGTGAAAAACGTCCAGGTTGACACACCGCAGCCTGGTTACATCAAGAGAGACAAACATCATAAAATGAAATTAAAACGTCTTACTAAAAAGATCATTGTTAATGAAATTGAATGATTTAATGGTTGTTAGCGTTCTTGTAGAGGACTCTGGAAATAAAGTTTATGTTGTCCTTGTGCGGGAGCTGGAAATTATGACGTCAGGGTCGAAGGTTGTAAACCGTACTGGTCATTTGGGGAAATTGGTCGCGAAGGTAGACGAGTTGGTCAAGTTTCTACTGAAGTCCAATGAGTTAAGGAGTTCAATCATATGACGATGTGGTCTAAGTCTAAATGTCTTAAGTTTGTCGTAATGTATTTTAGGGAAGTAACAAAATGCGAAGTGTGTATAGCTAAGTTTGTGCCATTTTTCACAGCTAGAGGATATGAATAAGTGAACTTGCCGGTGTAAATCTCTTTCAACCGTAGATGAGAATTAGAGTATGACAATCTCCAATCTCTTAAGCGCCTTCGTGAGGTTATTGTAAGGCGCTATATAAATGTTCATATACATACATACATACATGTGCATGGGAGAAGCAGAAGCCTGTCTACCAGTGCCGGCGCTAGGGTACCTGAGGCCCCCCATACCTTGAGCTGTCATCTCAGCAAAATTTCTCATAATATAAATGCCGAAAGACATGGACTTTTAGACTTCAATAAATGTCCCCTCCCAATTGTTACTTTTTTGGGAATGTCCATGCTGTAATGGTAGAAATTTTAAGCTGTCATCTTTACAAAAATTATTGCTCATTTTTCAATGCTGCAAGTCGTGGTTTAGGACTTCAGAGTGTCCCTCTCCATTGTTTAAATTTGTCTGATTTGCCAATTGTAATGGTAGCATTTATAGGCTGTCATCTTAACAAAATTTATCATTATTGATGAGCAGTGGATGATACTTATGAAATATTTCTGAAATATTGGGGATACAAGGATTCCGTCCCAACCACAAATTGTGGGGGCCGTGCCCCTGTCCACACCCCAAGTCTCCTCTCTGGTTTACGGACAATGCTCTATTGGTTTGCGTAATATTATTTTGTATGCTTTGCGTTAAAACATAATTCAGTGCGTGGTTTCAGGATTGAACAGTTATGAAAGGTATAATTACCAGCTATATTTGAGGCCCCTAGTACTTGAGATCAGACACATATCAAGGACATCTGGGACCCTACACAGGCTTTAATGTTTGGGTCTCACGCAGGTTTTATTTTGAGGGCTCATCCAATTAGCAAGTTACAATTTATAAATGTTGTGTTTGAGAAAGTGGACGAAATTGCATGAATTAGTTTAAATGACTTTATATTACGCCCAAAATTACAAATAGGCATAATGACTAGCTAAATTTGGGGGCCCCCTTCAAACTCTAATGGCTTTATACTTACGTCCAAAATCAGTATGATATTTGCATTAGATCTGCTATGACAGTGCCATGTGGTTAGTTGATGCATGCACCACACCGGATCTGTACATTCACAAACAGGCATAATGACCAGCTAAATTTGGGGACCCCTTTCAAACTCGGGGCCCCCCCGGCCGTGGGGTACGGGGGGTGCTAGCGCCGGCACTGCTGTCTACACCGTAGCTAATATTGGTTGGAGTGCTTGGCTCTTCACATGAAGTAAGAGTTCGTGCGTTGTGTGTGTTTCTGAACTTCAGAAGAACCGCAAAGTTAGACAGTTCTACAGTCGCTGTGCAGGACTAAACTACACTATAGGGATTACAGCTTTATAAAGCGACTTTCTTTGTACAATCTAATCTGAGGAGCAATGAATCCATAGAAAAATAAAAATCTTAAGACAACGGAAGCAGTGCTGCTTTATAAGGTCCTGGGCACGAGTTCTGGTGGGAAGGTCATTCCACAACAGATGCAAAGGTAAGATGCTGGGCTGTGGCTCTCCAGCAGTTGAGGCGTAGCTTACTTGGTACAAACTGAGATCTGCACAGAGAATTAGTGTTCGTAATCGTAAATCGTAAACTCGAAATTTCTAAAGCGCCACTCGAAAGCCAAGCGCGGGGCACCAGCTTATTCACGAGCGCTGCGTTGCGTTAGAAGGGTTGTCCGTGAGAATAGTCCATGGTGGTCCGGGTCGAGTTACCATAGGATCAGGATCAAATGCGTTGTGTTAGAAGGGTTGTCCGTGAGAGTAGTCCGTGGTGGTCCGGGTCGAGTTACCATAGGATCAGAGGGGCGGAACAGCTACAGCTAACAGCTAGTGTTAATTAAAATGCAACTAGGCCTAGTTTGGATTTATCCGAACTTCCGAAGAATAAACACATGGATGTAAAGAAATTGATTCTTTATAAGACCTAATCGACGTCTACAAAATAGAGCCTTATATCACAGTATAGATATCAATATTTTATTTACACAATCTTTATCTATTATAATGCGCATTTAAGGCCATGAAGCTGCGTGGAATGATTGGGCTTGAAGCATCGTTAGATATTTTGCTACTTGCGAACTGTTTGCGGTATCAATAATAACAAAGATGGCGTGGAGCCGGTGGGAGCAGTAAAAATGCGATTAAATAATTAAAATACATTCAGTTATGAAAAAGGTCATTTATGAGCATTTATCAGATTCAATGGAAAACTGTACAGGCATTGCGTGAGTGTTCAAGGTAAATATATATTGTAGACTACAATGAAGTATGGCAGAGACTCATTCAGACGTTGTAGCGAAGCATTATTATTAGTCATCGACAATTAACTGGATCCATTGATATAATACATATCTGACAATGACTGGATCAGACGGGGCTTTTAAGCTAGCTTTTAAGTGTGAGACAGCGAGGGAATGGCCAATGGCAATAATGCCTAGAAGCCAGGACAGGATTACTTTCAAATGTTGTGAATCGCCTATTGTTTTAAATGTGTCAATGTTGCAATCTGAGACTAGTCCGTTTGACTGGCTTGTGGAAATAAAATTATGCGTGTATGTTAATACATGCTTTTGATATATTGTATCACGTAACGTAGCGATAATTATTGAAGGGGTCGTTCTGCTTGCAAGTAGTTAATAAGAACTCTAAGTATAATTTTTGACATGCTAAGTCTTCTACATGCATAGAAGATAAGCCGTATAGTGCTCCTCTTGGATTCGTTTAATCAGGACTGCACTTTCTGAAGAGAAATGGATTAAATTCATATCCAGCTTTAAAAGAGACTGGAAAACAGCCTCATAGTATTGATTCTGATGTCTTTTTAGAGACTTCTGACTATTTTTTGGGAAGACACTCCCTTTGAACTTCTGTGGTAGACTCCACTCGGAACATGTTGGCTCTCTCCAGTGTGCCAATGAATCTTGAGATTTTTCAGTTTTGAGATGGTACATTTATGTCTTGGGCATGGCACTGTCGATGTGGGCACTAGACAATGTCTGATCAGTCAACCAGCTTAGCCAATCCATCAAGATTAGAGTTGGACATTATATCATTCATTAAGTTCTTTAATAAAGTGAAGATTTTTAGGAATGCTGAATCTCTGGGATAAATACATTAAATGTTGCTTAGGTTTGATGAACAGTACCAAGTAAGCTATCTGTTGTATTGTAATACATAATTACAGCTACTCTCAAGTTGAAACCCCCAGCAACTGAACCGAAGTCGTGGCTCTGTTGTTTGGCAACAGAGTAAAGCAACCAGCTGTGCCTCGTTCGATTTGGTCCATCTGCCACGCGTTGGGCCATGCCGGTCAACAGCTCGGATGCTCGACCTCTGTCAACATTCACTGTTGAGCAGCTGATGCTCATTCAGAGGCTGAAGGAGAGTGGTATAAGCAAAGACCAGGTCGCATACGTTTTCGAAAGTTATGATCGCCTGGATCGAGAGCTTGGATCGTTGTACAACATTCCAATCGCACTGGTAATAGACATATTATATACACTAATCTAGACTATAGTATATTGGCAAGTTGGGAAACTGGGAACTAGTTGATGAGTTGCTTTTATTGTTTGTTCTTAAATGTGTCCTGCTGCCCTGTGGAATAAAAACCGAAAGCCTAAGTCTTGATTCTTGCACTGTCTCAGACCTTGTGTCTTTGTCTTGGAGCCTATTGTCTCGGTCTTGAGGCCCAGTGTCTTGGTCATGGTCCCAAAGTTTACCATCTTGCAATAGTCTGCCTGTACATATGGTATATTTCATGAAAATGCACATCAAGTGAGTGAAACCTTGGAAGTTGGAAATCCAGAACTTGCCTGTCTATCAGTTTTGTGTTCACTAAGAGCACCTGTGATTAAGGTGATTCCTGTGACTTAGCTTTCAACTTGGGTGTTGTATAAATTTCATCGTTACAATAACGATTAACGATTAAGTTAACAGCTTAGGCAATACAAATACACTCTGTTGAAAAGGAAGTCCTCGTAGTTCCTTTTGTTCATACTGCTACCATGAAGAATCAAACTTTCTCTGTGGTTGGCCCAGTGGTCTGGAATGTCCTTCCTTTTGAGCTATGCCTACACACTGGGACTCTACCAGGATCCTTCCTCAGTAAACTTAAAACTGCTCGTTTTGGGCGTGCTAGAGTCGGGAGTGCCTCTCAGTATTTTTGTTCTTAAAGGGGGGCGCGCTATATAAATTTCCGAATGAATGAATATAGTTTTTTGTTTTGTTTTGTATCGAAAGGCTTTACAAGCTCAGACGTTGCAGCGGATAGCGCTTCATGGTCGAGTGCCTGATTTGAGCAGCTTCATTAGCAGTTCCACTGCCACCGATCATCTGCATCCACAGGTGCCAACATCGTCATGTGCCTCTGGGTCTCACCTGCATTTAGGCACCGTGGGTGCAAACAGCTTCAATAATGCCAGGGTGAACGATGTCTACAGTAACGCATTTGGCAATGATTTCACAGTTGCCGCGGAGCCAGAGTTGCAGGAATTCATCGGCTTTTTGGGGTAAATTTGATGCAGTTTTTTTTCAGGCAGTTAGTCTGTAGTGATGTAATTTTTTCCATGTCTGTTTCCCTCCCATTGTTCATTTTGTCAGTCTCAGACAGTTGATATGTAGTAATGTGAATTTGTTTTCTATTGCCATTTCACTCCTATTGTTCTATTATGCCTGTTGTTTGTTACCTGCTATTGTTTATTACATCCTATTGGGTTAATTCCAAGATGTTGAGATATACTGGATGAATTAAAAATAATTTGCTGAATTTAAGTCAAATAATAATAGACATAATGTTATATGCATCTCTGTGTTCTGGGATTCAATCATGCTACTTCCTGGGAAAATTCCTTTAAGATGTTTTCTTAATATATTTAAAAGTTGAATGTGATGATAATCTCATCAGATAAATGGCATTAGCAAACACTTGTTGCTGTTGAGCAGTTGCCATACATTTTCTTAAGCAATATTCATACTTTGACTGATCTTAAATTATCTGTAAATGTTCAGATATGATTAATTTTTGCTTGTTTTCTGAAATATTCAGTGAAGATCAATGTGTTTAGAAATTTCTATTTACCAGGAGAGGTGATGCCGCCTGTTGTGAGGAAATTCGCCAGTTTGTTATACGGCATGGCATCAAACAGCAGCAGATTGCAATTCTTTCTGGTAACGAGTGGTATTTACTTTGGTATATACGATTTGATCTTGTTTTGTTCCATAAACTTGTTTTGCAATAATGAAGCCTATTTAATTGAGAAGTTTTCCCGACTTCAAAATACTTGTTTTGATTGTTCGCAGCTAGCATCTGAGCATATAGTAAAGTTGTTTAGCACTGACTTTAAATATTCAATATAATGCATCTTTATTTGATATTTCCTTCCGTCCAAAATTCAAAAGTGTGCATGACCATGTGACAAAACGTTGAAGGTGCAGAGCAGCTGTAAGTGAATTACTTGCTCAAGATTCATACACTGTATGCCTCAGTCAAGGATCGGGTGTTCTAACCAATTAGAGAAACTAATCATAGACAACAATATACATAGTATAGTAGATCAGCGGTTCTCAACCTTTGGAGGCTCAATGGCTCATGGACCTCTTACAGATTTTGAGTCTCGGTCACGGACCACCACTGAAATTTTGTACAGCTGGTGCACTATCGTGACTGTGCAACTTTGTATAATAGTATATATATATTCTAGCAATTGGAACAAACCGACTTTCCTAAAACAGAAGAATTTTGTCGTAAATCATCGTATTATTAGTTTCATGTAGTCAATGAAATGAAGAAATATTGAAAAATTGAAAAAATTTATCTGTTTCTATGTTTTAAAGTCAGAAGCATATAAACTTCAAGACTTGTTCACGGACCCTGGGGCAGATGGCCGCGGACCCCTAGTGGACCCCTAGAGAAGTCGCTATGCTATCTGCAAATGGTTCCTGAAGTGCAGGTCAAATCCTGCCTTAATATAGATCATCAGTAAAACCAGTGATCTGATACAACAATAACATTAAGTTTTTAATATTCCTACTAGTTGCAATGTCTAAAGGGGATAGCTGTTGGATCAATTGTAGGTATCTGTCAGTCTTACGTCAGTCGGTTTCTGAAGGGGGACTTGTACGAGATGTCAGAGAGAAGTCGCCATGCTATCTGCAAATGGTTCCTGAAGTATAGATCAAACCCTGCCTTGATTGGTAAGAAAGTTTGAAATTCTCTCACTTTTTGCATTTTCTGTTTATTTATAGGAATGCATGCATTATTCTACATTGCTATTTACATGGCCTGTTAACTTGATTGTATACTATCATCTGTCTGGCAGCAAGCCTCAGTTTAAGTGTTTTGATATCAGACATGATTTCTGTTTGATCTCTCAGTCACACTAAGACTTGCAGGAATCTTACTCGACTTTCAACAGCATTTGCAGAGTAATATTTCTTTTTCAACAAAGATACTTCCTGAGAAGTTCGCATAAGAAAACTGTGACTTGTATTTCGAAGAATACGGTAATTGTTGTCTACCTTCAATTTATGTCCCATTCTCGATACCAATGTTACCTAATTATTGCTTCTCTGTAGAAATTTGTATAATGCTCAAGCAGAAGTACTACTAATTAATCGGTTACTTTTATGTAAATTAACTATGTTATATTTTTAAACGCAATAATGGCGTTTGTGGTTATGTATTTCTGCTTTCGTGGTTCTTATTTAGTTATAAACATTACTTGTACCACTTAATAATATCATAACTTTCGCTGGTTTTCTGTTGAACTAGGGCCTGCTGCCAACTTAGCTTCCATTTTCAACAATGCTTCCAACGAATCAACTGTGCAGCAGTTGTCTCAGAAGAGGTTCTTCGATCCTGCGTCGCTTGATCTTGGCGCAATGGCCGCCAATCCTTCGATCAGCGAACTGCTGGGCTGTCAGCGCCGAGAGAGATTCGTGTTTCGATCGTGTCAAATTGAAATTCTCGAGAGATATTTCCAGGAGAGCAGTTACCCAACGACCGATGTGCGTGCTGAAATGGCAGCTGCCTGCAACGCTGCTTTAGAAGAATCAGGTCAATTTTTTCTATTAGTTCAGTTTTATGTTTTGCTCTATTTTGGTGTTTTCTATGGTTGGTAAAATTTTTAAGAGAAATGTGACTTTAGACTATTAAGCCTTTGAACCCGATTTGTGGCACGTTATCCATAGCATTACGGGAGCTCCGGGTTCAAAGGGTTAAGTATAACGGGTTTTTTTGCAAAGGGTATTATGAGATTTTGTGTTGGCAGAATGCTAATGTTTGTTTCTTTAACATGTACACTGTATATTCAAGTTTGAATACAATAGTATGTTTGTTGTTTTTTGTTTGTACACACACACACACACTTGTATATATTCGTTCATTCATTTCGATAATTGATTATTCGGGAAAGTTGAGCACTGCAACTCCTTGTGAGCAGTTTGTTACATGCTCATTTGCCATGGCCCAAGCTATGCAGGAAATTTGTCCTAAAGACTATGTAGCTTTTGTTGATCTGGGTGCTTGCAATCAGTAAACCTGGAGTAGCTGCTACTGCAGTTTTCGTTAGATACCACAAGCTATTACCGGCCCATTGTTGTGAGTTTCAGAATGTTCTTCCAGCTGGTAATGGTGAATCTGTGGATCATGTGTTTGATGCTTCTACAGTCAGTTGTCTAGTGACTTCTGTTGTGCTGAAGGGAATCAACATTTTACCAATCAATAATATCATATATGCAGTAGCAGCTCTTTGTTGCTGACGTAATTCGTGATGAATTCTTATCGTTTTGATTTTTGTTTAAGTCGGTCGAAAGTTGAGCGATCGAGAAACTGTGACGGTCCAGATTGTTTCGAACTGGTTTGCCAACAAACGAAAAGATCTGAAGAAAGCAGCGAAAGAAGGTGAGAGTAAAATACTATTCCATCCTTGGAGATTTGAATCTTTAATGATGAGGAGTCACATGGAAGAACTAGCAGCTACCGGGGAAAATATGCAGCTCATCGCTAAAGTCAGATCTATTTACAGTTGGTCGATAGCCAAATGACGGACATTCAAAATGGATTTTTAAGTTAAGAGGTGCTATGCAGCAATTCTGTATCATTTGCAACTATGGTAAAGACTTTCTGACAATAATTAGTTACAATAATTGTTGTGTGTGTTTCAGCTGAACTTTTATTCTGTGCTGCTGTTTAATGACTCTTAGTGACTCTTAGTCTGGATGCGTTAATGCTTCAAAGCTACTGCAATTAGACTATTTCCGTTGAACAGATGACGCCATAGTAATAAAAAATGTGATGCAAATTAAACTCAGTACTTGTGGGCCTTTATCATCGAATATATGGTTTGTTGTGGATATATGGTTTGTTGTGGATAGTACATTCAGTTTTACTACACTGTGTGATCGTCATCCTTTATCCAGATTTGTGACTGCATTCACAGAGTGCAACTAGTAAAACAATGGATACCGATACTTTTTTATAAATAGATTAACATGTTGTCACTGAGGAAGTAACAAAACATTCTGCAAACGAACTAAATGAAATTTTCCAATGAAACATTTGCAGGTGGTCACGATGTTTCCGAGTTGTTGCTGCGATCTCGCGGTCGTCCTCCGCAGCTCTTCTACTACTCGGGCGGCCCAAACGAACGCGACAACAACGACTACAACAACATGAACTTCGCATCCGATGACAGCGCCTCCGAGGCCGATCAGTACAACAGGACTTCAGATCAGTACAACGGGACTTCAGATCAGTACAACAGGACTTCAGATCGGTACAACAGGACTTCAGATGAGTACAACAGAACTTCAGATCAGTACAACAGGACTTCAGATCAGTACAACAGGACTTCAGATCGGTCTCTGTCGCAGGAACGCCCAGGCAACGAAAACGCTCCTCTCATTAAAGTCGAGGCACCTTACGAAGACAGCTATGGGGTGGTCGACTTCGGCAACACAATTCCCCGCAACTTTGAGTCAACGCCAACGTTTCAGCCAGGATCCGGCTGCAGCGAGGAATTAAACGGCACAAAGCGGAAGTCTTCCAGCGTCGTCGTCGCTTCCGCTGCTGGACCCTCCTCCTCCACGGCATCAACTGACGCGTGTTTTACTGCTTCTGCTGCTGGTAGCGGCGTCGTCTGAGGTCTTTGTCCCATCAATGTACAATACTCAGCTCGTGTCTCATGTGTGTCTCTCAGTTAGTTTAGTCATGCAACTTTTGTCTGTGTGGACATTGTTCTGGTATGCGAGGATGTTTGTTGGTTTTTTTAGAGAGAAGTTCTACGAGGTATTTTGTTACTGCATCATCTCCTTTGTCGTCTTCCAATCATGAACGCTTAAATCTCCGTCTGGCTGACGTTCGGAACACTTTACGAAACTGCTAATTAATGACTTTTACGATGGTTTTTTGAGATTTTGTTTCAAGGCTCTGTAAGGCACTATTTACAACAGAGGCTCGGATGCAGACAACGTTTATGCACATATTCCAGTTGCATTCATTTTACTCACAGCAACAGCTTTCTAATTATAGCTACGGGATTTGTTAGATGTTACATTTATAAAACTATTGCTTCGGAATAGTTTCCGTAATCGTTTAAAATGGTTAATTTATGTTTCTGGTTTGTATATCGTTGGAGGCAACGTTGAATCTGAAATGGCCTTTTGCTGTTGCACATTTTGAAACAATTTCTCAGTGTCAAATATCTGTGCAATCTATTTTGTCCAAGTCAGTTTACTTAGAATAAAGTGAAAGTTAATTGAAATTAGTGAAGTCTTACCATTTATTAATGAGTGATTGAATGAATTAATGAATGAATGACTTAACTGTATGAGCAGCCATTAGAGGAGTGTTATCAACTCTTGGTTCATATAAGATTATAAGATTTACCAAAAAAATAATGGGGTGTGCAAATTCTTTTGAAGCACATTTCATTGTTCCCTATGGAGAATCAGTCGCATAAAAAGCCTTTTGTGTAGTAGAAAGTGATGCGGGAGACAATCTCATTCCCATTCCCGCAACACGCAAGCATGAGTGCCCGCGCATAGGGCAAGAGGGTGCAATTGCCTCCGCTGAAAACCTACTTTTTAACTGCTACTTTCCAGTTTTTAGCAAATTTTTGCATTTAGATATTAATGATGCAGAAAGTGGAACTGAGAAATTTCCATTTTCCGAAATTTCCCATTTTTTTAATATCCTACTTTGCATTCTCAAACTCTTGCTAAAAAAATTAACCATGATCATTTTGTTCTGATACTTGCAAAATATATCTGGAGGCGCTCATACACATAATTCTACCCGCCCTGCATGTTTTGTTCCCATCCCCACAGGATTACACCACATTCCTGTAAAACGCCTTCACGGATTAAAACTTAAAAGAAGAAACGGATTAAAACTTAAAAGAAGAAAAGCAATTTTTAGATTACGAAGTTATTTGTATTGCTGACAGAATTAATAAAACGCTCACATAAAAACAGATTATCTTATCAAAAGTTTGCATCACCAAAGTCCAATAGTAAACAGCTTCAGGAAATAAAAATTCTCCATCCTAACATCACCCTGGACTAGATACGAGACTAAATAGCTATGATAGTTACAATTACCGTGGCGTTATCACCATGGTTTTATCACCGGTTCATTCTCGATTACAAATTACAATGGTATCATCACGACAATAAAACTATTACTAGTTGGGACCTTGGGCAAGTCCTTCACTCGCAATTGCTAAGCACTTCTGCGTGAAACTATGAGGCAGTGTCCGCGCTGTAGTCGGGAGCACTTTTGAGTAGAAATCTTGAAGGGGCGCTATAACAAGTGCACATACAAACTACCATAAATCCCTAAATGTCCACATTACTGCGTTATTTACTGCGGTTTTGCTGTTTGGAAAATTACCATGTGACTCCATTGCGTAGTTCTCCTTTAAAATTTGAGTATGAAATCCACAGTACCTTAGTTGCATAGTAATACTAGAAATATGCTTATCAAAATTAATCATAATGGCTGTAACAGCTGACTGTCCTATTTCTCAGCATTGCATAACAGTCAAAAGCTACGAGTACGCTTTTTGAAGTAGTCTCTACATTAAAATCCTTTTCCTGAAATATCATTATTGATGCAGCGGTCATTTCCTTTGCCAGCAACTCGGAGGAAGTTGAAGTCATTTGTCGTTAGTGATTGATTTGGCAACTGTTCAGCTCTTAGTTTCAAGTAGTTTTCCCTTTCCAGCCGGTTTCTATGGCAACGATCGCCTCAAAGCGGTCGATGGTTGGTTTACGGTTGCACAGAGACGTCACAGTTGGGACCGGTGTAACCAGAATCGCAGCGACACGTGTAACCATAGAGTCCTTGTGGTACACACTGACCATGTCCACTACACGTTACACCTGTTGACACAAATTTGACGCCTGTTAATGCCAATAATCTCGATCCTTCTGTTGCTTATCAATGGCAGCTAATCAGAAAGCTACTGGAACAACAAGTGTAGTCTAGAAATTTTATTAAGTACCATAGTCGCTATTGCTGTACTGGCAGAATTATCAGTGAATGAGACTGACTCTCGTCAGTGTTTTATAAGCTCCTTAACCCTTTGAACCCAACACCGGCCCGTTATCCAAAGAGTTACAGGAGTTCCAGCCTCCGGGTTTAAAGGGTTAAAACCTTTTTGTATCACCGTCGTTGGACTGGGTGCCCCTCTCGAATGGGCTTCTTGAATGGACGCTATATAAATGAATGAATGAAAGTACATGGACATGTCTGAAAATGTGTGCAGCCTTTTTAAGGGGCTTCTGAAAGGGGCTGAATCTTGCCCAACTGAAATATATAAAAACTACGCAACTCAACATTGATCAGCGGAATGACACAATGTATCTATATACAGAATTTTATCTGAACATGTACATGTAGCACCTTTTGAAGTTAATTAAAAGCTCAATTCTAATTCACTAATGCTAAACAAATGGCATATAAACGTGGTGAGCAGTTTTGTTTTGCTTAACGAACAGTAAGCACAGACTCTGACCTCTACATCCAAAGACCTCTTGTTCACACAACGGACCAACAAAGTTCACCGGACACTCACATCTACAATGAAATTCAATATTCATTTACAGATTATTATTAAATAAATTTGTAACGCGCGCAAGGTCACACCGAAATGTGAATCTGAGGCGCAGTACAGATCAGATACAATTGTATCAAAATCTTAATTTGATGACAATTGTGATACACCAGTCTACTAAATCTTTGGTTGCCCCAAAGCAAACCATTATGCTACACGAAAGTAAAGATCATTTGTAGCGTAGCAGTAGGAAAGGTAACAAAAGAAAACAGTAAACAAATAGACCTACATGATTGCATGTAATATTTCACAAACAGAAAAGGAACTAAGGAGTTACCCGCTACATCCCGGCCTTACATTCCAATTATAACCTTTTAATAGAAACACGGCACAGTGGTTTTAACATAGGCATCATTGGTTATGGCATGCTCAAATAATTGTGGTGTATGCTATATATAAAACCAAGCTTTCATGAAAATTCAGTTGCACACAACAATGCGGACAAAGTGCTAACCCTGCAAAGAGTTGACAAATATAAGTTACAGTAATATTCGCCTTAATACTGAAAATAGCTTTTGAATGTTAGACAAGAGCAGCTGACCTTGTCTGAGACTGAGCACTGATACAGGTGCCTCCATTCAGGCATGGCTTGGCACTGCAGAAGTCGAACAGCTGGCAGTTGGCACCAGCATAGTTGCCAGGACAAAGGCACGTGTAGCTCGTGCCGTACTGGATGCTCGGCCAATCGAGACAAGTTGCACCGGATATGCATGGTGTGTTGGCGCAACTAAGTGTTACATCACAGAATCTACCAGAAAATCCTGCTGCACAGACACACCTTTGACAAACAAATACACAAGTAGGAATGATTGTCTTGACTGTTTAGAATAGTTGCATCCTGGGCAAAGCAATAAACAAGCTATAAACAAGAGAAAGTTCAAATAATGGGGTAAAAGATATGAATGTTTTTTGCCAATGTTTTTTTATATATCTGGTTTCCGAGAATATGACTTTACAGAAAATAATCGATAACATTGAGTTAAACAACAAATTCTCAGTAACAGTTAATTGGTTTAATTTAATTTAATTTTAATTTAATTTAATTGTTTAACTACCTGTTATGAATAAACGAAAAATATGTGTAGCTTATACATGTAGATAAAAAGAGTTCACAGAATGAGATCCGAATGCCTAATTTAAGACAGATTTGACTTTCATTTCTCATTACTAACTTTCTTACAAAATAAGAACTGAGTTGCGTCTAGCCTGTATTAATAATACAAGATTTGTTGCAAATTCAACACGCCTGTTATACCATTTCGCAGTGGCGTAGCCAGGAATTTTTCATGGGGGGGTTTTATGGCCGGAAACTCTGTTTTTTGCTCTTTTTTCTTACTTAAACGGAAAAATAACCTTTAAAAAAACCTGTTTTCGGGGCCAATGGGGGGGGTTTTGACCCCCGAAACCCCCCCTTGCCTACGCCACTGCCATTTCGTCATAGACAGATCTGATGAGTACCAGCCACTTCACTTACACAAGAGACAATATTCAAGGCCAAGTGGAGTGTACAAATAGACACTGAAGATCATTTTCAAACATCTTCAGATGGGCAAAGCCTAGTTATAATGCCATATCATGTCAGTATCGTACTGACCTAAAGCCATTCAGTTCATCTATGCACTGGCCTCCATGCTGACAATTAGTGTTGTTGATGCAATCATCAATGTTAGTCTGACAACGCAAGCCAGTCACTCCTAAACAAAAAATCATCACGTTACTTTAAATTTACATTAGATTTCTCTATGAAACAAACACGTTCATGTTGTAAACACTACAACAGATACAATGATGTTAATTAAATAACTTTATTTTGTAAATATTGTGCAGAATGTTCATCATATGAAAATGTAAGTTTTAATTCAAACTTGCAAGATGGCTATGTAAGCTTACAGAGCTACATATACCTCGTAATACATCAAACAAAAGCATTCTGACACTCGCATTTGTACTAATTAAATCAATAATTTGATTGATTAATAAATCATTGGTTTTCCCTGTAGTTTGGAAATTGCTCACCAGGTGGACAAGCACATGAGAAATACACTGTAGAATTTCCATCGAAACACATTGCCCCATTGAGGCATGGATTACTTGTGCAGGCCGAAAGTAGAACATCGCACAGGGTTCCAATATAACCAGTACGACAAACGCACTGGTACCCAGTATCAGAAGGAATGCACGTTCCAGCATTACGACATGGCTGTGCTAAGACAACAACCCAAACAAATGTTCTGTAACATGCAAATGCTTTGTTGCCAGTTTATAATGCGAAACAATTTTGACTTCATAAAGTTACTCTTGCACGATACGGTTTGAAATGTCAAACATTGGCATCGCAGATAAACTAGCAATGAATCAGTGATTTCTCTTAAAGTCTTGTTTTTTTATGGATGGTATTGGAGTCAAGTAAAGATTTTTGAAAAGAAGGAATTCCAAAAACACCACTTGAGCAATATTTCTTGTGGAACACATGATGTGACGTTATTCACCAGGGCACTACAAGAGGTGGAGAGACCTTGAATTAGAGGTCATGTGATGGTTGCACAATGTTGCATAATTAAACACTGTTTGGATCCAGTGATCCTGAAAACGATGAACCAGACAAGAACACCATTTTCACACTTGCAGTTTATCTGAAACCATACATGTACATTAATAGCAACATGTCACATGACCTTGAACTAGCTATGGTCATACAGTGTTGATAATGATTCTGTGTCATTTCCAACACCCTGACAAAACTATCTCAGATCGAGAATTTCTCTGTAAGCCTCCTAGATACTGAAACGCTCATATTTGGCAATAAAGATCAAACGATCTTGGAACTGAAGGTCATCTGACTGTCCTAGAATTCTAGAAACAGCCTCTTTGGCTTTTAAACCGCAAAACCATATCTCCGACCAAAAATCAAGTCTCTACTACTTGTAGTTTCCAATATACTCTCTGAGGTAAATTACCCCATGTTGCACCTACCACCAATATTTGGCAATAAAGATCAAACGATCTTGGAACTGAAGGTCATCTGACTGTCCTAGAATTCTAGAAACAGCCTCTTTGGCTTTTAAACCGCAAAACCATATCTCCGACCAAAAATCAAGTCTCTACTACTTGTAGTTTCCAATATACTCTCTGAGGTAAATTACCCCATGTTGCACCTACCACCAATAGGTTGCAGCATGGGGGTTAAAATACTAGAAATAGGAAATGCCAGAATAGTTACAAAGACAGAGGTTTGGCGACTGGCAGTAGGTTCCAAACAATTCTGGAGGACAGCTACAGCGGAAACTTCCAACTGATGTTTGTGAACAGACGCCCCTTCCACATCGACCTGGAGTGCATCCGAAAACTGGCAGATGGCAAAGCGATCCCTTATGATGGAAACAGAACAACAGCAAAATGTTAAACTTAAAAAATGAAACCATGTTAGACATTTGAGAAGCAGCTACGCTTAACTATAATCTGCGTGCCATCATCTTTGTGGCCATTATCTTGGGGCCATCATCTTCATAGCCATCATTGTTGGGGCCATCATCTTTGCAGCCATCATATTTGCAATGATCATCTTTGGGGCCATCTGGGTCATCATCTTAGACATCAGGATGTTCTTCCTTTCCGGGGTACTTAATGTCTTCATACATTACATTTATCAATGATATCAGTTTCTCTTGTTATGCTTGTTGTATTCAACCGTCTGGAAATTATCTTGTGTACAATTATTTGGAAGCAATAAGAAAAAAATGCCGCAGTCTGATACCGATCAACAGCACTACATATACAAGAAGGTAACAGCTGATGGTCCATTCTAAACAAAACTGCATTTCCAAATCCCAATCATCTGTACAGAACCAGTTGCTAGCCACAAGACCTGAGAGATTGGAAGACAGGCTGTGAACAATCGACAATTTAATCCAGAAACATAAACAATAAATTAAGCACAATTTGTCTATTATAACAGCTGAAATTAAGCAGGTCATCAATGATTAAATTGATACTTTGAAGAGCGATGCATGAAAAAGTCCTCCTCTCTGTCTGTATTTACATCTATTTACACTGCAGCACAGAAATACATAAAAAGAAAAATAATAATAATAATAATAGCTATAATAATAATAATAGCTATAATAATAATAATAAAATAACTAATGTTGCGGAGGACGAGGCCTGATTTTCTGAACACTCAAAAACAGCTCCAAGCATAATTTTTTGAAATCCCGGGTATAAAAAATAATTATAATGATGATAATAATAATAGCCGTACCAGATGCACAGTTTTTATAATTTGTAAGACCCTGGAGAATGAAGTACCTCTGGGCAATAAAATTAAAATAATAATAATAATAAAATAATAATAACAGTAATCATAAAATACAGAAGAAAAATCCATAAAGGCATTAACGAAAACGCACAGATGTAAGGCACAAATCTCTGACTTACCCTAAATCCTTTTGGACAGCTGCAGTGAAATGTCTGGTTGAGCTGCCAACATTCGCCTCCATTAAGACAAGGATTCGGTTCACAGATGCCTACAAAATTTCGTTAAGTAGGAAAACACAGGGCCACTGCAGCTGCTAACATTGTACAGATCTCAAACACACATTCAGGAAATCACAGGGAGATAAATACACAGACACACTCTGACATACTCATCTCTGTGCCTCCATCTTTGTGGCCATCATCTTCATAGCCATCATCTTTGGGGCCATCATCTTTGGGGCCATCATCTTTGTAACCATCATCTTTAGAGCCATTATCTTTGTGGCCATTGTATTTGGGCCATCATCTTAGACGTGAGTGCCCTCCACAATTCAATAAGCATTAAGCACAGGCTCATCTTTGTTATCAGTTTTTTATACAAAGCATAACTTGCTGAATGTCAGAATATTCCGTGGAAAGTTGATTTCCCCTTGCCCTACGGGTACATATAACCCATAGAAAGAAAGTACCCAGTACTCCAGTTTCAATATGCATTTTAAATTAAATATAGCAATGCCACCAGTATGATTATGTTTAGCTGAGTGGATCCCACAGATTTGGAGAAATGGAGAGCAAACGATTCAAGTGGTTTGGGCCAGGGGCGGATCCAGGAGAGCCAATCCGGCCATGGCCCCCATTTAAAAATTGCATGGGACGTGGCCCCCCATTCGGTTTCAACAAGCCATTAAATAAATGTAGTGGGAGAGAAAAACAGGACATGAGGCCCCCTATTACAAAATCGCACGGGACTTGGCCCCCGTCGATTCAGCGGCGGATGTTTCCCCCAAAATTGGTCGATGACTAAAAAAAAAATTAAATAAAAAAAGGTCATCAGTTTTTTTGGCGGATGAAATGGTATTTTTTCCCGGAAAATTTGGTCGATGACTAAAATTTTTCTCCTGTCTCACAAGACCAAAAATTTTGGCCCCCCTTCGAAAATTCCTGTATCCGCCCTTGGTTTGGGCTAGGAATGCAGTTGATAAATTTTATTTTCTTAAAAATGACACTTTATAAATACGTTAGATTACAACTATAATCACAAAGTGTAACTAGAAGCAATTCACCCGTACAAAACAGAAAAACCAATAAACAGTTCATAGAATATTCGGTATTGTATTGTATTGGACCATTTATGAAGCATCTTTAGTAGGGTGAGCACTTAAATTCTGGTAACATACACAGTGTTACACACTGGACAAAAGAAACGATGCAATATTTGTTTGCACAAATTCTTCACCACAAAACACATAAGTGTAGATATGATTAAGCAACTATGCCTGACCTTTCTGAAGTTGGCAGAAGAGGCCGTCATAGGCTGCTGGACACTGGCAGAAGATGCCAACATTGTCATTTGAACAAGTGCCTCCCTGGTAACATGGATTCGGGGTACATGACGAAATCGCCATCTCGCATAATGTACCTACAGGATCGACCAAAAAACAGAACAAGTTTAAGAAAAGGAACCACCTGTCGGGGATCGACTTGTTAGAATTTTACATTTGCTGATATCATAAGAGAATTCTGAAAAAATTGCAGTGCATTTGGTGTCCAAAATTTATGCTCTTTAAAATAAAAATATGAAAAAATCAATTAGGGGGAAAATCACAAAATTTTGACCTGCCTATACCTGATTCATTAATAACATACTTTGCCCTTGATACATCATGTGGTGTAGCACAGTTTGCAGAGAGTCAAAGGTGCATTATGACAAATTTGACATCTGTTAATGCCTATCATCTCAATTAATTCTACAAATCAAATATTATAATTTTAAGGGTCAATGGAAAATCCAGCAACACATATTTGGATATCAGATGCCTTATATGAAATTAGATCCCTACATTAAATTAGGTGCCCTAAATTAATTTCGATAGATCAGATAATAAACTAAGAACCGACATCCATCGTTGGCCTAAATCAGATCAGAACATAAGGAACTATTCAATGTTGTTACTGGCCAGTATAGGGCGGTTGACATAGACAGGCGAAGTTGACGCGACTGTTGCCGACAGGGATACATCGACCTCCGTTGAAACATGGCCGACCATCACAAACATCAAACTCCGTATCACACATGACATCTACAAGGCAGCACATAATGACGACGTCCAACTGCATTTAAATGCTCATTTATAGGAAAATACGAACATTATGTCGAAAGTCTTTCAGCTTTCCGAAAACAGTTTAGAATGTACCATTTACATAACTCTTGCATTTGGGCCGACATTCATTCAGTCATTAAAAATCTACTCAGGAGCACTTCCAAACCAGTCACAGTAATCATTAAGAATTATATGTAGACTGTACAAGGTAAGCTTTCAGTTTAGAGCGAAAGACAGTCTTGCCAAAACATGCATAAATAATAATACAGTTTCTGTAAAATTAATCAATAACTTACAAACAAAGTTTAAGCATACATCAAAGATAAACTAACGCATGAAAAATGAGCTTGGAAAGGTAATTAAACAGGTTAACAAAGGTATATCATATCATATAAAGATATACCCATATCATTTTCAACACATTGGTCAGTAAGAGTTTGTGGTGTCAACTTTAAAGTTTATCAGAAGTTGACCAGGTCCTCAACAGCGCACATTGCCAAATTTGTTTAAAGAGCAACCTTTGGTTACCTTGATGATGAGTGATGACATATGATACTTTAGATGGCAAGAGAGGTGAGACCTACCTGTGAATCCTGGGTTGCAGAGACAATTCAGTCTTCCTGACGCATCAGACAAACAGAGGCCATTGATGCACGTCCTGGAATCGCAGACAAGTGCTACGTCACATACGGCGCCCGTAAACTGGGGACTGCACCCACACCTGTACGATGATGTTCCTACATTTGTGCAGATCCCTGACTGTCCACAAGGCAGACTGGAACAGGGCAGTGCAACCTCACAGAGTCTACCCATGAAGTTTTCACTGCAATTACAATAAAACCCGGTTCCATTGCTGATGCAAAGACCGTAGTTTAGACATGGAGACGAGCCACATGCCAGGAAAGTCTCACAGTTCCTGCCACCATAAAGCCTTGTGCAGTTACAAGCGAAGTCGTCTCCGAGATTGACGCAAACACCCTGGTTCAAACACGGCTGGCTCGCACACAGCAGGTGGGACTCACACAAGGAACCAGTGTAAGACAGACCGCAATAGCACTGGTATTGACCGTTCACATAGGCGCACTGGCCTCCATTGAGGCATGGGTTTGACGGACATTCGCTGAGCAGCTCACAGTTTCTGCCAGTGAAGGAACGGGCGCAAACGCAGATGTAGGTACTCCTATAGTCCGTGCAAGTACCATTATTCTGACATGGCAAAGACAGACAGGCAGAGAAAGACCCACACGTGGCACCATAGAAGCCAGTGGGACAAACACATGAAAAGTTCCCATTGAATTGCTCGAAGCAAGTCCCTCCATTCTGGCATGGAGCAATGCTACACGAACGGAACAGCTCGCACTGGTTACCCGCATACGATGGAGTGCAGCCGCACTGATAGCCACCGTCGACGGCAGAACACCGGCCGTTATTCTGGCAAGGAATGCTGGCACATGGATTGAAGACGTCGCAAAGTGTCCCTGTGTAGTTTGAACTACACTGACACGAAAAGCTGGTGCCAATCGAAGGTGCTGATTCCAAGCAGGTGGCACCGTTCTGACAAGGCTGATTGTAGCAGAGAAGCTTAGTCTCACATAGGACTCCTGTGTATCCTGGAGCACAGAGGCACGTGAAGCTGACCCCGTCATTGTTAGGTCTACAAGTTCCGTCATTAAGGCACGAACGGCCGGCGCAGGGCAGTCGAGACTCGCATCGTGTACCACTTGTGCCACTGAGGCAGACGCAAGCGCCACTTCTGGAGTCACACAGACCCCCATTGAGGCAGGGATTCGATGCACAAAACACAAGAGTTTCACAACGACTTCCTGTGAAGTTTGACAAGCAAAGGCATTGATATGATGAGGTGCCAGGAATGATTATACAGGTGCCCTGGTTCAGGCAAGGGTTGCTCTGACATGTCAAAGCAGTCTCACAGTTCCTTCCAGAGAAATTTGACAAGCAGAGACATTGATATGATGAGGTGCCCGGGATTATCATGCACGTGCCCTGGTTCAAGCAAGGGTTGCTCTGACACGTCAAAGCAGTTTCACAGTTTCTGCCCGAGAAATTTGACAAGCAGAGACATTGATATGAAGAGGTGCCCGGGATTATCATGCAGGTTCCCTGGTTCAAGCAAGGGTTGCTCTGACACGTCAAAGCTATCTCACAGTTCCTTCCAGAGAAGTTTGACAAGCAGAGGCATACATATGCTGAGATGCCCGGGATTAGCACACATGTGCCCTGGTTCAAGCAAGGGTTGCTCTGACACGTCAAAGCAGTCTCACAGTTCCTGCCAGAGAAATTTGACAAGCAGAGACATTGATATGAAGAGGTGCCCGAGATTATCATGCAGGTGCCCTGGTTCAAGCAAGGGTTGCTCTGACATGCCAAAGCAGTTTCACAGTTTCTGCCCGAGAAATTTGACAAGCAGAGACATTGATATGAAGAGGTGCCCGGGATTATCATGCAGGTGCCCTGGTTCAAGCAGGGGTTACTCTGACACGCCAAAGCAGTTTCACAGTTTCTGCCCGAGAAATTTGACAAGCAGAGACATTGATATGAAGAGGACCCCGGGATTACCACGCAGGTGCCCTGGTTCAAGCAGGGATTGCTCTGACACGTCAAAGCAGTCTCACAATTCCTGCCCGAGAAATTTGACAAGCAGAGGCATTGATATGAAGAGGTGCCCGGGATTATCATGCAGGTGCCCTGGTTCAAGCAAGGGTTGCTCTGACACGCCAAAGCAGTCTCACAGTTTCTGCCCGAGAAATTTGACAAGCAGAGACATTGATATGAAGAGGTGCCCGGGATTATCATGCAGGTGCCCTGGTTCAAGCAAGGGTTGCTCTGACACGCCAAAGCAGTCTCACAGTTTCTGCCCGAGAAATTTGACAAGCAGAGACATTGATATGATGAGGTGCCAGGAATGATTATACAGGTGCCTTGGTTCAAGCAAGGGTTGCTCTGACATGTCAAGGCAGTCTCACAGTTCCTGCCAGAGAAATTTGATGAGCAGAGACATTGATATGATGAGGTGCCCGGGATTATCATGCAGGTGCCCTGGTTCAAGCAAGGGTTGCTCTGACATGTCAAGGCAGTCTCACAGTTCCTGCCAGAGAAATTTGATGAGCAGAGACATTGATATGATGAGGTGCCCGGGATTATCATGCAGGTGCCCTTGTTCAAGCAAGGGTTGCTCTGACATGTCAAAGCAATCTCACAGTTCCTGCCAGAGAAATTTGACGAGCAGAGGCATACATATGATGAGATCCCCGGAATTACCACGCAGGTGCCCTGGTTGAAGCAGGGGTTATTCTGACACGCCAAAGCAGTCTCACAGTTCTTTCCAGAGAAGTTTGACAAGCAGAGACATTGATATGAAGAGGACCCTGGGATTACCACGCAGGTGCCCTGGTTCAAGCAGGGGTTGCTCTGACACGTCAAAGCAGTCTCACAGTTCCTGCCTGAGAAATTTGACAAGCAGAGACATTGATATGAAGATGTGCCCGGGATTATCATGCAGGTACCCTGGTTCATGCAGGGATTGCTCTGACATGTTAAAGCAGTCTCACAGTTCCTGCCTGAGAAATTTGACAAGCAGAGACATTGATATGAAGAGGAGCCCGGGATTATCATACAGGTGCCCTGGTTCAAGCAAGGGTTGCTCTGACATGCCAAAGCAGTCTCACAGTTCCTTCCAGAAAAGCCTTCCTGGCATTCGCAGACATAAGAGTTAGCTGATGTGGCCATACATAGTCCTCCATTCTGACAAGGATATGCAGCACATGGTGATGGAATGTCACACGTCAATCCGGTAAAACCACTTGAACATGAACAGTTGAAGGCACCTTCTGGAAGCGAATTACACAAGCCACCGTTGCTACACGGCCTGCTGGCGCAGGACAACGAAAGCTCACAGTTGATTCCTAGACAAAACAGAAGAATTTTAACAGTAAAGTACATAACATTAGCTGTGAATCCTCTCGGTACAAGACATACAGGTCTTACTCGTCTTCTGCAGATGAAACTGCCTCAACTCTATACCAACCAACCACATGGAAAATTTCTATTCAACTTAATTTTTAAAATCAATGATTGAATGCATAGACTATAAGTAAACAGTATTTGTAAAATTATGTATCCGTATATATACTTCTCTTGGTCCAGGATGATGCTTGGCTAGGCTTTTATGGCACTTGTACCATTGACCTGATTATTGTTAGGCTTCTTTGGTGCACTATCAGTAAAATGCTTTGTGCATTAGGTTCTGGTACTACAGAAGTTAATTAATCACTAATTAATATTATGAGGAGATAGAATGGCAAGCTGTTGACATGTATGACTTTCATCTGGGTGTAATGAAATGTAATGACAACAATTTGTATAGCATTGTGATTGACAGTGTGCATTCTTCAGAGTGAGCCCAAAGAGTTCCACAGATCAAATATACTAATCATCATCAGTTCATAAAACTGGTGTCAAGGTTATCTTGACACTAAAGACACGATTGACTGGATTGACGTGGGGCACGGTGGTGTAGTGGTGGCGTCGTTGCCTTGAAGCCGGAAGGTTCGAGGTTCGAATCCACCTCAAGTCACCGTGTAGGGACCTTGAGCAAGTCCTTCACTCACAATTGCTCAGCGCTTCGGCATGAAACTCCGATGCAGTGTCCGCTCTGCAGTCGGGAGCGCCTCTGAGTAGAGAGCTTGAAGGGGTGCGATAACAAGTGCGCATACAAACAATAAAGTAGTGTTGAACAAATTTCTCGTGTAACAGCTTCAGACCAAAGATCAGTTGACCATAAAACAATGCCACTAAGGGCTATTGCAAAGTGGACACACTGGAAGGCAGTGTTAAATGAGTTAAGACTCTAATTCATCATGCTACATCACACGATGAAGACAAGACTAACATACAGGTACCCACACACATCCACACACACACACCCACACTCAGGGAGACAGAGAGAGTGAGAGAGAAAGACAGAGAGATGGTGAGAGAAAGTGATTGAGAGATGCAATAGCAAGGGCATGGTTCATATACATGTATACTATGTACCTGTTTTCTATAAAACAAACATAAAGCCTCGACCTCATTTTTCAAATGATACGATTTAATGGGATACTTCACCACTGCTGCCAATATGTACAGGTGCCAAGCCATTTAAGGTATCCATGTAGCCTATGATAAAATGCTTGGCAATAAAAGTGGAATCAACATAATAAAATATTCCCTATTAGCACAATAGTCATTCATTGTCACAAATCATAAAATTTTATGTTAACAACATCCATTGAATCACCCTGCACACGATAGAGGGCCAGAACGCATACCTGTGAAGAAGAGTGGACAGGTGCAAAGGTAGATGCCGTGGTCCACAGAGTTACACAGTCCGCCATTTTGACAGGGTTCAGACTGACATGGGTCCAGTGACATATCACACAGTACACCTACAATCAAAAAAATGATCACAAAAGATCACAAAAATGATTGTAAGAGAATAACTATTATTTTCCACATCTATTTTTGTTATTAAATTCATTTTTGTGGTTATCCTAGAAGTTTTTTAATAAAGGAATTGCAGATGTCTGCGCTTACCTTGGAATAATTTGCCTGATTTTACCAGTTGCTCAATACTCTTCTCTTTAGCTGTGGCTCGGTTGGGATCACCTCTGTGTAGCCTTCTTGAAGGGCACTACATAAATTTTGGAGTGAATGAATGAAAAATATGGGACTTTATCTCAATAACACCAGCAACACTTTGGGTCACATTTTCTGCAGATCGTGGTTTCATTGTGTTGTAGGCACCTCACGCCTCTAAAGAGTCTCGATTGAAGTGGTAGTATATAATTTTGCTATTGCAATTACATTTGGATCCAGAAACCTCAGCTTTGGTGCTTTTCTCAAATACATAAAAATATACTTATGGCGTACATTACACAGAGGATGACTAAATACCAAATATATTCATAGGTATAATACGGTAAATCTAATATATTTACCTCGGAATAATTTTTACTCAAGTGCCTGCGGAATAATTATAATTATAAATAAATTCCTACTATTACTTGTGCTCAGATTTTATCTGGAGACTTTACTTTTTCTGCTCGTAGTCTTAAGACTTCTCTTTTTCCAGGAGTTCTTTGCACTTGGAGCGCCTCTGAATAGGTTGTACTGCGAGAGGCGCTTTATAAATCCCAAAATAGAATAGAATACCCATGAATCCATCTTTGCAGTAGCATTCGAAGTATCCAGGTGGCATACTGGCTGAGCACCAGTCTCTACCATTCGAGCAGCAATACGCCTGATTGTAGCATGGGTCAGGAAGACATGGATTCAGTTCTACCTCACAACGCAACCCCGTGTGACTCGGGTCACACCTGCAGCTGAAACTGTTTACTCCGTCAATGCATTGACCTGGAAAACATCGATAATAATAATTATCGTCAATTTTCAATTCCCAGCTAAAGTTTTTTAATTCAGTTTAGAAATCGAATCAAACTAACAGTTGTAAGAAATTTCACAAACCCTGCAAATTAACAATACAGTTTCGAACATCACACTGCAATTAAAAAAACATTCTTCTAGACCCAAGTGCATTAAAAATTAAAATATTGCTTAAGCAAATTAAGTGATTCATGCCAAGTTTCTGCCGCAATTATAAAATTATTATCACAAAATAACAGAATTCAGAGTGCTAATTGCTCCGTAGCTCTTGTTATGGAAAATGCTGAAAATATTGCAGCATTTAATTTTATAAAGTTAGGCCTAATAAATATCTGATGAATTGTGGAACTGTTGAAAAAGCTGCCATGAATTCTGTCGTAAGAACCTAGATAGCCCTGTTAAGCAGGACTTGTTGTCACTACTGGTTTCACTTTTGGATGCCTACCTTTAACTTTCTTTCAGTGACAGCAACATCAATTTTTATAATTAGTGTTAAAGAAATTTATTCGCAATGACGATTGATGAAATTTGCTAGGAAATTAGACTAGCGAATGGGAATTTAAGTACAACATGATACAATGCAAGGAATCATCACAAAAAGTAAAGTATCTAAGTTTTATTCTAATATTGTCATAACATGGATAATTGTCAGATATTTGACAGAGCAAGTCAGATCAAAGCAGCTACATCATACATGTAGTTTAGTTGTCTTACCATGGTTGCCACAAATGTTGCCAGCACAATCATCAATGTTAACCTCGCAGAATCTACCGGTAAAACCCGGCTGGCAAATACAGTTGGGAGGATCAGTGGAAGAAGACCCCGGTCGGCAAGTGGCATAATTCTTACATGGATTATCTAAAAATAAGTTCAGAATGAAATATGAAAACAAAAAACTATTCTTTTATAAAAACGATGCTTTACCAAAGAATATTTGCAACAGAAAATTGTCCACTTGTACAACGAAAGATTTTGCTTAGAAATCAATCTTTAAGACAAGTATAATTTAATTCTTTAGCTTCATTCTCATATTTGTCATTTAAAAACACTTGTCTTGAGTTAGTTTTTAAAACTATGATGCTCACCTGAGCAAAGTTGTTGTTCATTACAGAACTTTCCAGCAAGAGTCGGTGGACAGACACAGTGGAATCCATTTACGTCATCCACACAGCTTGCGCCTGGAGTTACTCCACATGGATTCGAAGAACACTCATTGATGTTGGTCTCGCAATGACTTCCTATCGCAAAATATAAAAAAAGCCATCAATCATAACTTACAGTTATATAAAAACAATCAAATTCATATTTAATTAAATGGCTGTAATGTAATCCAATAATGTAATAATGCAATAATGTAAATCACAATAATGTAATAATGCAATAATGTAAATCACATTAGAAGATCGTAGTTCCACTCAGAACAATTAGGGCCGTGTAAAGCCAACATCAACATGCAACCACAAGCATTGAGAGGAGAGGCCAAGAGGACAAAACTATGACAAAGACCAAAATTGTTTATGGTCAGCATCACACAATAATAAATTATGAGGTTTGTCCGCACAGAAGCCTTATTATAGTAATCATCAGAAGATGCATCTTTGTATTGCACGGTCTGTGCCAGTTAAAGAAAAGTCTTTCACCTTGATGTTGACCTGCTATTCATGTAAATTCCAAAGAAATTTAGGAAACAAGGCATGAAATATCATAATACATCACTGCACTTGTGAAGAAGACACCATAAACATTTACCAGCACCATGGGCGGAGTTTATCAGGGGCTAGGGGAGCTAAGCCCCCCCCCCGCAAGAAGACCCTGATTCATATTTTTTTACCGTGTAAATCACAGTAAATGGTATCTTTTCCTGGGCTTAGCCCCCCCCCCCAAGAAGGCTTTAGCCCCTCCAAGAACGAAAACCAAACTCCGCCCATGACCAGCACACAGATCTATACAACATAAGCCAGGTACAAACTTGGACCTTTTGCTAATTTTCCTATTGCACATTCATTAAATTACTCCATTCCAGGCACATAATCCAAAAATATTATGTAGTATTATGTAGTAGTTTGCAGTATTATGTAGTACTATGTAGCATAGTTGTAAAAAACGTTTTTTTCGTTTTTTATTCTTTCCAAAAAAACGTCGTTTTTTTCGTTTTTTATTTTTCCCATCGTTTTTTATCGTTTTTTATTTTTTCTTTAACTTTATTTATTCATTTACTTTCTGTTATTATTTTCTTTAATTTAATTTTTTTCTGATATTCCTTATGTTTTCCGCCAACTCTCAAGGATTCAGCTAACTAAAGTCATTATTTCATCGTTTAACATCATCATTTAAGAGATAGTCTGCGTGTAGTAGGTTCCTAATCAATGTTTCCAAAGTTAAAATGCGGTTTTAGATGTAGCAAAGTCAAATTATTTACCGTTTCCGTTTTTTATCGTTTTTTTGTCGTTTTTTATTTTTTCGAAAAAAACGACGTTTTTTACCGTTTTTTATTCCGTTTTCATCGTTTTTTACATCTATGCTATGTAGTATTATGCATTATTATGTAGTACCCCTTCAAAAAGCTACCCAGAAGTGTTCCCAGCCCAGCATAGGCAGAGACCTGGGCGGAGACTTGGGGGGGGGGGGTGGAAAGATTTTTGATGGACGAATGGCTGAGTGTCATAGAAAAATTTCCATCTTTTGCCGGCCAAAATGTCTGACGACCGGCGAAATCTCGAAAAATGTTCTATTTTCGCCGCCAAAAAGTTGATGACCTTTTTTTTAGTCTTGGCGCTCAACGATTGGGAGGGACAAATGCATGGGCCATTCCCCCAACACCTCCATTGGGGGGACCGTCCCCCCTGTCCCCCCCTAGGTCTCTGCCCATGCAGCCCAGACACGGCTAAAGAAAAAAGACTGGAGTTGAAAAACAAAGTTTAACTGTTCATAGGTCACATAAGTCGCAAGACAAGACTCATAATTAATTATCATATGCTAAACTCCTTACTTTTGCAGACTTTGCTTTTCGGCGTAAGGTAGAAGAATTTTGCTACATTTATCCCTTCAGGACAGAAATTTGTGTCAAGATATCTGCTCGGCCTGCGCCCTCTACCCATCTCCGATAATAATGACGAGTACACCGACTGTAGTACACTGTTGGTGGGAAGATTAGCCGGCAAGGTAGAGGATTTGCCAACGCCCTCATATGCTCAGGCTAATAAAACGATGTCGCTGCGTCAGGGCTAGCTAAGGGTGCTCTTCTTCTTCTTTGACTCTATATCGACTCTATATCGGGGCACGGTGGTGTAGTGGTGGCGTCATTGTCTGAAGCCGGAAGGTTCGAGGTTTGAATCCACCTCACATGGCCACGTAGGGACCTTGGGCAAGTCCTTCACTCGCAATTGCTCAGTGCTTCGGCGTGAAACTCCGCTGCAGTGTCCGCTCTGCAGTCGGGAGTGCCTCTGAGTATAGAGAGAGCTTGAAGGGGCGCTATAACAAGTGCACATACATTTAAGTAAAACGCGTAACTTTTCTGACACCAAGCGACATGAAGCATCAAAGGCCATCAAGGATTGAGCAGCCGATCAAAAGGTAGCCACTTACCAGTAAATCCAGGCAGGCAAACACAGGTGAACGCATTCGAAGAAGGTCTACAAGTGGCGTTGTTCAGACAAGGGTTGCTGCGGCAGGCGTCCATGTCTCCCAGTTGGCACTGGCGACCAAAATATCCAGCCACACAGTAGCAGCGAAACCCAGAAGTAACAACCTCACAAGTGCCACCATTAAGACATGGTGTAGACCCACAGATGTCAATCCCCAGGTCGCACCTCAGACCAGTGTATCCTAAAAACAATCCATCATCAGCATATCAATAACTTGCCAGTAAAAACAGACAATAAGAGCTGTAAACAATGTGAAATTTCTCACTTTCGACTTGCATCAGCTTCATTCTAAAAACCAGTTGTAATTGTGTTTACTACAATTGAATGAGTTTGTTTGTAAATAACATTGCTCTGTCAAAATGATGCTTTAATATGTAAAAAATAAAAAATCATGACTATAATCACCAGCATCAACAAAATAATGATCCAGAATAATCCTCATGACTTTAGAAGAAGACTGTGCAATTTAAAAAAACACATGTGCAACACATTCTACAAAAAATACTCTGAAGAATATGATGTAGAATAAAACTGCATTACTCTACTTTTAAGAGATATTTAGATTGCACTATATTAAATGACATTAACCCTCTAACAACCCGTATATATATCTCTTCCATGCATTTTAGTACACTCTGGTCGCTAAAGGGTAAATATCTGCACAATCAAAGGAAGAAATGTGCTAATGATAATATGCAAAAATTTCAGCATGAATCTATTTTGCGAAGAGACCTAACAGACACCATTTAAAGACAGATGTTGACCATTTAAAGACAAGCATGTACTGAGAGTGACTGGCAACCAATGCAGCCTATAATCAAAGAATTGAAAGACTAAACTATATTTGTCTGTGGCTGCAACCGAAGACAAGATGAACTCACCAGGTCTGCAACTGCAGTAAAATCCATTTGGCAGAGACGTGCAAACTCCGTTGAGACAAGGACTTGAAAGACAAGCATCCTGAAGCAAATATTTACATTATATAAAAATCATAAAATCGACAAAAATGCACAAAAACTCAAATATCGTAATTGACTTCATTCTGGTGATCAACAATCCAACACTCATCATCACCAACATCATCATTGTCATTGTCATCGCCATCTTGAAATAATAATAACAGAAATCAGCAACATGTTTTTATTTAAAAAAAATTATGTCGGATTGTGGAATTAGGATTTTGTGCTATTTGAAAACATTTTGACATTGATTGGATATAGAAATGATGTATGTTTGTTTATTATACCATGTCTGTACACCAAAATGCGGATAGCAATTGGTATATTAAAGAATGTTCTTATCTTATCTTAACATCAACACATAATAACAGCATGGCAATAAAGTATATTGCAACACTTACGGTCGTAAGATCAGCTGAAAGAAGGCGATGGTTGGTTTTCAACTCCACAGCAGAGGTCATCGAATTAGGTGTGGAGGTCGGTGTTACCAGAATCTCACAATTCCTTCCCATGGTTCCATCAACGCAAATGCAGACGGCATACGCAACGGAAGTGTGGATCCGGTATGGAAAAGCCACACAGCTGCCACCATTCTGACATGTCAAGTTAACACATGGATCACCTGGAACCAGACAGAGAAGTCAACAAATTTCAATATGAAAACGCAGCTTTTTGAAACAATGTATATGAGATAAACAGATAAACCCATCATCTGCATTTTAGTGACGTTTTAATGTGGTGTTAATGTGGTGATCTAAATAGGTTTTAGTGACAGTATTTACTAATTCATATATTGGGTAGCAAGAACTATTAAATCGTTAATTAATTACTAAATCCATTTTCTTAGAATCTTTTCTAGATATCCACTCAAAAATACCTCCATCTAAATATTGAACAATGGACTCAGCCAGAAAGCAACCAATGCATGATTAATCAGCAATTCTTAATTGTAATCGTAATCATAAACTCAAAATTTCTAAAGTGCCACTCGAAAGCCAAGCGCAGGGCACCAGCTTAGAGGAACTGTGTCAGTGCATCACACCTGACACTACCAACTTAATTAACCATACGAATTCATAAACCTATTATGAAATGATGATGATATTCGTTTAATTCAAAGTATGACAAATCCAGGTGACAAACCGCACCAGGTTACAGGTCAGAAATGTAAAATAATTCACAGAAGTAATAATAAAGATTAGTAATAATATTGTAGGCTAATAAAATTGCGGCAGCCATGATCTGGCACCCAGTCGTCAAGTTGATTGATGTTAAAATGGACAGTTGATGTTGAATTACTGTCATTGAATCAGCTGAAAATGAGCTGAAAAGACCAGCATTTACAACAACAAAATTGTAATCGGACAAACTCAATTGGACGAACCTGATTGGCAGGTGGCAGCAGACTCGTCATGTCCATTGTCACAATCCACGTGACCATCACAGACCAGGTCCTCTGAAATGCAGTCGAATGGATCATCCGGATTGGCACAAGAGATCCGGAAGAGCTGCGGTGGAATGCTCGGACAGTGGAATGGAAGTTCTACACAACGGAAAATCAGACGGTCACTTAAAAATATTATTTAATCATTATTAGCACAAACAATAAAGGATTACTGATATATTATAAAAAAAACTATCATAGTAAAAGATTATTGACATTATCATAATGAAATAATCAGTACTTAAAGTGTGGAAAAATAAGTGCCTGGACGCCCCTTAACTTTCCAAAAGAAGTGCCTGGACGCCCCTTACTTTTTAGGCTGTGCCGGCCAATAAGTGGCAGGACAGCATTCAGATTTTAAAATAAGTGCATGGACGCCGTCCATTATCGTCCAGGCACACTTTAGGCAGTGGAAATAATAAAACTGAGCCAAGTCTTGATTTCTACATTTCTACAAAGTTTCAGGTCAGTCAGTGGATGTTCAGTTTGTTCCAATGTTATTCAGTTGTTGATTTTTTTTATTTGTAACACGCCAGCCAACAGAAAAGTAGCACGTTAGTATGTGTAAACTAGGCCTAGTTAAGGTGCTTTATACAATTACGTGCATGTAGTATATATATAGTGCATATAGTTTTATATACATACATAAATAATACACAATATTACACATATAGGTATTTGTTTATCTTTTAACTGAATCATAAATGAGGGAGCATTCATCACTTCATATATAATAATACATAATATTATATATGTATATATTAACATATATGCTATATATACATATATATGTACATATAACATATATGTATATGTAGTATAATGTATATTCCAATGAATAATTTATATCACTTTGCTGAATATATGCAAATTGGCGAAAGCGTAACACTACGTCACCTTGAGCAACGACTGATAATCTTAGATCGACCGTCATCATCATAATCATGACGAGTAGCGACAACGACGACGACGACAACAACGAAAAGCGTCCGTTCGACAGAGGGCTGTTCATTCTCTTCGCACCTCCGTCACGCATCGAATCCACGACACTGTAATTACAAATCCAGGTTATTCAAACAGGTACAGCCAGCCAGGTGTGACCGACCACCAACGAGATTCAGTCGTCACGTCCAGTCGTTACAGGGCGTGAGCACAGCAGTCATCATCTCCGTCATCATTGTTCTTGCAGCTGCTGCTGCTGCTGATGATGATGATGCGGTCATTTGTCCGTTCTTTCGTTTTCGTGTCTTCGAATGCCCGACATGCTTCGCTGACTTCGTGGATTATGAAGCTGCCGCAGCAACAGAAGACATCAAGATCGCCAAGATTGTTTTGTTTACGGACCTACTACGCTGTTGTATAGCGCATTTTTATTATAGCTCTTCAGTCTAACAGAGCAAGTAGCCTGCAAATTGTAACCTAAGAACTTGTGACTTCAGATACGATTTTAATATTATTAATTTATTAGTTTGGTGAGAAAGTTTGACTATGTAGGCTATTTATTGAAAACGAGCAGTCAACAGGCCTGTAGAAAGCGTGGCCTAAGTGTAGGGCCTATGGCTGTTTTAGGCTTACATTTGCAGTTCTGGATAGATTTTAACGAAAAATCAATCATAAACTAGGAATGGTCGTCTTACATGGGGTATTCAGAAAGTCAATGACAACAATTTGCCTGTAGACCTATATGATTTTCTACGGCCTGTTACACATATATATAGGCTAGGCCTACTTCACATAAAATAGGCCTACGTAGCCTACGTCTATAATTACGGTGACGAACCTACTTGGAAAATGAAATATAATTTTATATTATAATTATTATTATAATCATTATTATTATTATTGCACACGGAGTGAAAAAGATGCAGGCATGCAGCGGCCATGCAAATACCATGGCTCCTCAATCGTGCGATATAAATTGAGTGGGAGAAATCGTTAATTGTCTTTTAAATACACAGTTCGTGACATACAAACAGAACTAGGTCTAACAAAGCACAGCAGCTGTGCTGAATGATTCTGAACGGAGCAAGGCTACTCGAGCGCTGGAGGGATGCAGCGAGGGAGGAATGTAAGGAGGGAGGTGCATGCATGGTATGTATAGTCCATATATAGTTATCGGAAATTCTAATTCAAGCAGACATGACCGATCTATGACGTAGGCATGAGTAGCTCAAAGACGTCTTGCTCACGCAATTGAACCATCGAACAGAGTGTGGGCTGAGCGAAGGAGGAGGAGGAGCCAATCGCCATACAGTTGATATAGCCTAATGTCTGCTAGGCATGCAGCCTATAAAAAAAATATATGCTAGAAATTGAACTGCGTAATAATTATTAGGCTATAGGCTACAGATGTGAGAGGCGCCACTTTGTTCGGCGTGACAAGTGTGATAACCACAAAGGCTGGGAAGGAGTAGCCTATCATGCAAAGAGCGGACAATGCTGACAAGGGGATTGGTTTCCCAATGCGGACGTCCGTGTCTGAACTTTAGACATGCAGTTATTTCAAGAAAACTGTACTGATCATTGATCAAGCTGAACCGTCAATGTTTAATATCGTCGTAATGGGAACAGTGGCGGAGACCTGGGCGGAGAGTTGGGGGACGGACCGAAAAATGTCCATCTTTTGACGGAAAAAATATCTGATCATCCGCCGAAATCTCAAAAAATTTTCGCCGCCAAAAAAGTTCATGACCTTTTTTTAGTCATCCGGCCAAATCTCGAAAAAATTTAATTTCTGTTTTCGCCGCCAAAAAAGTTGATGACTTTTTTTTTAGTCATCCGGCCAAATCTCGAAAAAATTTCTGTTTTCGCCGCCAAAAAAGTTGATGACCTTTTTTTCTTTTTTTTAGTCATCCGGCCAAATCTCGAAAGAAAAAATTTCTGTTTTCGCCGCCAAAAAAGTTCATGACTTTTTTTTAGTCTTGACGCTCAACAATTGGGGGGACAAATGCACGGGCCGTCCACCCAACACCTTCATTGGGGGGGGGGGGGCGTCCCCCATGTCCCCGCCTAGGTCTCCGCCCCTGAATGGGAACAATACGCGATCTGAGATTGTACCATATGCGTTGTAGGCCGATAAGCCTGCCTGTCATTGGTCACAAGACTCACACTGCAGGTCTAGAGCTAGATTCGTATCCGGCAGAAACTGTTTCTAATCGTTCGTGCAGCCATAAATATAATTGTGATCGATACAAGCAGATTACGTTATTTTTGTCCCAAAGTCTCACGACATCTTAAAGTCACGGCCGTTAACGTCTGTACCAAAAATTGCCCATCCATTTCATTTTTTTATTGTAGGCTAGGTCTCTAGATCCACGTCGTCATTGGCTTACTGCCATGGGCGGAATTTGGTTTTCGTTCTTGGAGGGGCTAAATTGGGGGGGGGGGTTGAGACTCGGTCCAGAAAACGAGAAAAAAGTTGATGACTTTTTTTAGTCCTCGGTCTCAAATCTCGGCGAAATCTAACAATTTTCCCGGCCAAAAAGTTGATGACCTTTTTTCTAGTTCTCGGTCGTTTCGTGTGGGGGCTAGGTCCGAGAAAAGATACAATTTACACGGTAAAAAATGACTCTGGGTCTTCTTGGGGGGGACTTAGCCCCACCTAACCTCTGATAAACTCCGCCCATGCTTACTGCATCGTTTGCACGCGTAGGCCTAGGTTGTGATCTTCGTCTTCTTAGAGGCTTTGGTCTTTGAGTTCATGGTGTTAGTAGAGAAAAATAGTCTCAAACCAGTCAATTAAGCTACTTTCAAGCATTCTAACCACACACACGCACGCACACGCACACACACACCATGCATAGTTTTCATACACGCGCACCCACAAATTTAATTCCCTGCACTGAGAAATGTAACCAATGTACAACCATTAACCACGGAAAACATTGAAGTTCCAGTGTATTTGGTCGATCGAAGTCCACGTAATTCTTGGGAAATTAGACTCTCGATCATAACATCGTCGAATTCAGAGGCATGTAAGTGAAGACTCCATGCAGAGCAACGATAAATGGGGTTACAAAAGATTTATTTGCTCTTAATCCAATATCAACAGCCATCTATATACATGTATATAGGCCTATACTGAAAAAGGTGGGCGCATAGGCCTATATAATATATATGTATATATAATATTTATATATTAAAATATATAGTGCCCAGTAGCGGCGCTAGGGGGGCTGCGCCCCCCCTAAAAAGGCCATCTTTTTTTCGCCTTGTAAAAATGAAATATTTGGACGATTTACTCCCTTTAGCTCCCCCCCCCAAAAAAAATGAAGCGCAAAGCTAAAGATTTTGGTCGATGACTAAAAAAAGGTCGTCAGAAATTCAGAAATTTTGGCGGCGGAAATGGAAAATTTTCTTCAGATTTTGGTCGATGACTAAAAAAAAAATAAAAAAAGGTCGTCAGAAATTTTGGCGGCGAACGGAAATTTTTTTCCCGAAAATCCAGCCCCCCAAAACGAAAATCCTGGCGCCGCCACTGGTAGTGCCGGTTCTCTTAACTTTCCATCGAGGAACTAAATAGGGACATCAAACACATATGCGAGGCGTCGTGAGCATTAATAGTCAAGTGCGCTGACTGTTCATGGCCAAAGCTGTGATTTACTTTGTTCGTTCAGGCGTGGGTCATTTTTGCTACTTTAAATTATAATTGAACACCTAGGCCTATATATACATAGCCTATAGAAATGTAACTTCATGTAATATGGGTCTATTCATACAACTCACACCCACACGCGGCCTTGCGCCTCTGAATTATTCACGGGTTAACCGTATACCTGAGGCGCTTCCTAAAAGCTTCAATACAATACTGTGCAACAATACAACTTCGTTGTAGGCCTATAATTAATGCGATACAGGCGACGCGAGCACGGTCGGCTATCATGAAACGCCGTACGTAGACCTACGTCCCACTGGCCTTGCATTCTCTAGTCTAGAACTATGACCAGCAAACGAGTAGACGTTGGGTGTTGAATAAAAGCTTAATTGTTGTCAAGACGGATTTTTATGGATGCAGAGTGGGAGTTATGGTGATAATGGTGTCATACTGTGCGTCTATTCAGCGCTTATTAAGTCAAAGCAAATGGGTCGTTCTTTCAACTTCTTTGTGGAAGAGAAAAGGACGGATGGGTGGACTGTACTGTAGTACACAATCATACATACAGTGATACACACCTCTCAAGCATATGTATGGGGTATGCATGTATTACATACATACATACATACATACATACATACATACATACATACATACATACATACATACATACATACATACATACATACATACATGTCATACATACATACATACATACATACATACATACATACATACATACATACATACATACATACATACATACATACACAGTTACACACATAAATTCATACATGCATAGTCACAAGAATACAATTTTAAATATTGTCCTGCATGTTTGCGGAAGGAGTACCGATATATTATAGGCAGCGAACCATAATATGAGAAATCGCATAAAATTCCAATCTATCATGTTTCGCGTGATACATCAAAGTTTCTATTTGCTGTCACGGTTCGAATGACGGATTAACATTCAAAACATTCGTATGGACCGTATATAACAGATTTGGACGACAGTCTGCACGCTTTGCACTTCAAAGGCCTATATTTAGGCATCTGTCGTCATGGGTATATAACTATATATATATATATATTATATATATTTATAAATAATGAGCCAATATTATATGTGGTTTGTGTGACCATATTATCGGAATTCATGGTCCTATAGTAATCATGTATATAGAATTTGGTATAAGATACCTGATATATAGGCCTATAGCCTATACCACATGCTCAGCCTACGTCCACGGCTGAGCATGTGGTCGACTATAAGCGAGTGATATTTGAGGCGCAAGTCACGGTTCAGTGATGGCGCGAACTGTGTGCATAGTCTGCATGCGCTGACGAACGCATTTCTGTCTGTAGGTCTATACCGGAGGTCAGTCATAAGCACCGAGGATCTGATAATTTCGCCGTGGAATTGAATAACAAGTTAAATCGACGTGGTAGCAGTTAAGTGAAAGAGGATTACGATCGAGGAATAAAATTAGCCTACAATGCGGACTTTCGAGAAAACTTTTAATCTGATCTGAAATTCATGGGAAGCGTTTTCACATGAATATAAGTTGGCTCACATTAATGCTGGACGTAGCCTAAAATTATATCCGCGACTGCGAAAGGAAACAGATTATTTAAGACGGAACAACAGGACTACGTTCTATGACGGTAAATATAAGAAGATTGTTTAGTTTGCATGATGGTAAATCTATTATTAGGAAGAATGTTTAGCTATGTAATATATAGTTGTAAGTATAAATTCATTATTTCTATGAAGAAGGTCGATCGTTTAGTTGCATGACTAAGTTAATCTATATGAGGGGCACGGACGCATTATTTTGGGAGTTTACGGGTTCAACCCCACCCCCCAAATGAATAATGTCATAAATTTTTCACTAGACCTACTTCTGTGTAACTCTGTCACTCTGTGTAGGCCCTGATGTAACCATTTTTCAGCGAACTCTCAATTTTTATGACAACGCTATTGTGAAGGAGATCATTCAGTTGCCTGCTTGTAAGGAAATGCATAGACTATGAGGAAGATCTTTCATAGCATATTATAATCATGCGTGGCGGCGACCAGCTGTACACATTCAGAAGGTATAAGCAGAATCATGATTCATGGGAGCTATTATTATATTATTAAGCAGGTAGAACAAATTAAATGTAGCCTAACAAAGAATTTTTTGCAGTTCCTACATGTATCATGTATGTAGATCAAGAGTCAAATACATGTATTGGCAGTGCGGCAAGTGGCCTGCCGCGACCTACGATGGCGCCGACACTGAGTTAGATCTATGTTTGCAAGTGCATGCATTTTTATGATGAAGATCAGTAAGTTGTATACATATGACTGCAAGTTAATTTACCGACATGCGAGGATATTTCAGTTAAACTATAGACGAGTAAGATGTTTCGCTTGTATAATTGTATGCTTGAAAATTTCTTTTACTAGGGGAACTTTCAGTTGCATAAAACTGAACGTATCTCGATGTTTAACTGTAAATCTAAATAAGCAGTTAGTTTGCTCTATATATGCTACAGAACGATAAAAGCTTACACATCAGGGAACATTGAAAAGGTGCAAGAAGATAGATCTATAGCCTATCAATAATTAGGCTATTTGGATTTTAGAACATTGATCAGCATATAATTTATATATATATATATATATATATATATATATATATATTTACAAACGCAACATTGCATAAAACATATGCACGTAATAATATTTAGTAAGAGTAATCGAACTTTTTTGTTCTGCATGAAGCGTGATTCCTGTCTGCATCCAATGATGATGGCGGTCTACACAGCGAAGTTACCGTTCGACGATCCGGTGCACTCATGGGAGGACGAATGCATGGTACAGTTCGGAGTCGAGGATGACAACGTCGAGCATCGTCTGCAGGGAAGTGGTGTAACCGCTGGCGGGGTCATTTTTCGCGAGTACGGGGGTGAGGACTTCTCAAAGTACCTGGACGACGACGAAGTTCCGACTGCGCCTCCCGCGTTCACCGGAAGTCCTCAGGTGCTCGAGGAAACGAAGAAGCCATCAACTCATCGATATCAGAAGCGGCAGAGCAGAAAGAGACCGGATGAAGCAGCGACAGCCATCGGGGCTTTCGACCAGGTGGAATCCCCAGCGGACTCCGGACCAAAGAGGTCGCTGGACGGACTGAGGGAACGACTCGTTCAGTTGCTCCCTGGTAGCGGTAAAACACATCGATCCAAATCCCGAGAGGTCAACAGGATCCATAACTGCAGCTTCACCGATCTAAGGATCGGAAGTTCGCTGCTCATCGAACAGCAGCGACTCAGCGCTGGATCAAGCATCGCTGGCTCAAGCGCTGCCAATGCCACCGCGGTGCAGCACGAAAGCGATAGCGGCATCGAGATCCGCTCATCCATATCACTCGAAACGCGCTCCGATCTGGGATTTCGGGAACAGAGTTCCAGCTGGTGGAACCTGGATACCCTCTCGGACCGAGACCCTCAGGGAACCAGCGTCATCGAATCCAACGGTGGTCGCAAGACTCGAAACCGGGGAGCCAGTAAATTCCAACGTCGCGCCGAGTCAGTGCCGGATCTACTAGATTCAAGGGAGGTCGATGAAGATGCTCACAGACGCATATCGCATGACTCTGGGTCCTCTGGGGTGAGAGTGAATCAGATACGACGCCTGGAGAGTGTGGACGGCGGTCTCGTCAACTGCTGGGACGAGGACGTTAGACGACAGGCCGCACAGTCGACCCCTCCTAAGCCTGTTGCAGGAAAATCCATCTGGAAGAGACTGTCGCATACTATCAATAAACGCACGCGTAGGTCGAAGGAGTTCGACGGCAGACAGAAGCTGCAGCGCCCTACAGCGATTGATGTGCGACCCACGTCGATCAACCAGCAGCGCCCTCCAGCGAATGCGATGCGACCGCCACCAACACCTCCACCGAACTCATTTTCCTCTGCGGGCATTTATGACGAAATCAGACTGTAACTGAGTGGGCCTATTATGGTCTTGGATGTTACGTTATAAATCCATTGCAGAACGATCAGCTTTATAACACTGACAATTATACGGAGGCTTCCAGGACTCCGGATATAATTATTTCAGACTGGGCCTAGGTGATCTGGGCCCAGCAGGACTCAGATGCCAAAATTGGTAAAGGCATCTAGAGTCTAGCTCTTTGAACTGACAGAAGGTTTCCGCTCTTCGCTCGCGTATCCGTCTGTCTAATGCATCGTTTTCTATCTAATGTAATCTGACAACTTCCATAGCGCTAGTTAATAATGCCGAAGGCATCAGCTACCGGGAAAAATCTTTGTATTTTCGTTATTTGGATAGAAAATTTGCTGTCAACGCGTAGCAATTAGGCTAACAACGGATAGATATTTTACTATTATGGAAATAGAAGTCATTCTCTGCAAATTATTGTTTCCATAGTGGCCTAATAGACTGGACATGTATGGCTAAGTGCTAGCAACTTTTTGTGCTTGTCTGTGCAACTATCGAGTTGCCGAAACCATGCAGACCCAGTGTAAGTTCAGTCCATAGGCGAAGTTTGTCAAGTTTATCAAGAGCTATTTGAAGGGGAAGAGAAGGCCCACATGAGCCCATAGACTTGGCCGTGAGTCACTAAGTTATAATGATATGCCTATAGTTTAAACAATGGAATATCCTTACACTTTACTATAGATGTTTGGTATTCAGTTTGGTAGCTGGACTATAACAGTTACTGACGTCGTTGTGTTGTCTGTGAATAAACTTGTGCAGCATTGCATCAACTCAACTGATACGAGTAGTCTGAGACTTCAATAAAATTAATATATACTTACAATAATAACAACAATATCTTTTTAGTTCAAACATTGTAATGCTAGCATTTTAATATGTCATTTTAACAGTGATTGGGTAGCAGGGTTATGTCATGAAGTTCTTACAGTCAAGCTGCTTCCTTTAACCATGTAGAAGGGGAGCATGATGCCTTTGGTCCAGGACGTAGCCGCACAAACATGAAATGATTTCGACAATTCACATAAGCCAGAAGAACTGTCACAGGTCTGCAAAAAACAAAATGGCAAACTTTTTGCAGTATCACTCTAAAAGCAGTATGATTAAAACTTCAAAAGTATTATAATTATACATTTACTCCAGCTGTATGCTGGAAACATTGGCACATTGCACTGCCAGCCAGCTTCCTACCCGGCAACACACTTAGTATAGGATCGCTGCTCTAGTTTGGCAATGTCAGTTGGTGTTGCCCCAGACTACCAGCAAGAGCTCTGTTGCTCCACAGGTATCCAAGGACACCGCCCCCTCCACAATGCACAGAAGGGTGTTGGTTCCATTCACATAGACTGCAGCTATGCAGAATCAAGCCTTTTCCATGGTGGACAGTGGGCCATGATCTGGAATGGGCTATCACAGGAGCAACGTTTGCTTCCTGGGGCTCTTTCTGAAGCATTATTTATTCAACTCAAAACTACTCTATTGCAGTGTTATAGTCGGGAGCACTTCTGAGCAGTATTCTTGAAAAGGCGCTATATAAATTCTTGCATGAATGTATATACAAATTACAAACGCACACACACACACTATATATATGTTATGTTAAAATATTTTATTAGCAGTCTCCTCCTCCCCCAATAACTGCTCCAATCCTCACCTTTTATTCTAGGCCAAAAAATAACGATGTGTTTCCGGTAACAGACGTCTAAAAACCTGGCGGGTAGGAAAATATTTTTATTTTGGTAAAAAAATATACAATGACTACCCAAACAATTACGCCTCTGCTCTTTTTTGCACAAAGATGCAATGAAGCACCTGCTCTATGAAAGTATTAAATACCTATTTACTCATAACCACAGAATATCTGTACATACAGGCTGCTCTAGAAAACAATCTTATTAATTTTATTTCTGTCTACATCTTTTATCTGTCAAGGTAGAGGTCGCAAGACATCTTCTGTACCTCAGCATATTAAATCTTTCACCCCCCATTGTGTTCAAATTTAAGATCACAGGACAGTAAGCAGAAGAGAGCACAGTGAGCATAGGACATCACAATGAGCATCTGAGCCACAATGAGCATCTGAGCACAGTGAGTACAAGAGCAATAGAGAGCAGAAAAGAGCACAGTAAACTGAAGAAAGAACAGTGAGCACATTGGACATAAGAGAGATCAGTGAACACAGTAAGAAAAGATGCTCCGAAAATGGCAGTAAGCAAAAGCGAGCCCAGTGATCAAAACAGCACATCTAAGAGACGAAAGCACAAAAGGGTAGACAAGAGCGCCATGAATAGAAGAGAGCACAGTGAACAAAGGTGAGCAGAGTGAGCACAAGAAAGCTCAGTAAGAAGAAGCAATTCCAGTGAACACTAGAGAGCAAAGTGCACAAAGAGCAGTGAGCACATTATAGAGCACAAGAGAGCTCAGTGTGCACAAGAGAATATTTAACAGACAAAAGTACAGTGAGCACAAGAGGACAGAAAATAGCACTGTGCTCAGACAGTGAGGAAAAAACGACAGACGGATCTGTTACCCTCCCACCATCTTCCCACATTGTAAAACTGACAAAAGCAAACCATTTATTGCCCTAATTAACGGTGCCAGGATTGCCAGGTAGTCTCAAAAAGCTTGAACTGAACTACTTTTCAATGCGTTTGCGACTGAAGATTTCATCCTGACCTTGTGCTATTTGGGCCAATTGTGACTAAACCTCGAGCACTACAGCAACATTTTTAATACTCATAAATTGACCGCAGTACGCTCAAAATTACTTTTACCAGCTACCATTAATGTGTGGTGTTGTTAAATTGACAATAACTACATCCTGTACGGCAAAAAGACTATTCTACAGTAGAGTAATAAAGACTCATTGGCGTATACGTCGATGGTAAGACTAGCAACATTCAAGCAGTTGCCAGCAAAATTTTTTATGCATTTAATATATCTATCAAAAATTAATTAATGTCTTCGTCTAGAATTCTAAATGCTCATCTCACGACCTTTGGGCTACTTTTCTACGTGATTTCGTGACAAAGCAATTCCAAAATCTGGCAACCCTGAATGGTGCCCTTATTAAAAGACCTGAGCATCGTCTTCGTTGGTGAATGCAAATTTAAAGTAGCAATTCTTCCCTCCCACATTGTATTCAATGTCACTGCAAGTGTAAATGAGTCTGAGTAAAAAAAGTTAGTCGGTCGCGTTACTGGAAACACAACATTATTTTTTGGCCTTTTCTTTTTATTATTATTTTTATTAGACATAATTAACAAATTGTTTACTTTTTAATAATAGATAAATAGATGGTGCCAAGAAACCAGTGACAACATTTAAATTTCATAATTTGTGATGAGCCAAAACATAAGTTGCTACGCCTGTTCAGTAATATAACAATGTAAAATTTCAGCCCTTTGTTAGTATTATTGGTTTTCAACATATGCAAAGTTTCTGTTATATATCATCTTTCATACGTGTTAATTTTCTTGAGTAGGCCTACTGCATTTTGTTCAACCACGTAGGCTACTTGTAACTAACTCATCTATTATTAATTTTATTTGGCCTGCAAGTATTCTTTAGGTGCCACTAAGAAATGAAATTTCATGACCAATTCGATATTAAGCAAGTTTCATAACATTCAGGATATCTTCACTGCAAGGAAAAATGTTTGCATAATAAACAATAATTCAATTGTTTAAAGATGAGGCTCAGTTAGGCCACTTACTTCGTTAAAAAATTTGATTTGCAGTCTCCCTCACCCCTCCCCCATAACTGCTCTTGTTAGTTTTATTGAGTACCGGTACTGCATTTTGTTTAACCATCATACTTGTTTCCAACCCATTTATTATTAATTTGGCATGTAAGTAATTTTTAGGCATGAAATTTCATGACCCATTCAATTTTTACAAATTTTAGAACAAATTTTGGCATTTTCATTGTGAGCAAACGTTTTAGCATGATAAACACCAATAATAAAATCTGTTTTAAAGATGGGTCTAAGGTAGGCACCCTACTTTGTTAAATATTTTATTCGCAGTCCCCTCCCCCCCAAGAACTGCTCCAATCATCTCCTTAATTTTATTTTCACTTTTATTTTCACTAAATTTCATTTTCATTTAAATTATAATCATATTTATGATTGGATTCAGAGTTTAACAACAGCTCATGACAACAGAGGTCGCTTGCCATAAAAAAGTTTGAGGGCATATTGCAGATGAATTGTTATTTTATACAATGAAAAAATCGCTAATGCTAGCAATTCAACAGAAAGTTAGATTAAAATCACTTAACAGCCTTTTGCTCTAAACCAATATAATGCCTGAAATGATAAATTTAGATTTCTTAGTACTTTTACCCATTTATTTCTTTATTTTTTCTACTTGCCTTGTTATTTTCAACAACAAAACAAACAGCAGTACGAACAACAACAACAACAACAACAAAAACAGCAACAATATGGGAGATTCGAGTGCCATAGTTCATTGACAAGTAAACTGACACTTTTAGGCCAAGATTAAACAGCTTGCTCAAAGAAGAGCATCGTCATCCCAAAAATCTCAAGAAGCCAAGCCACGAAAGAGATAAAGTTGCTATTGCATTTTTCCATAAAGCTGAAATCCAAGTTCATGGTTAGAGACATTCACTCGGGAAACTGGAATTGCTTTATGAAAAGCACTAGAGTACTCCAAAGTGAAGAATTCGAAGATGCAAAACGAAACGAGGAAAGTCAATGAAGCTTGACAATCTATTTGACAATGGTTGGATTAATGCTTTTAGCGGAACTACAATCCAAGATGATAAGGACTTTTGATATCCCACAGAGGAAAGTTCATCGTGGCTGTAACATCTCTGTTGACAGTGTGCTTGCAGTAAAAAAACAGCAAGGAGTAAAATGAACCCAGGCAGTAATAAAATGAAAGCTGTGGGCTGAGAAACATAGGGAAGCATCCAAGCATCAAATTTCAGTAAATTTTTAGCAGTGATGACGAAGGCAAAGTCAATTCAGCATGAGCAGGAATTCGGACGTACAAGTAGCAGTTGGCAGACTTGCAACATGTGCAAGCTTTAAAAAGACACCCTGCTGAACTACAGTCCTCGATCAAAACAAACCGACACATATAAAAATATACAAGTGATTGCAAGTATACAAGTGATTACAAATATACAAGAGATTACAAGTATACAAGTGATTACAAATATACAAGAGATTACAAGTATACAAGTGATTACAAATATACAAGAGATTACAAGTATACAAGTGATTACAAATATACAAGAGATTACAAGTGATATCAATGATGCTTCAACAGACCACATCTGCATATTGTTAACATACATACAATAAGTCGTGGTCCATAGGAAAACGTCAGGTTTACAAATATATAACTATATAGATACATGTTGAACATAGAATATTACAAGTCATCTCATCAACAAGATAGATGGCCATCTTCATCTTGGAGCATCGGACAAGAGGCACAACCTGATGTTCCAGCGTATGCCTGCTGACGAAATTCTTCATCACCAGTCTTGAACTTCTCTGGATTCATTAGAGTGCCTGGTAAAGATATGAAGCCAGGTTACAGCATACATGTGTATACAGCACAGCTATAGCTTGGCAAATAGTGCAGTGAAGTGCAACTTGCCTGTGAAGCTCCATCAGATAAAAAAAAAACTGTATCATCGCTGCAGTATTTGGCAAGTGAATTTCTCTCTGAATTATATATTGGTGTAACTGGCAGCACAAAGCGAAACTCAAAACTCCATTGAGATAAGTATTTTAACTAGGTATGTATAGAGGCGCATTCATGGTTGGACGCTTCTCTTGTGACATTTTAGTACCTCACATGTACAATGATCAGTTCCTTATCCATTTTATAAACAAACTGAAAACATAAAACGTTCATTATAACCAATAATCCAAATGCAATACTCAATTAGACCCAACCCTCTTCCATAGATGCCTATCAATTCGGCTTTCCATAAAGCACCTGCAAAAGCATTAGGACCTGCAGTGGTACAATCCAAGAGAAGCATCCAACCATGAATGCGCCTCTATACATACAGAGAGAAACATGGAAATCAAGCAGACATAAACAGTATGAATATAATTCAGCTAACCTCCCTTCATTCTTTTACATAAAGGCAATGGTTACAACAAATTGTTTCGCTTGCTAAATTACAACATTTTACGATTTAAATTCTACACTCACACTCTTGTCATCAGCAGCCAAAACACCTTCACTGAGCAACATCTGGCAGCGACTTCATTCCAATGGAATAGTCATGTTAAAATGAAACAAAGAAAATGTTACAAAGTCCACATAAATATATAATATGCAGATCATATATTATTTGATAACAATTATACTTAGAGCAGCCATCTGTTGATACCCTTGGTCATTATTATAAAGGCAACACAGAACTACTGTGATAGAGCAATTGCCAAACACGGCGGAATATCAAATTCCCATACTTAAGATGCTATAATCAAAATAGAAACTTAAACTTCTGTCCGATTGGGGTAGACACTAATTAAGAAGACAATATCATGTTATTATTGCATATACACTAAGGTTATAAAGTTCTAACATATTCAATTTATTCATTGACTTGGATACCAGCAATAGAGCAATTGCCAAACACGGCGGAATATCAAATTCCCATACTTAAGATGCTATAATCAAAACAGAAACTTAAACTTCTGTCCGATTGGGGTAGACACTAATTAAGAAGACAATATCATGTTATTATTGCATAAACACTAAGGTTATAAAGTTCTAACATATTCAATTTATTCATTGACTTGGATACCATCGTTATGTGTAGTGACTGCGCATCATCAGTGTTTAATCTAGGCGTCTCTGGGGGGGGGAGTCCCAATCAGGATTGAGTCCCAATCAGGATTGACATTTCCCCCCAGAAAAAATGACGAAATGATAATCGTTTTTAGTTGCTGTTTACATAAATATTTTACAAGAAGTATTATAATATACCGTGATATTATTTACTGTTATATGATCAAGTGTAAGGCTATATTTACTAGAATAGTATATGATACTATCACATTGCAATGAGTATAATTTACTGTATATATTTGAACAAATACTATTTTTGTACAACTAAAAACAGAGACATATATGACAAAATTATGATAATTTTTTGTCCAACTAAAAACAGAAACATATGACAAAATTATAATTTTTAGTTGCTGTTTACATCATTGTATTACATGAACTGTTATAATATACTGTGATATTATATTTCAGCTAGTCTTGCACACTGATTTCATAAATGAAAAAGTTTAACAAAGTTTAAAATTATGTATAATTGTTGCATGATAAATTTCAATATAAAATAGGTCAAACTGTATTCATCTCTGTTAAAGTTCTTTACATTTCCAGAAATTCTCTACCACTTTTACTTATTTTTCCACTCTGATACAACATCCTGACTCCATAGTACTCAAACACAGCATCAGTGGACTGACAGAATAACAAGTGTCTCTTGCTTACATTTAGATAGTCAGTGAGTCTGGCGTAATCTGGTTTTTCCGAATACTGGAGTCCAGACACGTACTCCATGAAGTCCAAGACGCATTGTGGCAAATCCTGCACAGCAAAATGTATTATGCAAATGAAACTTGCTTTATGTTTCGATACAAACATAAATATAATAGGTCAGGTAACTTTAATTACTTTGGGTAGAACCAAATTAAATCATTTTAAGATAACCTAACATAGCAAAGAAGGACATGATCACCAATCATTTTAACAGCAACACTGGGTAGTTTACACGAGTTGACACCAAGACCCATCAAACAAAATGGCTCCTGCACACTTCATTTAATAAACGTGCTCTTAAACAAGCTGGTTTATATGGCAAGGCTTTCATGTGGCACTGAGAAATTTTGAAGACATTACAACATTAATTAACAAAGGCTTCAGTGGCGTAGCTAGCCTTCATGGGCCCATGTGTAGGTGGTTTCGTATGGGCACATGTTTGGCGCGGAAGGTCTGTAGCGTTCTTATGATCAAGATTACCAAAACTAAACAGTGACATTTGATATTTAACATGCAATACAGTTCACTCACAGAACAACGTAAATGCTGTACGATTGAGACAAATAAATGAATCTTACATTTGCAGCGATTTGTTAATCGGATTTAAAACCTACCACGGTGGGCATAGGCCTACCTAAACAGTGTATTCACTCATTATTTATAGTAATAGACTACAAGGCCATCAAGAACTTTACAAAGAGACTCGATCCCGAAGAACCAGTGTGGGCACTGGTGGTGGACACATTGAACACAAGTTGGAAAGCAATATCAAGTTTATTTGACAACAATTATTTGATATTTTTTATCAATTGGTAAAAACCTTAGAAGGGGTTACTTTTTCTCAACCCTGTAGAACAATCAGCATGTACATTGTTAGGTTTGCAAGACGAAAGATGAATAAATTTTGAATTTTTTAATTTTATTTCTGATACGGCAGAAAGCAGTGTACTAATGCTGATAGATACTGATAACTGTGGAAACAAGAGGCCCAGAAGTTAAAATAATATAAAATCCTACTTACATTTCCTGACATGGTATCACAATAAGAGAGCAGAAATTGATTATGAACCGAGAAACTACTGACCTAGTAGATAAACATAAAAGACAACTAACCGAGAAAAGCATAGCATTTGTGTAGCTGATTTTGTCCCTGTGAACGCTAGCTTCAGTTGCCTAAAAAAGATACCAACATAGATTCAACAAACAAAAATTATCTGCCGCTTTTCTATAATTCTAACTTTTGTAATTCCAGCTATGGAAACGTCATCATTATACTACAAATAAATTCAGCAACACACAGCCCACAGCCCTATAAATATTTGATGCAGGAATATAAAACACATAAATATAGGCCGATTGTACAATGTATGTTTGTGTTAAACATTTCTGTAAATTTGTTGGAAGAGACATAATATAATGACCACTAAAAGAGCCTCTATGGTCAAAGGAAAAGAATAATAATGACAGAAAAAGACCCTCATAGCCACTTGAAAAGACTTGTAAATGATCAGAATGTAGACATATTTATGTGTACTACTTGTGTAGGCCTTGCTTCTAAATAATCTATTACATTGAAATAGGAAAATGCATCTGTAAAGAAAAACTGATGAACTGTTATAAGAATTCTCCACCATCCGTGATAACACAGGGGTGACGGATATTGGACGATAGTCAGACGGGACCAAAGGAATTTTTCCAATGTGAAGGAACATGATAAGCAGCAAGAGGCAACTTCACCAGGCAGGTTATAACTCCGGCATAAATCGGCATAAATCGGTGCCGTTAGCCGCAGGTACTAGTGTCCCTTCCGTCGGCAGCATGATGTATGACTGTAAGTGAGCAAGAAGATGGAATATTCTCATCTAAGAGAACACTGGTCTACTGGTGGGTACTGTCAGTCCTAGAGCACGCTCGGTGTAGCTGCTGTCAGTTGACACAGTGATCATGCTCTGAGCTGTAATTGTATGTGAAGAAAGTGGCATGGATCGTCTCTTCGCAACCTGTCTCATGCACTGCCATATAGTTCGCTGAGGCCAATTTGTCGCTCTACCTCAGCAAGATGTCGACCTTGTTAGTCGCTCAATAAGGATTGAAACTTGTCTAGCAATGGCCAAGGCCTCATCAGTTCTTCCAGCCTGCACAAATCTGTTTTTTCTCATGAACATTTTTCTTCAGGGCTAAGGAAAGGGAGTGGACCGACATTGTAGTTGTAACACGCACCAGTTAAGGTCACGGATAGCCTCTCGATAGAAGTGACAAATCATTTTGAGTGTCATTTCTGTCATTCTAGTACAAGAAAAATAGTATTTGTACAAATGCATACAATAAATAATGCTCATTATAATGTGATAGTGTCATATATTATAATAGCAAATAATAACATTATAATCATAAATAGCGGATATTACAATATAATATATCAGCTCATCTAATACAATAATGCAAACAGCAACTAGAAAGCACTATCATTCTGTCCAATTTTTCTGGGTGGGAAAATGACATTCCTGGGGGAGAATTTACCCGCTAGAGACGCCTAGATTAAACAATAAACACTGAATCTACAAAGAGCAACATTTATCAAAACAGTAAACATAAGAAAGGCACAATAAGTGCAGGATTAAAAATATCCATCACATGGATCTAAGCCAAATATCTCTCCGAGTAATGCTACATGAAAACTGGATAAAATGAAGAAAAACAAACAAAAGTGGATTACGCACATCCTTTGTAATCCAGGGCAAATCGCCAATCAGCATTTCGACCAACACATATCCAAGGCTGATCAGGTCATCACGCCTGGACGCCAAGATTCGTTCGTGTAAATTCAAGCTGACGTAAAATTTACATCCGGAAAATCTGACATCCGTTTGGATCTCCATGTGTTGGTGATCTGGCGTCTCAAATGTAGTTGCCAATCCAAAATCTATTATATAGACCTGAGTTGAACAAGTACGATTATCAAACAGTGTACGAAAACTCCATCATAAGAGATTAGAATGTAGCTTCACAATATACACAGCAAGAACAACAAAGCTTCGATATTCATTCCGAAAACAAATCAAATGGCAGTATTTGATTCGAAATTACGTCATGATTCAAACCATTTTCAAATCATGAATGTTTTGAATCGCTGTTGCTGAATAATGATCCCTTGGGGCCCTGGCATGCTTGGTTGTTCACCAAATCATTTCTACTGATTACTGTGCATGATTGTGTAGCATACATCCTTGCGACCCCACAAAATTCACATTAAAATGTTGTAGCAATAGTTTAATCGGAACATAGATCAATTGAAGCTGACCATTGTTGAAGAATGGCAAAAATTCTCAGTGATTTATATACAGAAGCATTGACCAGTGGCGTAGAAATTTAGAAAAAAAACTGCTGAGAACCGAGGACACATTGAATTTGATTTCTGATTTTGCATAAATTAGCATAACATCATTGGATTTTTTAGTGCAAAGATGGCCAGAACATAATATTAGTCTACTACAGTCTGTCATTTATTTTAAGCGTTGAAATTTTGAAACAGAAATATGAATAAATTTTAGATAACAATTGGAATAATTTCACATGAATAAATTAATAAATAAAATTTATTTTCAACTCTTCTCCACGGACCGGTGAGCAGTAGTAAGTACTCAGCGGACCAGTGCCGGAATGCGAACCACCACTTAGAGAACCACTGTAACACATTGTGTGTGTATTCAATTAGAATCTGAAGTAGTACTATAATCTCTAATTCCTGCAAGAAGTATCAATTGTTGTTAATGAGAATATCCATGTACAAATGTTCTCTACAATTTTTTATAAACAATGACTCACCTTTGGATTTGATTTGCCAACACCAAACACGATGTTGTTCGCCTTGATGTCCCTGTGAATAAGGTGCTGGCCATGGATATATTGCAGGGCGTCAATCAACTAGAAGTAACACAGGTTAGGCTACAAGTCATCATCATCATGTCTCAAGGTCAGATTACATACTATACAAGCCATCATCATCAAAATGCCATAAGATTATTGCCCTAAGTATTAGCTGATATTTTCGACTTCATCTCAATCACAATTTAACCTTGCCTTCTTTGAGGCATCATAGTGGACAAGTTTTCATAAATAAATTCAAACAACCTTCGAATTTTTAGAAATTTCATCAACACAACTAATATTATTATAATTATATATGCATTAAAACATTACACCACAAGAATTGTAGTAATTATAACCTAAAGGCGATGTTATCATTCTAACTTTTACCTGTGAAAAGATCCCTCTAATTTCCGGCCAGGATAAACCATTTTCTCCCGTTGCATCTTGCCTGCACTGCAAGGTTTCTCCCAGCATCTCAACGACAAGGAAATGATGAGTAGGTGACATTCCATGGAAGCTGCAAGTATTCATTTTTATTGCACCTGATTAATTTAATTAACATCATTTATAACGCATAATATTAGTCAAAATCTTTGGAGCAGACTACTAGTTTTTCAAAATAGCTAATTTGTGACAATTAGCTGATGTACCATAAAAATAAGAATAAACTATAACTATGAATATTTTTTACATAGACTGCATGGCCTCAATCAAATCAAATCCATTTTTCATGATCAGGTAGGCAAGTTAGATTTAGCTTCAAGTCAAATTCTAAAGGCCAACACTGTAGACAAGCACATGATCACTATGAAGACCATAAAAAATTATGGAAAAAGATTACAAGTACTGATTGAACGAATTTTAATGCATGACGTAGCTTACTTTCAAAAGTAAAATTATTTCGTCCTTACAGAGGGTTCTCATAAGTTACAGGCATGCAATTGGAACAGTTTATAAAGCATATTCACATGCAAGGGTACAATTCAGGACATCTAGCAAACACACTGTGGATTTACACACAACTTAGGCTAAGTGTACAGTTCCAAGATTTCATCCACTTGGACTTAACATAAATTTTCCTTTGATACTAAGTAAGTATAATTAACAGTGTCTGTCTATCTGTAGTGCTATAAGTGACGCGTACTGATCATCAAGGGTCAACATTGCCTCCATCCCACCCGGTCACTCTTTTAATTTACCCCTATTTCAATTAACAAGAACAATGTAAGTGGATTCTTAGAGAGAATAGATATTCTATCAATCAACCAATCAAAAACCAAGCTGCTTTCAAGCAAAAGTGTGATGCAATAGAAATAGTACAATTCTTGTGATTATTATTATATGCATTTATTAAGTGCCATTAATTATCTAATGATAATGCATAAAATTCAATTGACATTATATTTTGACAGTGCTGAACAGTGCAGGAGATCTCCACACAGTAGCCCAGTGCTCTAACCAATCATCTATCATCATCATCATCAAACACAGTTTTAGAACAATTTCAACAAGTAGAGCCCTAGTGTCCAGAGTTACTGTGGGCAATAGCAGAAACACAATTAATGAATGCTTCAGGTGAGGATATTGCGACCCGGTGGCTGATCATTAATGCGCTTGCTCACAGAGTGAGCGGTTGCGGTTCAACTCCGAGTAACAACCTTGTGCCTCTGTCACCAAGCAGTATAATTTGGTACCGGCGTAAGATGGGAAGCAAATGGCAAGTCCTGTGACAAAACTGGCCCTCTGTCCAGGACCTTGGGATTCATCCATTGCCGGCACAAGGGCTTAGGAAAGGAGATGAGCGCCTCGTGAATGGGCCTGCGGCCCCGGGATGATTTTTTCAGGTGTCATCCCATTCCCATTAAATGCCACAGACCATCATGTCTGAGGATAAACTGGTTCCGTTCAGAAGACACCTTGAAGTGACACTATATTATGGGGTGCAGTGGTGTAAGCGTACGCTTGATGCCTTGGAGCTGGAAGGTTGCGGGTTTCAATCCACCTCAAGCTGCCACGTATGGACCCTGAGCAAGTCCTAACTTGCAATTGCTCGTGCACTACGGCGTGAAACTCCGATTCAGTGTCCGCGCTGTAGTCAGAAGTGCCTCTGAGAAGAAATCTTAATGTTTTCCATGCATCACAACATGCTCTTTATTGATTACCAGAAATGTCCTATCCTACATTCATGATCCCAAAAATTTTTGCAGATTATGTTTAGCCCACACGGTACGAATTACATGATAAGAACAATAAATGTAATTACAAAGCTGCTGGAATGCCATGATTGTCCAAAACCTTTCTACTGTCCTTGCCAAATCCTTCGGCCAGTTTTTGGTACGCCGACCACTCATTCAACAAGTCACCATCATCTGCGTCACTTTCACTTCTCTTTCGGCTCTTGACAATAACCTCCTGTAAAATGTTTAGCAACTGCAAAAGTTTACATCATTGACTATATGCAACTTAGAAATAGTTAAGAAGCAAAAAGCAGAAGTGTAATTGGTTTTACAAGATAACTTCAGAAAGTACCATCCATGGTTGAAGCATTGCATTCAGTTAGGACAAGCAATAATTGGTACAGGGACATTTGAACGATGGTCAAGTGAACTGATGACACTACACAGACGACACTTTAATACGAGACAGTAGAACTGACCCACAATATAAAACAGATGACACTTAATCGGGTCGTCATATTACGCGCCCCACTAATGAACAATTCAGAAGGAAAAATTCACAATGTGCAGCATTGTATTGTGTACACTCAGCATTTTGTACTCTGTCATAATTATACTAAGGTGGGACGCGGTGGTGTAGCGGTAAGTTCGTCGCCTTGTGACCGAAGGGTCGCAGGTTCGAATCTACCTCAAGTCACTACGTAGCGACTTTGAGGATGGCGAATGTAAGCCTATAACCATTTCAGGCCAATGCCAAGTTTACTCATTTTCCCGATAGTCATCTTTTACCCACTCAACTGTCCAGGCGTTCAATAGTCTCAACAGTCATCGTTCTACAGTCACTGTTCTCGAGCTGTGGAATCTTTTGTCGTCCGTCCAAATGTCACCCAGTTCAATAATTGTAGAAAAGCACAATTATCAATAGAACTTATGCGTGCATGCTCAACATTGGCTACCACTTATGTACGAAGACGCAGGTCAATATCCAGGAGATAGACCACCAAGACACGCTGACCTCACTTTACATTTATAATTGCACTTTCTTTTTTGTGGAACCTCTGAATAAATTGTAAACAACATCTTCTGTAAAAGTGATCAAACCTAGACTACAAGTTGATTTTAGCCAAACTTGACCATAACCAGAAGTATTGATATGAATGTAACTTACTTTGCATGACAGTGTATCCTGTCCCCTGTATACTTTAGAGTTATTTGTCTTAGCTACCAAGTCTTTTAGGAAATACCTGCCATCCAGGATGAAACCTTGATTCAGTCTGGTTCAACGAAATACAAGAAAAACAGAGAAGATTAGCAAAATCAATGAAGACTAAGTACTGATTTATCATTTGCAGCATATAATTGCACGAATAAATAGGTTGAAACATTCAGGATATCATTGACAATGAGTATCTACAAGTGCATGACTTCACATTCACGTGGTACCATGAATTGCCCCGTTTGAGCTATCTTTGCTCTGGATGTTGGTACACATAAACCATCAGTTTCCAGTTGTTTCTAACTGGTTACCGGACAATTCGGAGCAGATAAAAAATGCTTAAATAGAAGTTGGATTTATGAAAATATTGTGGTTTAAAATAAGCCTTAAATAGAAGTGAAATTGATGGAAATAATTCTTGCTAACATAGAACTTGATTGATAAAAAAAATAGTTGCTCAAATAGAGGTTCGTTAAATGGAAGTTGGATTAATAAAAGCAATTATTGCTCAAATAAAAAGTTGGATTGCTGAGAATAATTCTTGCTTCAATAGAAGATGAATTGGTGAGAATAAATTATTGGCCGTTCCAAATTGTCCGGCACCGAATTGTCCAGGAACCTTCTATTATTAATCCTGGCAAATGACTCATGGTTGTTTTCCTAAATCCCATTTCTATTTAAGTAAAAATTATTATTTTCATCAATCTGACATCTAGAATTCTTTTCGTCTATCCGATTCGTATTCGATCAAAAAAGGCGTAGCTTGGGAGTGTTTTGACTCTGGAGTGCATGTTTGAACACTCAACCCCAAACGAAATAATGTAAAAATGAAATAATGCATTTACTAACAGATAATGTAAAAACTAAGGGCGCATTTGATTTAAAAGCCCTTATTTCTATGTGAAATTTTACAATAGATTAGATCATGATCTATATAGTCACGATGATGGAAGCTGCTTTAGTCAGTTGATTCTGTTTGCTCAAGATCGAGTAAACAGCACTGAAACAAAATTCTGGCTACGGCCTTGGGACCAACGCTGAAACCCATGCAATGACGAATAAATTACAACGCTAAAATCCACACATTTACCAACTTTTCATTATGTGACATCATATTTACCATGTAATTTTGCTATATGGATGGAAATTGAGACACTCCTGTAATGCACTACTAATATATAGACTAGGACGGGGCTAGATGGGAACACACCGACTCGGAAGAGGGTTAATTGGAATTAGGACAGATTTTACCATGCATGGGAATGGGAACAGACCAATTATAAATGAACAATTGTAGATGGGATCGTAATCGTAATTTCGAGATTTCTACAGCGCCAGCAAAAGCGAAGTCACAACAACCAGCTTAGGATGGGAACATACGCACAGGAATGGATGGGATAGAGAACATTTTTGTCCCATGCAGTGGCAGACTGGCATTGTTCCAATTTAGTTCCCAGTGGCCTAGATGCATTCGCAATCGTAAACTTAAAATTTGTAAAACACCACTTGAAAGGTATAGGCTTAATCACCGTCGGCTATATTGATCAGCGCCAAAGTACCCATGTTTAGTCTTTAGCGCAGAGTTGCAATGTTCTGACCTGACCACGTGGCTTAAAAAATAACGACTTCTCTTTCTCTAATAGCCTATACAAAAATTTTCCCGCCAACTGTGCGTGTCTGCCATAGGTGCCCAAGAAATCCATATATAAAGTGTTCACAAAACACATCATAGCAAATTTTTTAAATGTATATATATAAAAATGAGTTCATCTGTATTGAGTACTAACAAATCATCCACGGTTTCCAAAGAACTTTTCGCACTTTCATACTGCAAAGTAGAACTTTGTGCACTTTCATAATTGGATTCCATTTCGCTTTTGAAAAATGCGGTCAGTGTTGCAACTGAGGTTTCAGAAATAAACCCAGATTTCTGTCTGAAAAAACCCTGAAAACCCCAAACTTTTTATATAAGTGATTTTAGACCCTTTGTTCTTAATTTTAAGTTGGGTCTTCGCTTGTTCGGACTTCGGATGAGGGTTAACAAAATGTTAGTCAAATGAATCGAATCAAATGTGGTTGCAACTTTAAAAAAGTCAATTGTCTAAGCTGTCAGTGTCAGAGACTCGACATCCATATTGACAATAAGCTGAATCGATTATGTCGTCTGTATATGCTATATACTTCGTTTAATTCAAGAAAAACTAAGTTGACACACCGCAACTTATTACATGAAAAAAAAGTATTTTAAAGAAGTAAATAGGCTGAAGTAACGATTGTCCGCAGAATTAAGAGGTGAACGATTACAATGATTACAACTATCCTTCAGATATCTTAACTAAATAAGAAAAATGTAAACCCTTAACTAAATAAGGAGTAAAGATTAGTAAGTGCAAAACAAGTATGTGCACTAGGTTGGGAGAAATTCTTTGAATTAGCACCAAACAAAGCAACTCGGGGTCATAGGTACAAATTGTTTAAGAAGCCGAGAGGAACATTGGGACAGAAATTCTTTAGTGCTAGAGTTGGGTATCCTATCATTTGGTCGAAAGTCATTTCGTCGAAATCATTTCGTCGAAATCATTTCGTCGAAATCATTTCGTCGAAATCATTTCGTCGAAATCATTTCGTCGAAATCATTTCGTCGAAATCATTTCGACGAAATCATTTCGTCGACGATCAAAAAATCGAATGATCATTTGGTCGAATGATCATTTCGTCGACAATCAATTGGTCGAAATCATTTGGTCGACGATAAAAAAATCGAAAGATTTGATGCAGCATCATCATTTTCGTCATTTCTCCCATCATCATTTTCGTCATCTCTGCTACTACTACTACTACTACTACCACTACTGCTACTAGTACAACAACTACTGCTGCTATTTTTATTATTATTATTACTACTACTACTACTACAACTACTACTACAACTACTACTACTACTACTTAAGCTACTGCTACTATTTCTAAAACTATATCGTCGTCATAATCATCATCGTCGTCGTCATGGTCGTTATTATTTATATGATCGTGGGCATAATCATCATTACTACTACACTCATCATCATAGTAACAAGTATTATCATCAGCATCATAAGGAACATAATGATTTCGACCAATTGATTGTCGACGAAATGATCATTCGACCAAATGATCATTCGATTTTTTGATCGTCGACGAAATGATTTCGACGAAATGATTTCGACGAAATGATTTCGACGAAATGATTTCGACGAAATGATTTCGACGAAATGATTTCGACGAAATGATTTCGACGAAATGATTTCGACGAAATGACTTTCGACCAAATGATAGTAAACCCTAGAGTTGTAGACAGGTGGAACGGCTTGGATGACAGCACTGTGTCGGTGGACACGGTCTCAGCATTCAAAAGGAAGCTAGGAAAATTGGGCTACTAGGTGTTCCAGGTTAATTTGCAGTGGTTCTAACACAGACCCAGTGTCTTCTGAACCACTTAAAACCCATGTTATGTTATGTTATGTTAATTCAGGCTGTGTGCATGTATGTAGGCCTAAACACAGGATACACAACACGCGTGGCTTAAGTTTACGAAGTTTTAAAGTGGTCCGATGTTTCCAGCCAAATTATCAATACATCAACAATCCAACGTTTTAAACCACCTACTACGTTAATGCTCAGCAATGAGCATAGACACCATGCACTTCTTAGAGCATTAAGCTGACCTATAGCCTACCAGTGGCGGCGCCAGGATTTCAGTTTGGGGGGGGTGTTTGAATTTGCGGCGAAAATTTTCCGCTTTCAGTTGCCAAAATTTCTGATGACCTGTTTTTAGTCATCGACCAAAATAAAAATCTGAAGAAAAATTTCCATTTCGCCCGTAAAAATTTCTGATGACCTATTTTTAGTCATTTGGTCTCAAAATTCGGGAAAACGTACTGGTCCTTTTCCTTGACCGCCAAGCTATCTGCCAAGCCTCCTGCGTATCCTTACGGTTATTTTTGGGGGGCTAAAGGAGGTTAACCGTCCAAAAATGTTATTTTGACATGGGGGGAAATGGATGGCGTCTTTTAGCCCCCCCATGCCCCATAATTAATTACAATTTGTAATTACAAAGCTGTCTGTTCAGTTGGTATAGTTAAGATTTGTGTATTCTGTGATCTTCGTTCTTGTGAATTGTTTAAATTGCATAAGTGTACATTGTAACCGGTTGCGGTGTGTCATCCGGATTGTTAATAAAGAGAATATTATTATTATTATATAGCGCCGCCACTGTAGCCTACATGTTAGAGAAGTCGATACGGCATAGCAAGGAGATGAGTGACCTGAATCACCTGACCTAATAAAATAATGTATATTGAGATGTCAAAACGGCTTATTTCTGCACAGAGTTATTTTCTGCGTCACGAGGTTATAATTAAATTATTCGTGAATTGATGACGTTGACGTGAGATCTTGATTGTGAAGTTTCAAATTAAAACTAGCCTAGTCACCCTAGTGGAACAAAAATCACGTAGCACAGCCAGCTTACATTGAATTTAACAGCAGGGCTGTTTTTAAGGAATTTTTAGAACTGCGCAAATTCTTCTTTCCCTTCCCATCATCCATGGTAAATTACTTCCAATCGGAGGACAATGACCCTTTTTGCTAGTTTTAACAGTAGGCCTACAGAACTGCTTCTACAGCTGCACAAATCCATTTAGAACTGCACACGTTAAAAAAGCCCTGTTTAACAGAATATTCATGTGTTGTGAGTACAAAATGGTCAACTAAAATAAACCCAGATTTCGTCAAACACCCAGAAACCGACAAGAAAACCAGATCTAGTGGAAAACCCAGCTGTGGCATCACTGAATGCGTTTTGATTCGTCTGCCAAAGCCTCACAAAGTAAATCACATTATTATTAAGGAAAGGATATAATATTATATTGAGATTTATTATTACATCGAATGTGGCGACACCTATTAGCTGCAGCTTTTGGCAAGCACGCGTCTTCGAGAGTAGGCTAGCTCAACCGACACGTCGTAGTGTTCCTTACCAGGCTACGTTTTACGATCATGGAAAAATTAATAATTAATCCATCAAAAAGTGTGACTTTTTCAGGGCCGCATTAAAGCTAGCACTGTGCAGCCATTCGAGAGTTCTTTTCATCAGAATCCAACTTCGTTTTATGGAAGAATTGGTCACATCACTTCGGCAATAGCGGCGCCGGGGGCTAGGGCTAAGCCCCCAAAAGGCCATCCGATTTTTTACATGTAAGACTAAAATATTTACACAATAAGCCCCCCCCCAAAATGAAATACGTCAAAAAGGTCATCAGAAATTTTGGCGGATTAAAACGGAAAATTTCCATGAGATAGACCTAAAAAATTTCCGCACGGATTCAGCACCCCAAAAAACCTGAAATCCTGGCGCCGCCACTGCGCACTTCGGCTCTTATTTTATCCGGAATTCTTCATATCAGTCAAACTTTTATTATTGCAAGAATAACAATTAAGAGGTTGTCCAGAAGTCTTAAAACCGTCATCTGACCTACATGTACATCATAGAAATTTCTGAATGAATCATGTAACGTATGGTTATCAAAGTGACATCGACCTTACGATTGGCTTTGATGAGTGATTCATGATCGTCCATAAATGACGTCACGCACATAGCTAGGGGAGGGAATCCGAGGGATTACACATCTGTGACGATATATGACGGTCTCATTGGATATAATGAACTTTGTGCTGATGCGTGACGAAGGGGGTGGGTATTGGGTAAAAAATCGTCCTATATTGCGTGACGTCATTTATTGACGACGCCTGCCGGTCGGATATATCCGATTACTTATGTAACAAGTTATGTGGCTGAAAGGTTGGTCGCCTCATAGTCTGCAAGAAGGCTTTTGCAGTTATTTGTAGACCAACAACAGATTTCGTTTATTCGTTTATCTGTCTCGCTGTCAAATCGAATGCTAAATGCCCAGGCCAAGGCCGTAGGGCTCAGGATTTTATTTGGGGAGGGGTGTTTACCCGACTTTGAGCAAGCCGACAAGGAACCCACTAAGGGGTTTGGATGATGGTTTAATCTATTGTAAGATGTCTGATAGAATTAAGAGCTTAGAATGAAATCATCTGGATCCCTTGCATCATGGTGTATTAGCAAAATGCATTATTTCATGGTATACCATTATTTCATTTCGGGGGTGTTCAAACCCTCAAGATACCCCTCTAGCTACAGCATAGGCCCAGGCCTACATAATTATGAATAGCATATAGGCCTATAATATGGTTAATGATTATATTAATTATCTACCAAGTACAGAATGTAAGCTTATTTAGGTACCATATGCCCTCCTAAAATGCTGTCCATGAACAATACTATAGGCCTATGCTCAATGTCGATCAGCACTGCAACAGTGGCGTTGCTAGCCTTTCATGGGCCCGTGTGCAAAGGTCCCGCATGGGCCCCTGTTTGGCTTTGTAATGTCGGTTTCCTTGTGTTCTTGCAATTAAGATTACCAAAACTAAACTCCTAACACACGCAATACAACTCACATAATAAACAAGAATGCTGTAAGACTGAGACAGATATAGGCCTAAATTGCAGTCTAATAATTGCATTGATTTTTCAATCGAATTAAAACCATTTCACGTTTCAGACGTACGTGTGTGTCCACTTGTTATTAATAGCACTATATGTGGTACTTAAAACAATTTATAATGGCATCATAGTTTCCTTTGTAGCCTCTTGTTCAGCAAAAATTTCTATCATCTACCTATCAATAATAATTCTGGTCCATGATCTGCAACGGTCTTATAAAAAAAACTATACAATCGTCAAGGAGGAGGTACCGGCAGGGGTTTGGGGAGAGATGTACGTGCCTCTCTCCTACTGTGAAATTTGTGGGCTTTCCTCACTCTATAGCCTAATCGCAGCATTTTTAGCTGTCATCTTAACAAAATTGCTGTATTATTTCTGTGCTAATAGAAATGGTTTAAGACTTTGACAGATACGCTAATAATAGTAATGATAATAATTTCTCTATTCATCAAATTCAGTAACTCAATTATGCCGGAAGTAATTTGTGCTTTCGCACTTGAAGGTGACTCTCCTCGCAGTAGCGTCCTAAGGTCCACCCCAAGAGTTAGGCCATATTCGTCTACCAAAGACCGTTCGACCTTGGACGGATGGAGAATGTCGATTGAAGTATAACGTCGCCCAGATATTTACCCTTAAGATAGCACTTTAGAAACCCGTGAAAGCTCTGCCTATATGGACCAGAAATTTCTCTCATCGGCCCTGCTTGAGCCTGCTGAAAGCCTCAATAATGGACCATGCATGCAAGGGCGGATACAGAATTTTTCAAATGGGGGGGTCAAAATTTTCGGTCTGGGAACAGAAAAAATTTCGTCTTGTTTGCCGAAAAATCTGATGACCTTTTTTTTAGTCATTTGTCTCGAATTCCCAAGAAAGAGGTACCATTTCATCCGCCAAAATAGTTGACGACCTTTTTTTAGTCGTACGGACCTCGTGTACGGATCTCGTGGGCGTGGGGAGGGCCTACGGTACTACTCATTGGGGGTGGGGCACGTCTACTTTCCGAGCCAAAATAGCTGGTCAAAAATAAAGAAATTTCTGAATCGGGGGCATGGCCAGATTGGCCCCCTGGATCCGCTCCTGCATGCATGCAGCGTATATTTGCATCTGCAGTACGGTAGGCCTACATGTACATATAGGCCTATAGTAGCCAATGCTGATGATTGCAAGAAGTCTATCTTGCTCCATGGCTACGGATAGTAGCAATTTTCGATGCCATCCAAACTGTGAATTCCGTGATCTGTGGCACTTGCTTGAATGCTGTGAATTTCAATTTCCCCCAGATGCCACGAATTGCCGCGATTTTGGGGGCATATATCAGCTCGTGAATTTGCTGCTATTTTCTCCATTATATACAAAATGCTACCAATAATTCAGAACATTTTTGGATATGGTGGTTGTGAGCTAGTATCTAACTTGATTCGGGCAAATGGGAACTGAAAGAAAATGTGGTATGATAAAAAGTGTTGAACTTTAAGCATAGTTTGCAGAATATTTTCCCGGGCCTACTTGCCCGGAAAAAAATTTGCCCGAAATTTGGGGGGCATTTGCCCCTCTGAACCTCGCCTCCTACGCCTATGATCGTCCCTCAGCTCTCGTGCATACCTCTCTATGTCCTGCTACATATCGCTGCGTATCATTTTAAATATATAGATCTCACTGCGTGCATTTCTAACGAGTCAACAGGTTTTAAGGGCATTCAGATGAATCAGTACGACGGTCAATATTACTGAATTTAGATCTAATAGCCTTTTGCAGGCGTTCGCCTGTAACTCAGCCATTAAGATCGCAATTAAAATCAAACAAAAAATATCAAATAATTCGTCAAAAACAACGGTCGTTACACCGCTGCTGTTGTCAAGATTTATGTGCTGCTTGCCTGCTTACTATTCCACAGTGCCGGCGCCAGGATTTCAGTTTTGGAGGGGCTGAAGCCCGCGGCCAAATTTTCCATTTTCGCCGCCAAAATTTCTGACGACCTTTTTCTTTTTTAGTCGTCGACCAAAATCGTGGATATTTCAATGTAAAATAATTCAGATGGTCATTTTTTTAGGGGGGCTGAGCCTCTTGTGCCCCCCAGCCCCCCCTAGCGCCGCCACTGCTATTCCACCGTTAGCCTATACCGCTAGAGCGACTTTCTATTTTCGAAATAGAATATTGCTCTTTTTGATTTGTTGATCTCTTTGAATAAACAAGTTTTGATTTGAATTGATTTGATTTGAAAAAAACTGAACTGGCGCAGATCTGAGCGATAGGTCAATGATTAATGGACTATTAATTCATACTCGGGCCGGTATACTGGTGGGTCAGATGTTGGGTGTCACTACAACAGCTAGTGTGATCGTGAGTATAATTTTATGCTTCATTTGAACATCAAAATTTGATTCTTGATACGATATTACTCACACTTGCAGCCTTGCTGTATTCATTTGCATCACATTAACTTAATGTAAATGTACTTGACAGCGATCAATTAAAAAATATGTAAAAGCTATAAAAAAAGAAGAGTAAATTTAGCAAAGTAGGCCTAACACACTACACTTTATCCGTGCAACAGTTTTTTGGTGAGTATCCTAACAGACAAGTAAGCATAGTATAGCAACAGTTACTTTGCCATGCAGTACGTCGCCTATTATAATTAGCTGTTGATTTCTAACTATAGAATTTCCGGAGTGGTGCCGACCTCGATGTGTTTTGTTTAGTGTGTTTTGTTTAGTTATAAAGCAACTGTGCAATCAGCTAAAAAAAATCACTAGCAGAAATTTTTAATAATACACTGATTAAACAACTGAAATTACCCCTGTTTAATATAGGTCGCGAAATTGAATGCCGGGTCGCAAACCCAGACAGACCCGGCCGCTTCGACCCGGCTCACCTTCAGCCCTGGGCTACATCAAAATTGTGTAGGACTAGGCCTACTGCATGGTTATCAGAATCGTATGAAGACACATACTTTTGCCCTATACCATTGGTTCTTTCGTGTTTCTTTCTTGGACCCCGAAGCCGCCGCCGCCACCCGCCACCATCGCCGCAATTTTTGGTCGCGTCGGAAATGCGACGAAAATATTTTGGCAGTTGCCAAAATTTATTTAATAATTATCCCTTCAGATTTGTCTGCAGCAAACTTGAACGTGACATAATTTAGACATTTGCATTCAGCATGAAACTTATTAGAATCAATCAATTCCGATTCACAGCATTGAAAGCTTGATTGATGAACAATTAAATAATTGAAGTGCTGGTAAAGACAAAGAGAGCAATTAGGCCTAATTGCTTGTGTTTATCATCGCGCGGTTATGATCGCCGCGGTTATGATCGCGCATTTGAAAGTTCGCGTTTTTTCGTGTGCGCGGTTTTTGTGCGCGCGGTTTTTGTGTGCGCGGTTTTGTGTCTGTCTGTCCGTCTGTCCGTCCGTCCGTCCGTGCGCCTGTCTGTCTGTCTGTCTGTTTGTGTGTCTGTCTGTCTGTCTGTCTGTCTGTCTGTCTGTCTGTCTGTCTGTCTGTCTGTCTGTCTCAAATTTGAAAGGCCCTCGTTCCCATGCAACAGAGATTTTTTCTTTGTCCGTCTCGTCGAACTCCGATTAAAAATGAGCAAGCGATGCTGCCGATGCACACTGCCAGTGCATGTAAGGCAAAGAATTTCTACCACATGTCCTCATCTTTCGAGATTAAAAAAATAAAATTTCGAGATTTAAAAAATAAAATTAAATAAACACGAATACTATGTACGAATAGTTTTCAAAGGCTGCCTTTCAAAACTATTCGTAGCCTACATAAAATACGTGTTTAATTGTTTATTAAGCTTAATAATAATAATTCGAACTCAAACACCGCGGTGTGACTACAAGTCATAGTACGAACTGCTGATTACAAGTTATGACAGGAGTCGAATTTGACTGTCTGGCAGCCACGCAAGGCGTTCATCAGTGGCGGCGCTAGGGGGGGGGCTAGGGGGGCTAAGCCCCCCTAAAAAGGGCCATCCATTTTTTTCCATGTAAAAAAAATTGGACGATTTACCCCCTTTAGCCCCCCAAAACTGAAATCCTGGCGCCGCCACTGGCGTTCATAACGTCTATGTATACCAACGCAACAGCGAATTTGAGGCTGCATGAGCTACCTCTGAGTTGGTTAGGCTAATTGTCTGTCTTTTTTAGCTTCCTGTCAAAGTCCTCTCGAAGTTTTGCCAAGCCCAGCCTCCCGTTCGTTGTCTTGACAACCGTCATGTTGCGCTACTTCATGCGTGTTGCGTTGGCATTAGTTGTCATAGCAACCAGCGAAATGGTGTTATGCAAGGAGAGATGTTTTCTGCTCTGCGACCGAATGAAAAGTCCAGGTCCAAAGATACCGTACAGTCTCATCCAGTGCGATTACAATCAGGTAGGACAGGGCTGTTTTTAAGGAAATTCTAGATCTGCACAACTTCTTCTTTCCCTTCCAATCCTCCATGTCAAATTACTTCCAATCAGAGGGCAATGGTCTTTTTTGCTAGTTTTCACTGTAGGCTACATAAGTGCGTCTGTAACTGCATAAATACATTTGGAACTGCACATTATTTTTGTGTACAACTGCACGTTAAAAAAGCCCTGAGGTAGGAAGTAGTCTATACAGCTCTAAGATGCTCGAGTTATATACCGGTATGTATAGCCTATAGTATACAGCCTAATTACTGTGCGGTGGGAGAACCATTTTTCCCTCCTATATAAATATGCAGGGGAAATAGATGGGTACCGTGCCTGCAATTCCTCGGCGCTCATATTGACCAGCACCTAAAATGGAATGTACATATAGATGAAATGAGTAAAATAAACCCAAAAAACATAGGCATTATAATAAGAGAGTCTCTTACTTGATCCCTCTCATGGACTAACTAACGGTACTAACCTGCACTTCACCATAATCTATCCTTACCTTACATACTGTATAATTTAATTTGGACTTCTACCTGTGATTCCCATCTCCATGCTGTAAGTAGCCTGCAAAAAGCCATGCCACATACTGGTCCCCGACTTGCTGAATATAAACTCCTAAATATTAAGCAGATTATAGATTTGAACAGACATGTGAGTTTATGTACCTATACACTATAGGTGACCACACGTCCCGGTTTTCCGCGACATGCCCCGGTTTTCCGTGGTGCGTTCCGGTGTCCCGACGACTTAGGGAAAATTGTCCCGGTTTTTGGCAAGACGAAAACTTGGACATTGAAACGTCGGTTTTATACAAATGACCAGTGCCTAAAGTGTGGAAAAAGAAGTGTCTGGACGCCCCTTATCTCTCCAAAAGAAGTGCGTGGATGCCCCTTACCTCTCCAAAAGCAGTGCCTAGACGCCCTTACCTTTCCAGTCTGTGCTCGCCAATAAGTGGCTGGACGGCGTTCAGATTTTAAAACAAGTGCATGGACGCCGTCCATGACCGTCCAGGCACACTTTAAGCCCTGCAAATGACAGAACAAAGTGTAGTTTGTAACCCAAAAAGAAGTCGCAACGAAAGAGAAGTCGTCAATTTATATGGAATGTTAGTCTATAGGCCTACAAATTTTTACTGCGATATTCGTTGATTCAGTGTTGTCCGTTCTTTTATTTGAACACAGATTTGCATGCAGACGATGAACTTCACGCTAGACGTAGCGATGCGGGACATCAACAAGCGAAATGAGTCCATCCTTTTCCTGCATCGCTACTGCAACGCTGCGCAGGAGTGCAAGGAGCACTGCCGAATGGTAGAAGGTGCAATTATTCCAAAGACCATGGCTTGCGTCTCGTGCATGAACAGCACCACATTCGGACCCGATGGCAAACTCGCCTCAGAGATGATTTGCTACGATGACAGCAGACCTGTGAATGAGCCTATATACTAGATAAACGTCGCCTATTGCCCTGAGCCACGGCCATGGAAGAGAACGCAAAAAGGAAAGAAACAGAAAATAACGACTTTCACTAATTCGGGCTGTAACCTACACAATGTCATTTCTTCTAGCCAATTCATTCGGTCGTTTATAACTTTGTATTCTGTTGATTAACTTTATGGATTAAATTGTTACCATTCAAAAGGAAAAAATTAAAGTCACTCATATGATCTGAGTTTTTGACTAGTTTAGGCCAATTCATTCATAGATTCATTCATTCATTCATACATTTATTCAGGTAGGCCTATGGGCTACGACTTTTTGATTTTATTATGACATTAGCGTAAAAGGTGGTGATTCCGGTCTTGTTTTCCTCGAGACCGCAAGTGCGTTTGAGTTCGTTTATAAAAGTCTTTTCGTTGGTCTTGAGACCAGAGTCTCAGTCTCGGTCTTGGTCTTGAGGTTCCATGTCATTGTTATGGTTGTGAAGTATCAGGTCTTGACACCAATATTAGGGAATTCTGTTTTCCGAGACCATGTATTATTCCAACTATTTGTAAGTTTAAACTTCCGGTCAAATATAATAAAAGGTCTCTTTCAAAGCGACACTTCAATTGACGATGTATCGTTAGGCTAGGCCTAACTGCATAGGCCTAACGTTCATGAAGGGCTGACCATCTTTTTGAAACTTATTTTCCGCCACGCAATCAATACTAGAAATATAATCACATCTCTGAAGTTTGAGAGATGTAATGGGGACTATGTTTTTAACTCCACAGGTTTTTTAAAGAGGGCTATATAGTGGATTTTCCAGTTGTAGAAGGACTTGCACTTCTGTGTAGTTAAAAATAGTAATATATGAGGTCATTGTCATCCAACTGGAATTTATTTACCATGGAGGATAGTCTGTTAGAAAGGGAAAGAAAGGGTGGTGCAGTTCTAAAAGTTCCCTTTAAAAATCCTTCCTGCAGGAACCTTCCTATCATTCCATGCGCTCACGGCAAGTGATTCGAACAGGACTCGATCCGAGCCTCCGATCTGGCTTTGAAGCCATGCAGGGAAGTTTGATGGGTGCCTTAGTTTGAGTCAATTTATCTAATTTCTGTTACAATAATCTCAGTAAAGAATTACAGTCAAAAATCAGGATTACTATATAATTATAGTAGAGATAAGGCAATAATTTTTTTATCGGAACTTCGATTCCTTCTCATACTTATAATTAGGCCTACTTACATAGTTACATTGGTATAGACTAAATATACGATGACAGCAAAAGTCGAGAACAGTCAGACATGATAGGCTACAGAAAAGACAACAACTAATAATAGGCGTAGACAATTATAGGCCTATTTGAACAAATAACTTTTTTATTATCACTAAGCCCACTGATAGAGGAATGTTCCGCACCACACTGTCAATTAATTCTATTTGAAAAATCGGTTTCTGTCTTGTAGTGAAGAGTTTTTATTATAGATCAGACATTCGGACAACCTTCCGCAATCGATTTGGTTGAGGCTGTCCTTTTCTTCAGGCTGCGTTTCGATGGCCCACTGCGATCTGGGTCCATCTGTCTCCATGCACCTCGAATCATTCCGCTCCTACATCCCCCTTCTCTTCCCTCGGCTCCACAGGTAGCGCACAACACATAAACGGAAAAAATAAGCTTAAATTATTAATAGCGGAGCTGCGGGATAGTGGGCCTAATCCACGCCAGGGCCCTCCTGCCTTTGCGAGGAGCTTACGGGTTTTTACGCCACGCCAGAGGCCCGTCGGGTACAAATACAAATAAACTACAAACACACAAGAAAAGCACCACAGATCCACACCACCATCTCTCAATCCAATCTCTCTCAACCTAATCCATCTCAACCCAATTCTTCTCAACCCAATCTTTCTCAACCCAATCCCTCTCAACCCAATTCTTCTCAACCCAATCTTTCTCAACCCAATCCCTCTCAACCCAATTCTTCTCAACCCAATCTTTCTCAACCCAATCCCTCTCAACCCAATTCTTCTCAACCCAATTCTTCTCAACCCAATCCTTCTCAACCCAATCCCTCTCAACCCAATCCCTCTCAACCCAATCCCTCTCAACCCAATCCTTCTCAACCCAATCCCTCTCAACTCAATCCTTCTCAACCCAATCCTTCTCAACTCAATTCCTCTCAACCCAATCCTTCTCAATCCAATTATTCTCGGGCCAATCGCCTCAGGCATGCAAGTAGCGGTTCCGAAAGCAACACAGAAAACCCACGAAGATAATTAATTGATATATACCGGTACGGTAGCGCAGTGGATAACACGCTGGCGTAGAGTGCATGCGAGAGGTAGCGAGTTCGAGCCCCCGTTGGGCGAATTTGCTTTGTAGGCTGCTATTGGCGCCGATTCGTAATCGTATCGTAATCTCCTAATTTCTAAAGCGCCACTGGAAAGCCAAGCGCGGGGCACCGGCTTATTCACGAGCGCTGCGTTGAGTTAGGAGGGTTGTCCGTGAGAGTAGTCCGTGGTGGTCCGGGTCGAGTTACCATAGGATCAGGATCGAATGCGTTGAGTCAAAAGGGTTGTCCGTAAGAGTAGTCCATGGTGGTCCGGGTCGAGGTACCGTATGATCAGAGGTGTGGAACAGCTACTAAGGTGGGTGTCGTCTGAGCCGGGAATTGGAGGGTGGGGGATCAGGTGAAACAGGATAAGAGTTCTTGAACAGGAGTGTCTTTAGTTTCGAGTGAAAGGCCCGAGGTGTGATGGATTATTGCAGGCTGTCTGTTCAGTTGTTAAGATTTGTGTATTCTGTGATCTCCGTTCTTGCGAATTGTTTAAACTGCATAATTGTACACTGTAACCGGTTGCCCGGTCTAGCTGTCAACCGGGTGTTCAATAAAGAGAATATTATATCTTCTTTGGTTCTTCCGCACTGAACGCGCCTCTTATTGGTTTGGCCTGTGATAGGTGCTATATACATGAATTTACTTATACAATGCAATACAAAACCATTCAATGCTATACAATACAACTGGGCATGGAGGCTGGAGCGCATACGGTTGAAGAGAAGCATTCATTGATGACGTCATAAAGTTGTGGTTTGCCGTAGCCGATATATACGTATGTATATATAGAGAGAGACAGGCAGACAGACAGACAGACAGACAGAGAGACAGCGACATAGAGAGACAGAGACAGAGAGACAGAGAGAGACAAAGAGAGACAGAGATACAGAGACAGAGAGACAGAGAGACATAGAGAGACAGAGACAGAGAGAAAGACAGACAGACATACAGAACTAGTGCTCATAATATATATTAATTATTCGGCAGAGATTAATATTTGTCATTGTATCAGGTATTGTATTGTTTTCGGGTGCGATCGATCGACATCTATCAATAATTTTAATTTATTCCCACTATGGACACAGAGAACCACCTTCACGCAATTTAATTTATTCTGGTTGTCACCAGTTTTCCAACCTTACTCTGATTAATACCAGTCGTACAAGTTCATCCATGAAACCGATATGTGACAAATTAAGAATCCTTTCTAACTTCTAAGTACAGAGGCGAGAAACTGCGATTAAAATCGCATCCACTGGGAATCGAAGAATTCGCTGAAATCCGCAGGACAGAAAAATGCAAATCGACAGATTCAATTTCAATCTGACCCGTGCGACCTCTAAGTGCATGCTCTCAGCAGTTGGACGATGAAGATTCTCAAGTTCTCTCTCTCTCCCTCTCTCCCTCTCTCCCTCTCTCCCTCTCTCTCCCTCTCTCTCTCTCTCTCTCTCTCTCTCTCTCTCTCTCTCTCTCGCTATCTGCCTGTCTGTCTGTTTGTCTGTCTGTTTTTGTCTCTCTCGCTCTCTCTCTCTCCTCCCTCTCTCTCTAATTCTCTCTCTCCCTCTCTCTCTCTCTCGCTCTCTCTCTGTCTATTTCTCTCTCTCTATCTATCGATATATATATATATATATATATATATATCTCTCTCTCACTCTCTTTCTCTCCTTGACTCCCTATCCGCCTCCTTGTCTCCGTTCGTCTGCCTCCTTCGCTCCCATCGTCGCTGCCCCGTTGAATGCTTTTTAAAGGAAGTGCTGGCCACCTTGAATCGTCTCTCTGCGTCTCCTCTACAGCCGGGAACGAGGTGGAAGTCGATCATCAGCTGAGATTGGGACAAGAAACAACGAAGGCAAGTAGCGACATCTGCTGAAGTTCACTTCGGATCATTGGCCGCGTTATACCATAATTATGGTCCGTGGGTCGCGGCAGGTCATTAATTTTTCGCCTGCCTGTTTTACTTTTAATGCCTTATGGCCTGCCAAATTCTCTGGAATTTTTAGTATCTTCAATGCATTTTAATATTTCTTTGACCTGCTGAATGTCTTCCATCATTCCATGACCTTGACGCGACCTCCTATAGTCAATGCGTTGGCCTACAGCTGCTGCTGGCGCCGCCACACTTTAGTCTTTAGATGCAGTCTGCTTGGTACGGCGCTCCGTTCGGGCCATCTGGTAAAAAAAATAAGAAAGTCGTTATAACGACTTTTTAATTTTTTTACCCGATGGCCCGAACGGAGCGCCGTAGCTTGGCACAAACCGCCTTAAATATTTGTAAGGTGCGAGATGGATCTATGCCTCTCTATAAATGGACTCCCTCTCCTTCTCCCTCTCCGTCTCCGTCTCCTGCTCCCTCTCCTTCTCCCTCTCCCTCTCCCTCTGTCTTTGCCTCTACCTCTGTCTCTGTCTATCTATCTAACTGTCTGTCTGCCTAAGTCTGTCTGTCTCTGTCTCTGTCCCTGTCTCAGATTTTAAAGGTCTCGGTTCAGAGGAGATTTTTCCTTCTTCCGCCCTATCGAACTCCGTTAACAATGAGCAAAACGATTTACGCTGTCAGTGAAAGGCAAAAGAATTTATACCAGTACACATCAGATCTATCGAGCCTTTTTAATCTATTCGTACATAATATTCGTGTTTATTAATAATAATTTGTAGGGCGTGGCCAGGGCCAACCTTATAGGCTTAGACAAAACAGGTACCTGATAGTTGCCTAGAACGCCAAGTTCTAGGGGGCGCAATTTCTACAAAACAGGCTGAGCAATTGAGTGGAAATCTGAAGGCGCAAAATGTAGGCCTATATATACTTTGCCTGGTGCGTCTAAATGCATGATATGACTGGGACGCCATTTGGGCTAAGACCGGCCCTGGGCGCGGTGGTGTAGTGGGTATGTTCGTTGCCTTGCAGCCGGAGGGTTGCAGGTTTAAATTCACCTCAAGTCGCCTAGTAGGGACATTGGACAAGTCCTTCACTCGCAATTGCTCAGCGTTTCGGCGTAAAAACTCCGATTCAGTGTCCGCGCTGTAGGCGGGAGCGCTTCTGAGTAGGAATCTTGAAGGGGCGCCATGACAAGTGCATATAGATACAATTCAACCTGAAACACCGCAGTGTGATTACAAGTCGCAGTAAGAACTGGTGATTGCAAGTTATTGCAGGAGTCGAATTTAACTGTCTGGCAGTCATACAAGGCGTCCAGAACGTCTAACTGCTCACTCTATGCATGGGCGGAGTTTGGATTCCGTTTTTTTGGGGGGGGGCTAAAAACTTGTCCCAGAAGGCGCGGCGCCGAAATTTTTTTTTCGTTTCGGCCTGAAAAAGTTGAGGACTTTTTTAGTCGTCAGTTGGAAGTTCTTGGGGGGGGGCTAAACCCGAAAAATAGACCATTTACACGGTAAAAACATGACTATGGGGCTTCTTGGGGGGCTTTAGCCCTCTATAGCCCCTGATAAACTCCGCCCATGACTCTATGTATACCAACGCCACAGCGAATGTGAGGCTGCATGAGCTGCCTTTGAGTCGCTTAATTGTCTGCTTTTTTTCAGCTTCCTGTCGAAGCCCTTTCGAAGTTTTGCCAAGCCCAGCCTCCCGTTGTCTTGACAACCGTCATGTTGCGCTACTTCATGCGTATTGCGTTGGCATTAGCTGTCATAGCAGCCAGCGAAATGGTGTTATGCAAGGAGAGATGTTTTCTGCTCTGCGACCGAATGAAAAGTCCAGGTCCAAAGTTACCGTACAGTCTCGTCCAGTGCGATGACAATCAGGTATAGGAAGGGTCTATTTTCATTCTCTACTGTCTGAAAGTAGCGTTCACGTTATTGCCATAGAACTTCTAGTGAATTCGACGAATCGTATTGCACACAAATGATGCCTAATACATCAATGATGACTACTAGGCCATATACGTATTCTTTTCCACAATAACAATTCATGTGCCTATTAAAGTTGATGTAATTATGTCCAAATAAGATGATCTTCACTTTTAAAACTAATTCAATCTTTGGAATTGACTGAGTGTCATCGTCTTGCAAACCGTGACACCCCATGTGACACATGCAGTGCCAATTAAGCGTGACGAAGGCCAAGATTTGTTTGTGCAATGATGGTCAATTGGTCATGTCATGATCGAGTCCTGTTTTAATCTGTGTTGCGCTCAGTCACCAATTGGTTCTGATTTAATCCTTTTTCATTGAAATTCTTCTTAGGTAGGCTAATTGCTATCTGAGTCATCGGCCTATGCACACCACACAGCCATAAAAAGTTGGGAGGGATTTTCCATTAGGGGTTTCCAATGGACATGACGCGAAATAGTAAATACACAGAATTAGGCTAGTTTTGAATAATCAGAAATGGGGCCAACTCATTTCTGGCGCTGAACCGGTGAATCCTCCTAAAAATATGCGCCCATGATCTGGGGTTCTGGGCGACCCTCACTAGCGGACAGGGCCGGATTAAGGCATGTTCAACATGTTCGGTCGAACAGAGGCCCCTACACTTTAATGGGGTCCCCACACATGCGGAAAAAGATTTTTTAAACGAAAAAATTGGTATATTCTGAGGAAATTTTGACCAAACGACTAAAAGTCATCAGATTTTTCAGCCGAAGATCCCAAACAAATTTCCGAACAGGACCCCGACATTTCTTAATCCCGCCCTGCTAGCGGACCTACACGTGGGCCTACACTCTTTAGGCCCTATTTTTGTCGCTAATTTATGTTTAATAATTTTTCATTTCCTATCATTCTTGTAGGGCGTATAGGCAACTCTAATCGTTAATTTGAATGCAATATTCACTGGTTTACTGTAAGTTGTCCATCCTTTCTCTGAACATACAGGTTTGCATGCAGACGATGAATTACACGCTAGACATAACGATGATGGACAGCAACAACAAGCGAAAGGACGCCATCTTTTTCCTGCATCGTTACTGCGTCGCTGCGCAGGCGTGCAGGGAGCACTGCCGAATGGCGACGGTCCAAGGAGGTGCAAATTCAAAGATCATGGTGTGCGTCACGTGCATGAACAGCACCACTTTCGGACCCGAAGGCAAACTCGTCTCACAGATGATCTGCCATGATGAAAGCGGGCCTGTGGTGGAACGGATTGATAAGCGTCGTCGAGTATACCCTGAGCAGCAGGCCATAGAAGAGAGCGCGCAAGACACGGCGGAAACAAAAGAAACAGAAAATATATAACGATCGACTTTCATTGCTTCGAGCTGTGCACATTTTCTTCTAGCCAACTCCTTCTGCCGATTCGATCTAACTCTATATTCTATTGATTAACTTGGTGGAACAAATTGTTACCATTCAATAGAGAAACAAATAAAGTCACTTAAATGGGTTCTGGCGAGTAGATTTTTTTGGACTAGTTTAGGCTAATTGCAAATTCATTCATTCATTCATTCATTCAGTCATTCATTCATTCATTCATACAGGTAGGCCTATACGATGTTTGGTTTTATACAGACTTGTTGTCCTCGAGACCAAAGTCTTGGCCTCGAGTGCGCTCGCGTTCGGTTTTAAAAGTCTTGGTCTTGGTCTTGGTCTTGAGAATAAAAGTCTTGGTCTTGGTCTTGGGAATAAAAGTCTTGGTCTTGATCTTGGTCTTGAGGTTCAAAGGCTTGGTCTTGGTTTTTCAAGACCAAGACCAAGACCTGCCTTCACTGCCCTTCAGTATTAACATTGAATAATCAGGGTGATTTTTAAGGTCGTGGGGCCGATGTAAAATTGTAATTCACCGCCACGAAAAAGACCAAGCCTCTTCGCGTCCTACGACAAATATCTGCGGACGGATACAATTCCAGCTGGTCAGGAAATACCATCGGCAGCAGCAACAGTTATGCTGTATATGGAAGCCCTGCATGCCAAGACTCGTATCAGAAGCCAGGCGGTCAGATACGCCATGGCAGGATTTAAAAAAAGACTCACGATTTCTAAATTTATATCCAGTGCTTGAAAAGATGCTGTGCGTGCCAGCAACTTCAGCACCTGTAGAACGTATTTTTTCGCATGGTGTAATTTTCATGAGATCACACCGGGCACGCCTTGGTCAGAAAATTCTGAGTGAATTGGTTCTGTTAAAATGCAACAGCCATTTGCAATAACATTGCACATAATCCCATTAAGGAGTTTTGTAGGCACGAACTGAACTCGGAATTCTCTGCAGTTTGGTTATAGAGTTGCTTTGTTTGAATAAATACGTTTTCATTAAGATAGCAGAACTTGCATTTTCGCAAGGTCTTGTCTTGGTCTTGAGACCAAAAGTCTTGGTCTTGTCTTGGTCTTGAGTGCAAAAGTCTTGGTCTTGGTCTTGGTCTTGAGAATAAAAGTCTTGGTCTTGGTCTTGGGCTTGAGGTTCAAAGTCTTGGTCTTGGTCTTGGTCTTGAGGTTTGAGGTCTTGACAACAACACTGGTTTTATAAGGACATTAGCGTATAATTACGGTGGTGATTCCCGTCTTGTTTTTTTTATCGATACCTCAATAATTAAGTGCGTTTGAGTTCGTTTATAAAAGTCTTTTCGTTGGTCTTGAGACCAAAGTCTCGGTCTTGGTCTTGAGGTTCAAAGTCTTTGGTTGTGAAGTGTCAGGTCTTGACACCAAAATTAGGGAAGTCTGTTTTCCGAAACCATGTATTAGGCCTACTATTTGTAAGTTTAGATTTCCGGTCAAATAATTATTACGGTGAATACGGTATTAAGGTCTCCTTCAAAGCGACTTCTCAATTGACACTCTCGTCAACTGCAAAACGTTCCTGAAGGGCAAGCCATCTTTTTAGAACATATTTTCAGCCACGTATAATCAATATTAGAAATATATAATCACATATCTGAAGTTTGAGAGATATAACAGGACTATTTTTAACTGCGCAAGGCTTTTTAAGAGGGCTACCAAGTGGATTGCCAATGTTGTAGGCCTAGATGCAATTCTGTGCACTTAAAAATAGTAGGCCTATAATCGCTGCATGCTGATCATTGTTATCCACCTGGAATTAACTTACCATGGAGGATAGAAAGGGAAATAATAATTATTATTAAGTGATTGTGCAGTTCTATAGTTCCTTTTAAAAGCCGTTCCTGAAGGAACTTTTTTCCCATGCACTCACGATACGTCCTTCGATCTGGGCTCAGTGGCGGCGCCAGGGAGATAGGGGGGGACTAAGCCCCCCAAAAGGGCCATCCGGTTTTTTGACAAAGAAAGGTCGTCAGAAATTTAGGCAGATGAAAATGGAAAATTTCCTTCGCGAGGATTCAGCCCCCTCCAAAAAAAACTGAAATCCTGGCACCGCCACTGCATGTTAGGACCTAAAGAGATAAGGATGATGGACCCAATCATCCAACATCTCGCGAGCAGCCACGATCGAGGGGCGCTATAATACCAGGCAGTCGCGGGCCGCGATCATTTAATTCTCAGTTACCGGTAATTCATGCAATTAATCAACAATGCATAGCAAAGTTAGCCTACTTCCCACAAAGTTATGCACTTAGTGCACTAACTCTCTTATACTTAGCGAGATACACTGATATTAGGTAGCCTAGAAAAATTTGACTGGCATATAATTATAATATAGGCCTGTCCTGTAAAATAAAGACCTGTAAAAAGCAAATTTTGTATTCACAATCACTTAGGTTATGCATTTTGGCTAGTGCATTTTATATTAGGATGTAGGCCAACCAACATTTAGCCTATATAATTGGGGCCTAGGCTATAATCCAGAAGAATTTCAATGACTAAATTAATTATAATCCTAACTGCAATAGTTCCAAGTCGCGTAACTATAGGCATAGGCCTACTTAAGAGGATAATTGGAGTCAACTTGTCAAGTACGTCGATGCAGTGCACGTGGGTAGACCTAATCGAGATCGAGAGTTGAAAAGCCTTTAGGCCTATTCGCGACGGTTCTTAATAATATTACATTTACACAAAATTATTAGAGTGTATACGTTATACTTATGGCCTTGGCGATCGATGCTCCAGCACGCAGAAGCCGCTCATCTATGGAAGCTCTCCATTTTCCTCTGTTCCCCGTCCAATGTAGGCCTACAGCTTCCTGCATCGACAGCCGTCACAGCCCCATCTCCTGACAGTCCTCCTTGATCATATCCCTCCATCGTTTCTTCGGTCTTCCCCTTTTCTCCTTCCCTGCACCTCTCAATTGAAGGCTATCGTTGGAAATCGCAGTCATCTATTCTGTATTCTTTCCGGATGTTTAATCTTTTGTATATGACCGCGTTTCGTGTGTTTTTATCTCTTCTTGAAACTCCCTCTATCATTTGTAGACAGGCCATCTACGTAAGACTCTAACATCTTGTTTGCACATCATTTTAGAATATTATCTAGAACCTCTGACTCTGAGTATAGATATCTTGAAAGGCGCTATATAATAATTGTTAATTGATCTACATTGCTTACCCATGTAACCCAACCATTATACGAGAGTTGCCAGGTCGTCGCGAAAAGCGCGAATTGGGCGACTTTTGAAAGCGTTCGCGACTGAAAATTTCGTCCTCGCGACTTCGCGCTTTTTGGGCGACTGCTGAATTGTGTATATATATATATATATATATATATATATATATATATTCGTTTAATGACAAAACCAAGTGACACACCGCACAATGGGTACATGAAGAGATAATAAATAAGCTTAATAGGCCTATAGGAAAGTAGGCCTACTGAAAAGTCATCTTTAGTAACGGTCATTCAGTGTTAGTTAGGCATGTGAAGATCAGAGGGATGATTTTTCTTCACGTCGATCGGTATAAAATGCGTGGGATGAAGTTTCGGTCGTCCTTTACACAGTGGCGGCGCTAGGGGGGGGCTGGGGGGCTAAGCCCCCCTACAAGAGGCTCAGCCCCCCCCTAAAAAGGGCCATCCGAAATTTTTTTACAGTGAAATATCCACGACTTTGAGCTGACGACTAAAAAAAGGTCGTCAGAAATTTTTGCGGCGAAATGGAAAATTTTCATGAGATTTCGGTCGAGGCTTCAGCCCCCCCCCCCCGAAACTGAAATCCTGGCGCCGCCACTGCCTTTACAGGCAGCGACGAAGATTATAGCAGAGTCGAGTCCGTGGAGGGAAAATGCTTCGCAGGGCATGACTGTCGCATCTTAATTCTGACTGAACGAAAGAGGTCAATGTCGGCCTTAGCTGCCCTATAACCACCGCACTGGCAGCTGCTAGCGTCCTCGGGCAGGTGTTCTCTGCCAGTGCCAGTCGCAAGCCTGGATAAAGCTCGAGGAGGGCGACACTAATCACTTTCATATGGCAGTGTCGTTATATATAAACACTAGCTGGGGTACCCGACGCTGCCCGGGAATTTCAGGATTCGGGCCGCTCCCCGCCAATCCTTCCCTCCGTCCCTTCCATATAGCTCTATGGTCGTCTGTCAATATGGCGGATGATCTTGCCTTTCTGTTGTTATGGCAGGTTTTTACGTCTGTGGCGAAACTCGAGCGCTCGTTCTTTTCCGGATTTTCAGATGTTTACTGATGTCGAGTATCGAGTTTCTGACTTTTCTTCATCTGTGTCGTAAGCGTTTGGACGGTATTTGGATTGTAAATTTTGACATTCAACCCTCGCCATGCGTCTCTCCTTTTTGCACTCGTCCATTACGCTCAACATCAAGGGGTTCCAGGTTCGTCATTATTTGTTCGTCCTTATCGATTGCCGAACGATTGCCAACATGAATGGGAAAAGAAATGATCTTATTAACAACAACCGAAAACCGTGCCGTAGTAGTGCCACGTTTCCAGCGTTGTGCTGCCCGTCGCTGTTCTTCGCTCATCGGCTTTCTAGACACTGAAAATGCTGTTAAACTACCATCATCGTGAATCGGTTCTAGAAACTGTCGGCTGGACTCTTCGTGTAGCCAACGTGTAGGAGTTCGGCAGTGGTTTACTTGTGCTTCTCGAGCGGCGTTTTGCCTAAGGATGACTCGAGCTGTCGTGTCGTTACCATCAATAGGCTTGAGCTATATGATTGGCGCCGTTGATGGCTGCCAGATTTGTCTTGTATTTGCTTTTTATGTTCATGTTTTTGTTCTTTTTTATATATGCTTGTAAACCAGAGTGCGTTTTGCAGCTGGTACTTTAAAGAATATACTTACTTATTATTACTAAGCTTTATTATTACTTCTGTGTATAATTTTACATCTCTGACCTGTAACTTGGTGCGGTATGTCACCCTGATTGTCTTTGAAATTAAAACGAATATACTCCCTCCAGTAGCCTCGGTAACCGTAAGCATGGCCTGGGGAGCTAGGGCAGTCCATGGGTTTTTAGAATGCACAGCGCATAGATGCCATAAGTATAGAGGGAACTGGCGCACGAGCTTAATTAGGACCTGTGATTAGGACCTCGTCAACGTGTTGAAAAATATAATATTTATACTTTCATTTCTTTGGTTCTTCCGCACTGAAAGCGCCTATAGATAGCTCCGATTGGTTTGACCTGTGGGCGGTGCATTATACATTAATTTAATGATACAATGCAATACAACTGGGCATGGCGGCGGCATTTGCAGTTTAACGTCACTGTGTGGTAACAAAGACCACTAGCGACGCCCTCCTCCTTTATCCAGGCTTGGGACTGGCACTGGCAGAGTGCTTGCAACCAGTGGCGGACGTACTATTGAAGAGGCGCACTCATTGATGACGTCATAAAGTTGTGTTTTCCGTCGCCGTTTGTAATATTTAGTCTAATGTAGAGTAGTGGCTTTGCTTCCGCGTTGCATTTTCTCCGATCCCAGGTGACTATAGCAATATGGACTGATATCGCTTATGCGATTGGTCCAAATCCTGAGCGACCTGATTAGCGATGAAAAGAACAATATATCGATGAGTCAACATAGCATGCTGATTAGCGCTGAAAAAAGGACAATATATTATGAGTCAACATAAGCTGTGCACGATACTAGCAAGGAATTGCGTCTTCTCAAACTTTTAACATCAGCTTGGTAGGTTAGCCTAATGCTAAAATTTGATTTAGGAGTCCTGTCATTTTTGGTTTAGAATGACGCAGAATAAGTTATTGCATACTTTTTGAAGAAAAATATAATAAAGTCAGACCAAGACTATGCTGGAGAGATAATTAATAGGCCTAAACATGGGCTGTATTTCGTTTATTCAAGCTTTATTAGGCAAACAGCAAATAATTGCAGAGAAGAAACGACAAGTGGGCTAGACTATCTGCTTCTGCAAAATTTTAGGCAAGAGATTTCAATTTTCGTAAACAATCCGATGAACTGCACTTAGCTTTGAAGTGGCGCTTTACAAATTTCGAGATTAGCCTACTTTGGTTCTTAGATCTAACGCTGCCAACAATATGTAAAGCATTCGAGACACGAAATTAAAGTCATCCCTCGTTTATGGACAGCATTAATGCGCAACACCGTTATAAGTAATAGAACTAATACTAAGAAATGAACTTGGAAAAAATGCACGAGGACAATGCAGTGAAAATTGCCATGGGTACTTAGGGGCTCAACCCTAGTCTTTCTTAGGGCCACAAAATTTATATAGTAGTCTTCTTTTCACACTCGAACGCTGCATATATCAACTTATGACCTCTCAGCTCTTTTTCTACAATTCTCTTACTGGATTGGGACATCGGATCATACACAATTGCACATACTGTACGTATATTCCTTATTATTCTGCCAATTTCACATCCACACTTTGGCATACATACATTTATTCTTACCCGTCGCCGCCAAATGGCTGGCATCAAGAACTGATATTGTAGCACATGGAAAGCTGGATGCAGCAGCTTATAAAGACATACAGAAACATGAATTGTGATCATTAGATTGACAAGACTAATCTGTAGTGTATAATAGTGTCACTGCCAGTATCATTATTTTAATGATTTCTTCACAATAGGATTGATACAGAAATCTCGTAATGGGAAGTGGTCATTTTATTATGAAAATGGTTGAAAACATACTTTCAATGAGTGGCCTAATTATTGCCTGATTGGTGAAAACCAAAGTCAATGCAATGCTTCCTGTGGAACAGGTATTAAGTTGTTTAAGATCTGATTCAAAGGCTATTGACTGATTGTTTAGTCATTTTTTAGCAGTCCAATTGTATTCAGGCTCTAAATGCACTAATCATGACAATTGACCATAATGCAAATCTGTTGAAGCTTAATTGATTAGTGCCAAATGCATTAAAAAGGGGTGAAACAAAAGTTCTTATTAGAAAACAATAGTAATTAGCCAAATTCAAATGTTTACTGTTAAAAAAGTACGGTACAATTAAGATAAGCCATGACACACAACATAGTCTAGTCATATACTTTATCACCCAATCAATGAAATCTACTCCATGCACAAACATGACCACATAGTGGATATGTTGACCACTTAAGGAATCATCTCTCAGATCTTTTCAAACAAAGTTGATACTCTGGCAAAATTAAATATTAAATGTTTGACTGAAGCATAGACGATGAAAATACAATTGTTAATCAAGATAAGCCATGACACACAACATAGTCTAGTCATATACAATTGTTAATCAGTACACTGAAAGACTAATTCTCTTGAAGTAGAGTCTCAGTCCGGTTCTGCTGATTTTACTGCTCATGAACTAGACTAAAAATTCTTTGCATCTCCTTTTCTCATTGAAGCCAATTCAGCACCAAACACAATTGCTATGTGAAAGGCATGACACATCACTAATCACTCGAAAATCAGCAAACATCGGACAATGTTAATGCCAAGTCATGGCACACTGCATTACAATTTAAACATGAAAAATGAATAACTACCGCACATAACACTTTTTTCAGTCTATGTTACATAAGAAAGTGGGAATTTCAAACTCAGATTGTAAATTCAAATGGCAATCAGTAAAAGCCACAATCTGAAATTTCAAGACTGCACAGGTAAAGGAACCAGTTTAGCAATTGAATTCCTTTAAATATAATCAAGCCACCAACAGCAGCAAATGTAACTCATATATACTAAGCAATACTGAAAACTGCTGTTATTTTTCAGAAAGATTATACAAAAATGTAAAGCTCTGGAACCAGAAATTGAATATCAATAAAGTTTAATTTGCTCTGACAGAGCCAAGCCCAGCGTCACGATATACGCATTCCTGCAAATTGTGCGGAGCCTTGCGCTTGCGTGCTGGCAGTTTACTCACAAACGATGTGTAGTCATGTTTCTCAAGAGCAGGTGGAATAACGACTTTCCCAGCCTGTCTCAACCGACCTGGACCAATTCGTCTTCGACCTGAAAGGCAAAGCTTTCGGCGACCGATTGCAGTCGGCTGGACTCCGATCCTGGCACCAAAACGGCGACGATGAGCCGCTGGTACACCACTGTACTTTCCAAAAGTACTTATGGCACTAACTAGACCTGCTTCTGTTGTAGCATGGTGATCAATGTTCTTCAACATTTTTCGCACTGCTGGAACAAAGACGTCGGGATTTGATGCCAGGCCAGCATTAAGTCTGTGAAGAACCATATGAAGTCTGCCTTGCTCTTCAAAAGACAGCTGAGCTTTAAAGTTAGCTGACTTTTCTGATGGCGACTCTAAATTTGCATTACCCACAGACGAACTACTAGGCAAATCAGTGCTTGTCATGGAGACTGATTGTGACGAGCAATCCTGTAAATCTTCAAGCCACCCTTCTGGAACTGTAGAGCCAAGTGCAACCTCAAACAGCTTGCTCCTTGTGGCCATACTGACAGTGTTATAAGCTGAGCCTATATGCTTATCAAGGTACTGTAACACTGCAGATGCATGTTTGCACAACTTACCAGAATTTCCAATCCAGCAACTGCAAAATCCACGGACAATGTCAACAGTATAAAGCTCGGAGGGAGTAGCAGGATTCTGGCTCTGTACAGCGAAAGTACCGACCTCTGGCAGCTCACTAACATCAGTTGGGGTTATTCCAGATGGATCAGGTAACATATTCTTCAGGAGACTCTTGGTGTAGCGACCGTTGGAAAAGTCAAGCAAACGTTGTACAATATATGCTTCGTACCTAGTAAGGATGAAATCGACTAGCTGGGTGAGGTTGAACGCTTGTGTTCTGTCCAAAATATTGTCTTTCAATATGCGGAAAACAATTTCCACGTAATTGGTTGTGTTGCTGCCTCGCATTGGCAGATTCTTGCGATAGCACTGTGCCCAGTCATGTCGGAGGTCCCACAAGTATGCTAGGTAATTGTGAAATCCGGGATACTTGCCATAAACAGGTGATGCGGCCATGGTGGTATGCAAGGAATCGAGTGCTTCACTGTCCTTTGCATAAACTAGTCCCTTGAATTGAGAATAAAGATCCTGACGATCGTTACGATCAGAAATGCCGTGACTTGCATCTCGTAACCAGGACCAAACTGCCTTCAAAACATGAAACACACACAACATCAGTTGTGATCCAGGAAACTGATGCTCCAAAACTCGACGCTCCTTCAAATCGTTGTCTGTTAAGATTACCTTTGGACACTTTAGTCCATAGAAACTGTCATCTGGGAAACATGTCTTAAGGCAAGACACAGCAGCCTCAAAAACACACTGTTGTTCACTGCTACTGACTATAACTCCAAGCGGGATTCCACCGGCAGCAGTCGGACTAATAAAAAAGTACACTCTGTGTCTTTGTTTATCCATACCACCCGCTGCATCGACCAGCACCAGTTCACTGGTCTGTATCACCTTCTGGTGAGCCCTAGCCATTACAGGTGAACAGATGGCAACAAAGTACATGTACAAGATATGCAGTAATCTGAATCAACATCAATCTCAACTAGGTCTACTAACAGAACAGACAGGCCCGCATTAAGGTAGGTGCTAAGGGTGCTGCAGCACCCGGGCCCGCGGGTTTAGGGGCCCGCATTTTCGGAAGTGATAAAATTTCTTAGCAAGAATACTGCAACAATAATAAATACGAAGTTATCGACGACGAAATTTTGGCAAAGTTCTCCCACACATCTGATTTATTAGCTTCAGCTTATGAATTGGTTGAAGTCGCAAGAACTTAGGCCTATTGTTATTGTAAATTTATCTTTGGGAACAGAGCCGGATTAAGAGATGTGGGGCCCTGTTCGGGAAATTTTTGCGGAACCTCGGCCACAAATTTTGATGACTTTTTTAGTCGTTTGGTTGAAATTTGCTAAAAATCTATAAAAAAAATCGGAAATTTTTTCCCCGCATGTGTGGGGGAGCATAAAGTGTGTGGGCCCTGTTCGGCCGAACGTGTTGAACATGCCTTAATCCGGCCATGTTTGGGAATTATCAACAGTGATGGGCTTTCTTAAATTAGGCCATACGGGTCAATCATGACTGGCTTCTATAAAATTATAAGAGAAATAACGTTAGAAGACATGTTAATTGGATAACTCATAATTTCTTTAACCTATTATAGCTTATCATCTTCTTCTCTAGTTTTCTGCCTCCGAGGCTGGCTGAAATCTCCAATGCCTCTTCCTCAAACTTTCCATAGGCCTATCCGTTTGTTATTATCCATTACCAATCCAGCATAACCTGTCGTGTTCCTTCTCTTGTTCGCTTCCCTTAATTTTTCGTTCATGGCCGTTCTTCGCAGTGAGTCTGCCCTCAGCCTCTGTCCTACCCACTTCCTTCGTCTCGATCTCTTTCACTGTGTAGGCTAGGCCTACTCTTCTCCGATAATTCCTAGACCTTATCATTGGTGCAAGAAGATCATGACGCTCTAAAGAACGGTTTGCCATGATATTATTCGAGTCTACGAAAGAAATATGATGCTATATTTTATTAGAACTGAAAATGGGAAGAACGAACTTACAAATTTAAATTTAAGAATTACGATAAACTGAAAAGAAAAGAGAAAACAGGAATCCAAAGAAACGGATGATAAAACATTGACATGGAGTGCACGTAGTGTTGTTTGGATTTGATACATGAACCACGAGTGCAAGCAATATAATCATAAGAAGACTGAAGGTCTTCGAAATGTGGACGTGGGGAACAATGAAGAAAATCAACTGGATGGATCATAAGCATAGGGCTTAAAAATATAAATAACAATTGAAGAATCTAGTCGTTCGTTCCTTCTGTCACGTAGGCCTATTGTAGACGTATATATATACTAGTGTAGGAAACTTTTCATTAGAAACAACTACACGCATACCAAAGGAAACGTATCAGTTGGCTGCATAGTGTATACTCGTTAGGAAACACGGTATAATTACATGTATATGTGCCTCCATGGTAGACCAGTGGCTGTCAGAAGACTCAGACGAGGGCCCGCAAGGTTACCACAGCACCCGGGCCCGCACTGGCCTTAATGCGGCCCTTAGAACAGACAGCCTGCAATATACGGTCCAAACAATTTAGGCAATGAATCACTTTAATCAATGCAGCTTCCGTTTGAAAACTATAAAATAAAAATAATTCAGTAACGTACACAGTCGGCATGTACATAATATTAGGTCTATACTTACCATAGCACCATCTTCGTCTCGAACTTCGGCTATGTGGGGACGACTAGATAAGCGTTAGCTTCTTCTCTCCACGAGTCGATTCTTCTCTCTACACTGCTCTATTATCTACTGCTCAATGCACACCTCAAATCCTTCCTGTCTATTTTTCTGTCTCATTATATGTACCAAGATATTATGCATTGTGATAATAGTATGTTTATTCTGAATCGATTCAATAAAATTTGATTTGATTTGATTTGATATCCTTATTTTCATTTTTCAACGTTCCTTCGCTGCTTTCTGTTAGATATGTGAAACCTTCCGGCAATAACGGGAAATCTGGCATTATTGATTTAAAAACACCTTCCGTAATTTCTAAAAAAATAGTCTATCTTCACTAAATGGCGAAAAAACGTTAGCAAAACGGAATAACAACCTCTTACTGCAAAAGCATAAAGTTCATTTTTAGCTTGACCCATATACAGCAAGTCACGGGGCGAATCATTAGCATAACTCCGCCTATTTGGACCAATCGCATAAGCGATATCAGTCCATATTGCTATAGTCACCTGGGATCGGAGAAAATGCTTCCGCGTTGGTATGGAACGGAAACACTAACAAACACTTAGTTTTCTGAAAAATCCGATATATAGCAGCATTTGTTCGTTAGTGTAACATTTTTGCATAATTTCATATTCTCAGAGTTTTCGTTTGTTGCATATAACTTTTTATAGAAAGTTGACAAGTGGCTTCCAGTGCTCGATCGGGCTTGAATCAGGTAGTTCCAACCTGTTATTCAAAAGTTCAGATATTTATAGAATTTTTGCGTTTATGTTAAAACTACCCAAATACTGATTTTCACGATTAAATACTGCGACAGTTGATACTCTTGCGGAGAACACGCCGCGACTGCCTCAATGCTGGCTCTATTAGACATCTGCAGTATTGTAGTATTATAAGGGGCGCGGTGGTGTAGTGGTGGCGTCGTTGCCTTGAAGCCGGAAGGTTCGAAGTTTGAATCCACCTCACGTCGCCGCGTAGGGACCTTGGGCAAGTCCTTCACTCGCAATTGCTCAGCGCTTCGGCGTGAAACTCCGATGCAGTGTCCGCTCTGCAGTCGGGAGGGCCTCTGAGTAGAGAGCTTGAAGGGGCGCTGTAACAAGGGCACATACAAACAATCTGAGGCATCCAAGTTTGTTAAATGCACAGTCGTCGACACTTGATTAATAACAGGATTAGTATTAGGATTAGGGATTAGGTATTAGGACCAGTAATGACCTTATAGAAATTCAGTTTATCATGATCCAACATAGATTTTTGAAAATCAAATGGCCTGTTTGACAAGGGCATAAGAGGTACAAAGCATCAGTGGCAGTGCATGTAAAAGATTGCTCTATATTATAACTGCATTCAGGTTGCTGTCCGGTCAAACTCAGGAACACAGACTGATTGACAATTATGGTGAAAATCATGCTTGCTAAAATAATTTGCTAGATCTCATTGCAGTCTGTTTGTTGTAGGTGTCACACCTCTAGATATGCGAGTTGATCTTCGGAGAGATGGCTGCGCCAAGTGAACGTAACCCCGTTCCTCAAAGCAGGGTCTGCCAATACCGAGTCCTCTATGACTACACGCCACCTGAAGATTACCTTGGCAAGGGCTATCTAGTCGTTGAACAAGGTGACATCATTCAAGTCAATCGACCGGTTTGTGTTGAAAGTGGAACTGAGGAAAACCCGGAAGGTCATTATTGCCGTTACTCCTTTAAAAAACTTTCTGTTAATTAAATAAATTCATTAATATCAAGAATTTCTATCGCACCTCTTCAAGTGGACTTCTCAGAAGCACTCCCGACTCTAGCAAGGCAAAAAGCAGTCTTGAGTTGAAAAAAAAAATGCTTCAGTGAGAACCCCAAGAAGCAGATTATGTTCGATTGTGGTTTCATTGTGTTGGGTTGCGAGTGCCTCTGAAAAGTCTCTCTGAAAATGGTACCATATATAAATTTATTGCTAAATTGCCATTACCTATCTTTACTGCCTTCTTTTTCTTTGGTTCATTAATGTTGTCTTCTTGTTTGTTGGGTTCCTGAAGCATGAATTTAAACATAAATTGAAACTGGCAGATCTTTTGGTAATTGACAGTTAGTTCATTCATTCATTCATTCATTCATTCAGAGCATTTATATAGCGCCCCTTCAAGAAACTACTCAGAGGCACTCCCAGCCCAGCCACGACCAAAGAAAAAAGACTTAGTGACTTGTAGAACCTCGCTGGATGAGCCACAAGTAGAGAGCGGAGTGAAAGTGGGAGGTCATTCATAAACATAGCCGCGGCTAGCCAGTGTTCACTTGCTGAGGCGCCACAACTTCTTTGTTAGGGATGTGAGACTTTTGTTAGTGCACTAAAATCGACTGGGGAGCCAGCGTTGTCCTTCATTAAAGTGTTAAATGGAGACCTGCTTGCCTTTGTTCATCAGCCAACAGTCGTTTAGTTTAGTTCTGATTGGTTAATATTGTTACACAGCCAGCATTTACCTCTTTGTAGGATGGCTGCAAGGAAAGAACATGAGGAGTGGAGAGGAAGGATATTTTCCATCTGGAGCTTATGTCCAATTTGTTCCAGAGAGGATTGGGCCGCCAGGTGTGCCTCCTACGGTGAAGCCTAGAGGTCGAGCAGAAGGTTAATTTCATTTGAACTGACAACATGACGATACTCTGTAGATTTTAAATTGAGATGCAGAATGGTATCTATATTAAAACGTATGTTTTTAAATTTCAATACTCATTCGAGGTGCAGGCAGGGAGTGTAATACATGCCAAGTTTATTTGGATTAAGTTGATTCGCCCGATGTTCAGAGCTAAGAGCTTTCTAGGTGATATATCTACAATGTTCTACATATATGTTCTTTACTTGTCACTTTGGTGAACAATGGATATTTACAGTGTTATTGATGACCATTTTGATGCCACTAGTGATTCCAAAAGGACAACCGTTACTGTTTCACAATGTTCTGTGGTGAAGGACCCTGGTACAAAACAATGATATGTGGAGCCACTGCTGACTTCATGATATTGTTTGATAACGAAATACATTTTAGACCAGTTGGAGGAGTGGCTAATTTGCATCATATTACTGCTGCTTCATGGCTGCCGTCTTGGATCTTTAGTTACATTTTAAATACTTTTCTGACCAATCTCTAGGTTTTAAATTCAGTTTTAAATTCATTAGCCCGCTGGTATTGAACTGGTCGTACAAGTTAAGAAATGCTAAAGTTCTGCAAGCAGAATAAGGATGAGAGGTTTCGTAGAGCGTTATATAAATGTCTAGTTACGTTACATTTACATTATATTATTTATGTGCAGGCTCTTCCTGTCCAAGACGACACAGTCCTGTTGCGACTTTCTTTGTCCGACCAATTCTGTGTTCCTGCTGTAAGTCTTTTTTTGCAATCATGATTATGGATCAGAATTTTTTATATTAATGCAGCGATGTGGAGCCATTTAACGTTTGTCCACATGCATTATCAGTTCGCAATGATGGTGAGACTGACTTATTCGATGATGCTTGAAAGAATTACTCATGTCTGATATGCGGTTCCGTGGAATATCTGTGTAAAGAATCCATCCTCTTGTGACTGTGTATTTCTGCACTAAGTTTTTCAACTTCCTTCTTCCGTTTTGTGTTGCTCTGTGCTGTCCGTGAATTAGGATAGATGCCTTCTTAAGTTGCACGATGTCATCTGATGTTATGTAAGCGTGACCCACCAGATTAGAAGCAAGTGCTTATCAGCAATGCCTATGAGTAGACAATTTATTTGTAAAAGGAACTCAGTTTATGTTTCGTTTTCGTAATGTGCCGAGTTCCTGTGTATTTGCATGTAAAAATTGTTTTAGTTAAAATGGAAGTGGGTTAAAATATTGGTGCAATGATGTAAATAATGAAGTTTGTTGTCTACTTAATATGTTTAATTTTCTTTGTCACGTGTGGTGACTTGCTTTTCCCAAGCAGACAAGATGTATGTGGTGTGTCATGTTAATAATGTTGCAATGAATGGCCACTGGCCAGAGTATGCAGTTGATTGGATTTGGTGGTGACTAAGCGTATAATAAGGTCACATGAACATTTTGTAGTAGGCTTTGTGGCTATGATGTGGCTTATGCAAAATTAAAGTTAGCATGTGAGTTTTACAATGCCATTTCACGATGTATGACTCCCAAACGTGGTGCCATTTATAAGTAGGTTCCTGTGTTCTTAAGAACAAGAGGGTGATAGTAGTAGTAGTTGCAGTTTAACATCACTGTGTGGTAACAAAGACCATTAGCGATGCCCTCCTCCTTTATCCAGGCTTGGGACTGGCACTGTCAGGGTGCAACCAGTGGTGGAGTTAAGAGGGTGATGGCTTCCATGTTCTGTGGTGGTAAATTAGAGAAGCACTTGAGTTTGAAATCTGAGCACGAAGTTAGTTGCTTGCATTGCCAAAAGCTATCTTTGAAATGGTTTACTTTCAGGTCAGGATTACATCTGGGGAATTGGCGCTGTTGGTGCTATCTGCAAAGGTATTGTTTCAGTTGTGAAACTTGACTTAGCAGCTGTTTTAATTCATGAAAATATCATGAGAAGATGTGGCAGAGCGCAGGGATGGGCATAAGTAGTCAATAACCTATCAATGTTTGGGCTCATCGTGATCTGAGTTTCGAATCGGGTGTCCATCTGACTGGGAATATTATTGACACTTTTGGTGTTTAACAAAATGCTTTGGCTTTATACGTGATCAATTTTGACCTTTCTTTATATTGCAATTCCTTTAATACAGTTGCAGTGGTGAAGGCTTGCTGCTGTGAAGGGGCTATGGTAGATGTTCAGACCATAAAGTAAAAGTATAGGTTAATGTTGTCGACACCTGAATTCTGTGACGTTGATTAGCTCCTTCAAGAGTAGTCTTCAGAGCCGTGGTCCTGAATTGAAGGAATTTATCTGCAGAAGAGCAGGTCAAAATTGATGTAGGTTATAATTTACACACAGTAACATGAATATCTTTATGATATGAGTGGGATGTAATAATGTTCCCATATGTTGTTGAATGTAGATGTGCATCCCATATGGTTAATATCCCATTTGTTGGACTTATTTCAATGTGCAGCAAATGTGGAAATATCTTCTTGTCCATTGCGCATCTTCAATGCTTAGATTTAAACCTGGAACTGAGATTGTTGATTTTTGCAGTTTTTCTGATTTAAAATGGTGCGTAGACTCGTAGAATCTTAACACTTAACACTTTGGCCACTCGACTTACCATCTGAACATACCATGTAGGACACATTAATACGTCAAAGTGTTTAGTCACCCAAACTAGCAATTTCGCTGTTTCATACTAAGCCTCACTACATATGGGGAATTGAGAGTCATTGGTGAGTCTTCTCTTTTGCCATCTGGTCTCTCCAATGACAGTGTACTCTGTGTAGTGTCCGAATTGCTCATTATACTGAATAGCTACTTGAAATGCTCTATTATATATATAAAATATGCACAGATACTACGTAAGTGATGCAAACTGAGCTGATATATCTAATAAAATGTGGTTCTGTTAAAAGAAGTTGATGATGTTTTGAATAATGTTGCAAATGTGTTTAGACTGTGGCCAGTGCTTTCACAAGGAATGCGAGTCAATTGTCGTCTCGTTTGCCAGTTGCAGCAAGACTTTGCCTGCTCAGCTGCCCCCGGTTCATGACCAGCCGATCGTAAGTTTCGTCCTGTTGCAATCTGTCACAGTTCTGTTGCTATTATTTTGTATATTCGCTAGACTAAATGAGTTTTAGGCTTAACGTGGTCATTTATTGTGTGTGAAGACTCTTGTCATGGCAAGCTGAATGTCTAGTCTTACAGCTAATTTATGTTGCCCCACAGGTTTTGCCTTGTGTATCGTTCATTCATTCGAGAATTTCTAAGGCACTTCTCAGAAGCGCTCCCGACTCTAACAGGCAGAAAGCACAGTTTTGAATTGAATGCATAATACTTCAGTAGGAGCCATAGGAAGTAGACGTAACTCCTGTGATCATTCCAGTTCACTGACCTGCCATTACTACTAAAGTTGCTAATTTTGTTGTTGTCTCATTACTCGAAGTTCGACTTTTACTTTAACATAAGTTTTCAAGAAATTAAAAAAATTGTCAGCGAGAACGGTTTGGATAGGTACAGTAGCCATTTTCAGACGAATACTTAACCTGCAATTGCTTTGTGTTTTGACTGGTATTGAACTATTGTTTTAATGTTGATTGATGGTGTTCTTTGACAGCCTTTATCCCGATGGGATGTTAACAACGTGGCTCACTGGATGGCTGTTGTCAATCTGCACAGATACGCGCACATTTTCATGAAAAACGCCGTTAAGGGAGATGTTCTTCCAAGTATCACCACAAGCATGCTTCGTGTGAGTTTATTAGCCTTATCAATCAGTCAACTGATAAGCAGGTCAACTAGCGAATGGGACTGTTGTCTATGTTTAAAATCATATTACTTACTACTACACCACCATGTAGGGCATGGTAGTGGTGGGGTATGTTTGGGGCCTTGGAGCCAGAAGGTTGCAGCTTAGAATCCACTTCAAGCTGCCACGTAGGGACCCTGTGCAATTCCTTCATTTGCAATTACTCATGCGCTTCGGCGTGAAACTTCGATTCAGTGTCTGCGCTGTAGTTGGGGACAACTCTAGGTAGGAAATCTTAAAGGGGTGCTATAGCAAGTGCTCGTACATACATCCATATATGTTAAAAGTCATATTACTTGCTTGTCTTTAAGGACTGACCTCAACTTATTTTTGGCGTTCTCTACAGTAAAGCTCCTTTTCCAGTGGATGGAATGTTTCGTTAAACAGGACCTCACCTCATGCAGTTGTTATTTTGAATTGAAACTCCATTGAAGGAAACTGTATTTTATATGATAAATAATGTTCTTGAGATGAAAAAATAGATATTAATTGCAATAACGCTACATGCGTTAGTTTATTTAAAGATAAACCTCGTAAATATCCATTGCTTGAAGATATACGGTAAGCAGCGATGAGGCAGTGAAGCATTGGAATTAACCAATATCAAGTAGCAGTATCGAATTCAGAAACACCTAAATTGAGATCCATTACTTCAACGTACAGGTTTATGAAGTTTTAACTTTTCCGTTGCTTGGAAATGACCATTAAATATGCCAGACTTAAATTTTCAGTATATAGAAAAGGCTCTATATTTCTGCACCTACTCTATTTAAACAGTAATACCTGCACATAATTATGTGTGCAGTATAATCCTTTAGTGTGTTACTGCTTGCTGACATAATGTGCAATTGTGCATGCCTGTTGCACTTTGAATAACGGTACCTTCTGATATGTTTGTTAGCAGGTTGTCCAGCAAATTTAATTGACCAAATATGTGAGTTAGTTTTAATTGAGTGAAGTAGCTCAGTTCAGTTATTTTCTTGCTATTCTTCTGTTTTTATAGGAGAAGATGAAAATTGAAGACGAATTCCATCAAAAGGCCATTCTGACATGTATTGAAAAGCTCTGCTCAAGTAAAACGGTACTTGCTAGAGCACTGGTCATTTGAAAGACATCTAACTACAATTCTAACATTCTGTGGCAGCAGTAAAAATAGGATTTCAGACTTCTTCTTTTTAATTTTGTAAATTTTACAGTTTTTTTACTGGGATTACTTTGTCAATCCAATATTTATTGAACTTAATGTTAAACTCAATAATGGTTAGTCTATTGTTGAGCCATTAAAGGTATAATTTTTTTAATGAATTTTCAGGATAATTGCTCTATATGGTGTGTGATAATATTGTTACTGGAGGCAGCGTTCATATTTCGACTTTGATGACTGAACACGTTCATTGGCTTTTCTTATTCTCTTAACTGCTTGGGTTTATTTTTAGATTTTCTCTCGTTTTAAATGATTTTGGGTCAGACTTCACGTTATCTTTGTGATCTTGTCTTCTTTAGTTCTCTGCCGTCAGGCAGGTTCATATGTCCAATGACGCCACACGTATCTGTTCTGTGCATCCTCCTTCAGTCCTCTGTAGCCATCCTTTGCCATCATCCAGTCCAGTAGCATTGTTCTTGGTCTTCCTCTTGTCTTTTTCCCCTCCATTCTTCCTTCTATAATGTCCCTTACTATGGAGTCACTCCTCAAGACGTGGCCTTGTGATCTTGTAAGGAGTCAGATTTCAGCTACCTTTGGGCATCCTCTCCTTTCTATAGACCGTCATGACCTTCTAGTACCTCGGTCTCAGACTGGCACAGTGCAAAATGGTGCCTATGCCTTTGTCTTTGCTGTGGAACGATTTTCCTTCTCTAACTCGTGTTGAGATCTTATTTGGGGAGCACTGCTTTTTCTGCTCGTTCTTGTAAGATGTTTCTTTTTCAAGGATACTCTACCCTGGGAGGGCCTCTAATTAGATTTTGTGGTGAGGGTCGCTGTGTAACATACGCCTGTAAATAGAATAGAATAGAGCATACAACTGACTACTGGATTGGTCTGAGATTTCATGACCTGTTGTGGTAAATAAAGTGCCCTTATGGCCAAAGTTTTTGCTTTTCACCAACATGTACTCGTAAGTTGTCTGAATAATAATAATAATGACAATTATCATTTTTAATGTTGTTAATACTACAGGGATACTATTAACTGATTCCCGCAGAAGTGTACTGCAAGATGGATCTTTATTAGGATTCAGTGAGACATATCTTAAACAACAAGATCGAATTATCAGTGAAGATGGTATGATATGGGTACTCTAAGGATATCATTATGTCCAGTAATAGCATTTGCAATGATCATAGCACAAATGAGTATTTGTTGCAAAAATTGTAGCTTGCAAGAGAAGCAAGTAACTGGACTGGATGTCTTTGGTTTAATTAGGTGAATCCTGTGCCAATGGTAGAGCCGGAGGGTGCTTCAAAGAATGACCATCGTTTCATTGTGTACAGCTTCTCAACAATGCAGCCCTGTCATCTTTGTAGTGAGTTTCTCTGGGGTCTTCTGCAACAAGGATACCAGTGCAGAGGTGAGTGGAAGTAACGTATTCTCAGAAATGGTTGCCTTGTGATTTGTGTATGATGTTTACTAGTTCAAATGTTATGTCATCTGGTCCTGTAGAATTAATGTATATAATTATATGAAGGAAGTAACTCATTGTGTTGCATATTTGTTTAGCCTATCGGCAGTACTATTTTGAACTGATTTCTTTCATCCTGTTGCATCGCTGTTGTCTAGACTGTGGACTGTGTTGTCATCGCAAGTGTGCTGTTGGAAATTTGCCAAAATGCAATGCTGAACGACTGAAGCACTTGAAGAGAGCCAGTTTTGCAAAAGGTAAGAGCAGCGTTGATTAAATTAGTTGAATCTGCTTAGATTTGATAAAAGTCCACAGTTTTCGTTGAACATAAATAAATACTTTAAAGCCAACAGGATAAAAAAAAAGGACAACACGGTTGATATTTTAAATACTTAGTTCGTTTTTATAGGATGGTACGGTTATCTATTATGTTTTAGTATAATTTGTGTTTAAGGTCTTGATTTATAAATTTATTTATGCTGCATTTCGTGAGCTGTGAGTCTGTTCAAATTTAGACGTTGAAGAATTCATAGCAGTGATTATTTGATTTTGACATTGCTCTTTCAGTCTGTTCAAGTGTAGGTCTTCAAGAGTTCATTGCAGTGACAATTTGATTTTGACATTGCTCTTTCAGACACAGTCTTTGGAATTCCACTGAATGAACAATTCAGCGTTTCAGTTGCCACACCAGCACCACCTATTATCATGCGTTTTACGAAAGAACTTGAAAAGCGAGCAAAGGAAAAGGGTTCGTCTAAATTACATTATGAGTTAATATATGTGAATTGCGATTCTTGACTGATGTCGGATGGTTGCAGTGGATGATATGAAGTTGATGATTAGTTAAGTGGGTAAATATGTGCACATGCTTTTTATGTTAAATTGCCTTTTCGACTGTTAATATGTTGTTAATTTGCCTAACGTCTCTTTTTGATGGTTGCCTTTTGTGGTTGCTAAAATGCATTGTGTAGCATTTGATTCAGTTGAGTTTATGAGATCAGAAAACTCGATTCTTTGGATAGATACTCGTACATGCAGAAGATGTTTAAAGCAATAGATTTCTGTTGCCACACGCTTAAAAAATTATGGAGTAAGAACTTCGTTTTACTTTAATTTTCTGCCAAGTTACAATTTTGATCCATGAAGAAAAATGAAAGTAGAAAAGCTACGAAAGATGTAGATGTAGGCGATCATAGAGACACCTGAGATGTCATGGGAAAAAGTAGCAAAACTGGCGATTGACAGTTTTGGGTGGAAAATTGTGTTGCCAGGCCTGCAGCCGGAGAAACTGTTGTGGCAAGTAACGTCTGACCTCTGAAGTGAAGTGGACTGTGTGTACGAATTGGACTTGTTTTGTATCTATACATTTATATAGCGCCTCACACAGAATGACTATTCAGAGGCGCTCTCAGCACGAAAATCTTGTGAGGAAAAGAAATGTTTTAAAGAACGATAGACTTATAAGGAGAGCGAGTCGATTAGCCCATATTTTGGGAGGAGGGTCATTCCAAATAGACTGCTATGCTATCGTGTAGGTAATTTTTATGAAGGATGTTCATAATTATTTTAGAGGATTGATGCTTATACTGAACTGTTAACATTGTAGTAACACCGAAGGCTGTGGATGCATATCGAAACACCGGACCGACAGCTGAGATCAACCGACTGAGGATGCTTATATCAGAAAGTTTGTAGTCCAGTCTGTCATTGCCAGTTCATCTGCGTGCAGTTTGTTTGTTTGTTTGTATGCGCACTTGTTATGGCGCCCCTTCAAGCTACCTACACAGAGGCGTTCCCAACTACAGAGCGGACACTGCATCGGAGTTTCACGCCAAACCGCAGAGCTATTGCGAGTGAAGGACTTGCCCAAGGTCTCTACGCGGCGACTTGAGGTTGATTCAAACCCGCAGCCCTTCGGCTGCAAGGCAACAAACATAATCACGACACCACCACGCCCCGTTACTCATTAGACACCACAATCTTTACTGCATATATGTAATATAATGTAATTAGTCATTTCAGTAGCACCGCTCTAGCCATTGCCGTTCAGTCAGCAGCACTCGCAGTGTGAGAACCCTGAGAGAAGAATTATGTTTTAAGGAGAGAGAGATATGTGGATAATGATCCAGAGCGGATAGTCTCATGAAGATTGAAGGGAAGGGCATTCCACGAGGATGACCCTATGATAGGAAAGAATTAGGCTCGAGTAGTAATTTGGTTCTAGCTCGTTAGAAAAGCAAGTCGGACCAATCCATATCATTTAGTAACAAGGCCGCCGGGCCGGATTAAGAAATGTGGGGGCCCTGTTCGGGAATTTTTTTGCGGATTTCCAAAAATTCTGATGACCCTTTTTTTATTTAGTTGTTTGGTCGAAATTCTACAAATGTTTGGAAATTTTTTCCCTGCATGTGTAGGGCCTCCCTAAAGTGTGGGGACCCCCTGTTCGGCCAAACATGTTGAACATGCCTTAATCCGGCCCTGTTTAGTAATGGTAAGCAATAATGCTTAATACTCCTTTCCATGTTTTTGGTGGTTGTGGCTTATTTTTGTTTCATCTGCTTATTCAAACAGAGTCAAAAGAAGCTGTTCATGTTTTCTGAATAATAAATGTTGCATTTTCTGTTTTAATAATGACTTTTCTATGAGCCTGAATTCTGTTTAGTGGAACATTAAGAAAAATACTCTTCATTTAGACTCAGATGTGTTTAGTTGCTCAAAGTTAAGATGTCAGTGATAACTGCATGCAAGGTAGTTTCTAGTAGAGCTACAATTTTATTATCACCTGAAGATAAATCACCTGTGTGCAAAAAAACTGTGCATAGTATGCAAAATGATACTAAGTGTGAAGATATACGCCATTAGTTCTGTCGTGTCTTTCCATGCGGGAGATGTGCTGCTCATTGTCAGGACGGTCCATTCAATCATTGACAGTTACAGCGTCAACCTGCTGAATTTACTCTGTGTACAGATCGACCTTGGGAGAGGAATTTTCAAATTGCCTTTGTCATGATGCAGTATAATTTTGTTGCCATGACCTGAGTGGAGAAGTAGATTCAACTCTTGCAATGGATGCCTTCATCTTCAGGATGATAGGCTGCATTTATTAGTGGTCCAGAAAATGCCTTAGGAAAGGAAATTGGCCTCTCTCCCTCTATGAAGTAAGTTTCTCCTAATGTCGTGCTGTGCGATATTGGAGACTAGCTTTACAAAATTAAAGCTGTAGTAGAAATCTGTAGATAATCTCTTGTGTGTGTGTGACTGTTTGAATGGTATATACGTTTAAATTTTGTTTTTATGATGCGTTTCAGGCCAAATTGAGGATTCAAATCTTGATTCCTTTGACGTGGTCTGCATCACTGGAGTGCTAAAGAAATACTTGCGAGATTTGCCGAATGCTGTCATCACCGAGGAATTATACGAACAATTTGTGAATCAGACGCGTAAGTGGTGATCACCTTCGTTGCTACTTGCTGGAACAACAGATCTGATTTGATGATGTCGTATTAAACAGAAATGTTAGGTTTACAGTCGGTGTTGTCCATGTGTACTGTTCAAGAATGTTAAACATGTGTGACTACTTAAGGTAAAGTGACGTGACTTATTAAATACATTGGCTGTGCAAACAATGAATAGTAGTTGACTGTTGGCTAGTATGTTTTTGTCAAGCCATTGGCATATCATTGTCATTGCTTGAGAATCATCTTAACGTGTATCCAATTCTGAAAGTAATTATTATAAATTGACGGTAATTGGTTCAGGGTATATTTATACATGTATGAATATTCCAATTTGAAGTTTTAATAATAATAATAATAGAACCATATGAGCAGAACTACTATTGACTGTTGTATCTCCTTCGTCCAATCAATGAAGAGCTTTCCCTGGACATGCAACAGGGCACTCCTATATTGTGAATGCGGTGTTGGAAATACGGTTAAAAGGTTTTCTGGAAACAGGACATTTGACAGGTACCATGGCAGCTTTCGTTGTATTTAAAATGACCTGTTCAATCTTCTTACTTGAATCAGTTTGCGTTTTCTGATAGTGGTTGCGAGTTCTTTTTATTAGGGCGATATAAAAATAATAAGTGACGTATCTTTTTGTGAGAACTGAAAAAACGCAAATGCTGATCTGTTTCCATACAGAGACATCAGATGACGAAACAATGAAGAAGAATCTGTTGAAACTTGTTGAGGAACTTCCTGTTCATCATCGTAGCACTCTTGACTACCTACTTGGTCATTTCATCCGATGCATCAATTTGCAGATCCCCGAAGATGGTGTTCGAGATGCGATTGCTAAGCTGTCGCGTGTCTTGTGCCAGGTTATCATCCGACCTCCGTGGGAAAGCATCATGTAGGTCTCATAACATATTCATTATTCATGCTTTATTTTAACTAATGTACTAATAAGTTTGCATTAATTAAGTATTAAGTTTTAATAAGTTTGTCTATGTTCCATAACATTTTGATGCTTTCTTATGCATTATATCTGCAGCTTTGGTGTTATATACTCTCTGTTTAATTGTGTTTTCCGGTCAAGATTTTGCTTTTGTTATGCGCTCAAACTATTAAAACTTCTGTTGTCATTCCACACCATGCCTTCTTTGATCTAGTCTTCCATCTTTCAATCTTCATCCTTATTTTCTTCCTTTTTCCTTCCTTTTCCTGTTCTTCATTCCATCTTTTTCCCTTCACTCTTCATGCTCTTGTTCTGCTTTCCAACCTTTTGACCTTGCTTCCTGCTTTTGCTTCTTTCTTGTTACATGTTGACGTACTGAGTCATACTTAATAATGAGTTAAATTGGCCATTCTAGCCAAGCTATTATGTGATGATAATGATAATAGCAGAAATGTAAGATTGGTAGTTTATTGTAACTTCTTAATAGAGATATTGTTACACAGATTCGCATAGAGTGCAGCTAAGGATGAGGATCTCATATTTTAAAGCTATGTAGAAACATAAATGTATCTACCCAGTCGTTGTGACGTTAAGCTGGCATTGTTTAATAAATGGTCACCCTCTGGATTTGTGATTGCAATAAAAGATTACAAGCACCAGGTCCGGGACATGCTAGTGTTTTGCTAACTTTTCAAAAGGGTTGCACTTGATGTTTTATGTTGTAGAGAAATTGTTTTTAATGCTGAGAGTTGCCTGCGTGTCGTCATCACTCTTCTCCAGTGTAAGTTACCGGGTGCAGGGGCAGGTTAGCATGATTTTTAATATTTTCATTTGCATTTAACATTCTCCAATGTGTTCAGTCAGTGTCAGAATTCTCCAAAGCAGTACATGTATACGAATTTATCATAAAATGTGTAAGTCAGTAAAGTGCATTGGTTCAGAGAAGAGAGCAGTTTTTGAGGTACAGTCGATGCCGTTTTAAGAGCATAGCGTCGGGACTGCGTTGAACCAGTGCGCTTTACTGACTTGTACACATCATAAGAGAAATTCGTATGTACTGTTTAAATTGATTGAATGTATTGGTATTTAATAACAGAGGGAGCTCTCATAGTGTATGGCCCTTAGCAATCGTTCAGTTTTATCTGATTTTGGGTGATGCTAAATTCAAGGAGTTATTTCTCATTGAAATACCCTTTATTAGGATGAATTATACACTTATCCGTTAGGCATCTGAATGGCATCAATTGTGTACAAGTATTTGTCAGTGATTTTTTAGTGCCTATTTTACATGTAGGTTCTTTAACCCTCATCCTACCAATTGGGGTCCGCTCGGACCCCAAGCACATAAACTGCTGTGCAACTTTTTTGCGATAAATGATTAACAGTTAGCATTTTATGAATTTGTCTATAGGTCTGTCCTACATGATATGCTGTAGCTACTTTTTTGAAAAAAAGTTATTTTGAATTTTTAATAATTTTTATTCTGTTGGGATCCGAACGAACCCCAACGTAAAAAAGTTTATGTATGAGCTTTTTAGCCAATGCAGAGCTGGATGTCTGCAACTTTGCACTACAAGATTTGGGTTACAGGACTGTTTATCAAAGGACAATTAGTCCAGGTAATGTAATTTATGTACAATGTATGGGTGCGTAATGTATGAGCATGTATTCATGCATGTGTGTATAGATTGCAAATGTATCTGAACGTCTACACCAGCGGTTCCCAACCCGTGGCCCGCGGGTCAAAAGTGGCCCGCCTGGCCTACCAAAATGGCCCGCAGCATCTCAATGAATTAAGAAAAATATATGTAAAAATTGACAATTTGGACATGATAGAATATATAATTCTTTTCTATTACAAATTATTTCATTTGGACATTAATAAATGGCATCAAACCTTCTATTTTGATTCAATTATAACAATTTTATATGCCTTTAGTTAATTAAATTTTAGCCTTGTGGCCCCCTAATGTCCTTCAACTAAGAAAAAGTGGCCCGCCTGTCCTCCAACTTAGAAAAAGTGGCCCGACAGTCAAAAAAGGTTTTGAACCACTGGTCTACACTGTCGCTTTAGCCTTCATCCTACCAACACATTTTACATACGTTGTTTATCAACTTGGGTCCGAATGGACCCCAAACATATATACATACATTGTGTATATATACACACAAACACACATATATATATATACTTGCATGTATGTATGTATATATGTAGCCTATGCATGTATGTATGCATGTTTGTATAAATGCATGTATGTATGCATGTTTGTATGTATGTATGTATGCATTGGTGCATGTGTTTGTGAATAATATAATATGCATGTACATGTATATGTAATATTATGCATGTGTTTGTGAATGTATGTATGTATGACTGTATATATGTGTGTATGTATGTATGTATGTATGTATGTATGTATGTATTTATGTATTTATGTATTATGTATGTATGTATGTATGTGTGTATGTATGTATGTATGTATGTATGTATGCATGTATATATGTATGTATGTATGTTAGGGTGGTCCTTATTTTTAAAAGTTTGATTTTGTAACGGGGCACCCTCTATGTTGGTTTCTATTGATGAGGAAAAAATTGAGAAAATTTTTGGAGAAAATCTGAGAACATTTAGGGGTCGCTACCAGAGGTTGAATTCAAGGTTAGAATTAATTTGGGCATTGTGTTCCACTATGCGCAATTTCCATTAATATGCTTTCCAACCATGTTAATCGCTATGATAGAATTTGATAGACAACTATACTCACATATTTATTAACATCTCCGAGATCATGATTGCCACCTACTTACTTATTTCATTGACATTTTTCTACAATGCATTCACAGCCATTGCATCTTTTGGCGGCAATTTCGCTTCATTCTGGTTTTTTCGTGCAAATTGCATAATTTCGCTATAGAAATTGTCAAAGAGAACACAAAGTTGGCAATAGGCCTAAGTCTTGACAATGCCACGGCGAAAGTGAGCAACAGAAATACAACACATGTAGGCCTATTTTCTTTCGCACTACAATGTCTTGGCAATGATCCCGCAGAGTTCAATCTCAATTGCTTTTCAATCCTTAAGCAGTGAAAAGGTAATCGGAAAAAAATTTATGAAAACTTGAAAGCTGAATGCCAACCAGGAGTTCCTCTAATAATTCACTGGGATGGAAAGTTGTTGGAAGACATCTGCAGACTGCAGTAAAGAAATAATAGACCGTCTTCATGTCCTCGTTTCTAGAGTGGATGTCGACCAGCTCCTCGGTTTACAGAAGTTATCGTCGGGACAAGAAAATCTTTAGTGTCTGCAGTGTATGAAGCGGTTGTGACTTGGGGCATTACTGATCAAATCAAATCTATGTGCTTTGACACCACCTCAGTGAACAGTGGACTTAGAAATGGTGCCTGCATCCTGTTGGAATAGAAGCTGGACAAGGATTTGCTGCAGAGTGCATGTCGCTATCACATAGGCCTAAATTAAGTTGGAGGTAGTGGTCATGTGTTCTCTTGGTTCACCAAAGGGTAAGGACAAATTGATTTTTCAGCTGCATGGGCTGCACAGAGCGAGGTTGATCGGCAAGAGCATTTACAGTGTTAAGATATGTATGTTCAAGAAACAATTCAAGTCAACAAGAAGAGAATAAAGGGCATAGCTGACATACTTCTGCCAGCTATACGTCAAAGTCTGGTTTCAAGCACCGTATGTACCATCTATGCTCCTCGACTTGACCTATAGAGTGTAGATCTTTAAGGACATTGACAAAATACAGGGAAATACATGTAAATAGTGCAGTTGCAGACGTTGCAATGAAGAAATGTTTAGGTGTCCTTTGGTATCTTTCAGAGGAATTGGTGGCTTTTGCGTTCTTTGATTTATGGGCCCTATGGGACTTCCATTTATACCAAGCGCCAAATGGTTACTACTCTGGGCAAAACTTGGATCGAACGTCCTCTACAAAGAAGAACCTTGGAACCAGCTGTAATACGCTCAATGCAACTGGAAGATTTTGTCATGGAAAACACGAGATTTTTCAAGTTTTCTCCAACAAGACGTTGATATACATGGTCAAACGACGAGAACTTCAAGTTAGATTAGGCCACTGCGAGCTCAGTGAAAGTTGTGAATTACATTACAAAGCGTGGAGTGGCACTCATGAACAAGTATAACAAGCTTCAAACAAATAATGAGGATCAGATTCAGAGTCTGCTATATTGGTTGTGAAGAAATATATACCTATCGTCGCAAAAGACTGATGCAATAATGGAAACATTAACTGGAAAAACATTTTTATGCCCGTGTATGCGTTTTGTCCAAAATAGCAAACCAGTCCACAGGCCACTAGTTCACCTCCAGCACGGTGGTGTAGTGGTGGCGTCGTTGCCTTGAAGCCAGAAGGTTTGAGGTTCGAATCCACCTTAAGGATGGACGTATGGACCTTGGGCAAGTCCTTCACTCGCAATTGCACAGCGCTTCGGCGTGAAACTCCGATGCAGTGTCCGCGCTGTAGTCGGGAGCGCCTCTGAGTAGCGGTTGAGGGCTCGAAGATGAGCTATAACAAGTGCGCATACAAACAAACGGTTCATTGCCCACCAGAATTTATTTCAATTTGTGCATTCAACCGCACATGTGCACAAGTAATAGTATACAATAATAGATATTCCATGTTTCGCCTGTGTCTTTACATTGATATATGTTACGTCCGGTAGCGACCCCTAAAACTCAAAAAAATCTGCCAAAATTTTCAGTGTTGATATTTTTTAACCTAAAGGTATAAGTTAGGAGGGTGCCTCGTTTAAAATTCTCCAAAAAATATTTTTACATGGAGCTAAGGACCACACTAATGTATGTATATATGTATGATTTGTATGTATGTATTGTATGTATGTATGCGTGTATGTATTTGTGTATGCATATATGTATGTATGTATGTATACACATATTCATATACACATATAAGCAGTATGTGTGCATGAATGTCTAAATGAATGCACGTAAGTATGTGTGAATACACATAGATGTATGCATATTCGTACGTATGTATGTAAACACATACATACATACATACATACATACATACATACATGCATACATACATGCATGCATACATACACACACATACATTCATACGCAGATACATACATCAATAACAATATACATACGTACACACACGATGAGCAAACAATTGTCAAACATGCGGGTATTCGTGCATGAATGCATGTATGTTTGTTTGTATGTATGCTTGTATGTATGCTTTCATGTGTGTGTGTGCATATTAGACTGGTCCAAAAAAATGAACCTCCTCAGAGTTGTGCTCCACAACCCTATTTTTGTTCTATGTCTGCCCAGTATTACATCTGCCAAATTTGAGGGCGATTGAAGAATATCTAGAGGGGGCTCAAGGTCATGGTATTTTCCCCATTGAAGGCATGAAATTGGTAATCTGCATGGAATAACAGAAAATAGAAAATGAGTTGTATTAAAATATACAACTGCAGCAATGAATTTAAAAGGTTTCAAACCGTTTCAAAATGTACAATGTTGTTATATACACACTAGAACTCTTCTTGAATAACGCATTCAGTGTCATTCACTCTCCTCTGTAACCTTCACCATCATGACCTTGGAGCAGGATTGAAAGTTCTTCCTGTGGCGTTTCACGAGTCGAAGAAGAAACTGCTTCTGCTCTTCATTCTTTGTCAACGATGAATTGTACTGCTGCATCAAAGCAATGGCTCGCTCAGCAGAGTCGTTCACAACTGTCATGACCGACGCTGCCATCCGGAGATCATGGTACGAGGGATCATCGTGCCATTCTTTGATCCTTCTCTTTTCCATTCAAGTGCAGAATGTCAAAGATGATAGTTGTTCTCTCTGTGAAGTAAGATGCAAGGCCAAGAGATCTGAGTGATTCAGCAGGAGGACGGTCAAGGCGTTTCACAGAACTTATGGCCTGTGGAAGGCCGACGTTTGTCACCATCAGTGCTTTCACATCTGCTCCAATTCTGTCGTCAAACAACGACAGGCCAACCAAAATTTCTGAGAAGTGCCAGAGATGCCTGCCAAGTGCAGTCGAGGCCGCCTTTGCCACTATGACATTTGGATAGTTGCTGAGCACCTCAAGTAGTAATAGGTCGTTAAGTGGCACTCTGATAGGCAGAGGAGCTTCATGCCAGAACCGAATATAGACGAGGCTGACAAACAGTGCATCTCCCTTACACTTTGCTTCTCTTTGGCAGTTAGAGAGAACTGCCGCTGGAAAATAAATATTTCAAGGCCATATATTTGGTCTTTGCCATCCAACGTGCATAATGGAATGCTCCTGGTACCCGAAAGGAAACTGTTGCCCCATGTTCACCACCTAAGCGCCTTCGTGAGGTTATTGTAAGGCGCTATATAAATGTTCATATACATACATACATACCTAGGAAGATCAAGCTGAGTTTCAAGAATTCCTCATAGTCTGCCCTTTGACGTGATCCTTCCAGGGTTGCCTTGCAGAATTTCACCATTTCTTCTTGAAGACCAGAAGTGTATGCATTAAACATGTCATCAGAAGCCACTTCATAATTCGTCTTGTCAATGTTGGGCCAGCTTTGCTGGAACCTTCTGAACATAGCAACGCATGGTCCTCCAGTTGGTCCAAATAGAGATCCGAAAACAGCAGCAAGTAGAAGTTCCATGACGTGATGGCGGCAAGCCACCCAAGCTAATTCTTGCTCAAGTGCATTCTCAATAAAGGTGCAGGCACCATTCTTCAGACCAGCGTTGCTGGCAGTTGCATCAAACACCATTCCACGAACTCGATTTTGAAGACCCAAGTCATTCAGTGTGCTCAGACAGGCTTCGGCTTGTTCTTTACCAGTTCCACGGCCAATTTTTGGAACTCCCAGCAAGATCTCTTCCCCGTCACCGGTGATGAATACTACAATTCTGTCGACTGTTTCTTTCTTGCCAGACATGTCAGGTAGAAGTTTGCCATTCCAGTGCATGAGCAGAGGCACATTGCCAATGACCTCCCTGTGCATGACTTCACCCTCCGCCTCCCGGTTCTTGCAGCGTGATCGTCGAATGGAACTTCTTGACGAAGTCATGGTATTGACATTATGGCCAAGAGCCTGTGCAACTGCTCCAAGAATGTGAGTGGCACCTCGGTCTGGTACATTGACTCATTTGTTGGAAGATGCGAGCCAGATAGTTAGTTCCTCTGTGCCCTTTCCTATGAGCCAAACTTCAGAACTGCTTCTTGTCTTTGCCATTATTATTTTTACCAGTTGTGTCAGAAACTCCTTTTACAGTCAACTCTCATAAATGCACTAATAATTCATAATAGCCGAAGTAGACAGTTTGCACAACTTTCTTGAAGAGAAATTTATTTAAAAATCCAACATATAAATTCAAATCTAAAAATCAATGAATAGCTAATAATGACGTTTGGTATTTCTAAACACCAGTTCAACCCAACAGTTCAAAATTAAGTAAATAAGCAGTTCTAGTAACAATTTTTACGAGTTTTAGATAATGGCGTAATAATTCTCACTAAACAACTGTATTATTAAGACAATGTAAGGCTTTGAGCTCCCTCTAAAAGTGCCCTAATCTGCTTGAAATTTGGTCTACATATTACTTAGGAGAGGTAGAACATATTTAAACTTGTGGAGGATAGTTCTGATCAAGATGATTTTTTACCATAGTCTCTTGGACCAGTCTAGTGCATATTTGCACGTATTCGTGTCTGAATATATGTTAGTATTCAGCATGCTTGTATGGATGCATGTAGTTTAGCTTTTATGTACATCCGTTCCTGATATATGAATGAGTACATGTATGTTTGTATGTATATTTGTGTGTATGTTTGTATGTATGTAATACTATGTATGCACCTATATTTTGGGCTATGTACAATTACATGGCATATGCTAAGAGGAGACAACCTGGTAAAAACGGTGATAGAAGGAAAAATGGAGGGGAAAAGAACAAGAGGAAGACCACGACAGATGTTGTTGGACACGATGATGACATGGATTGGATACCAAAAACTAAAAGAGAAGGCCCAGCGGAGGGAGGAGTGGCGACATTGCACAGCCGAACCTGCCTAGTGGCAGAGAACCAGAAGAAGACAATTACATACCATTTTTGTTTACATTTACTTAGTCACCCAGAGCTATGAATATGAGGTGACGGGCTTTTTAGTTTTGGTGAACAGGTCCAGAGCGAACTAAAATGTTTTGTAAGTTTGAGACTGAGCAGATCAGAAAGAGCGGACTTTGCCAGTCATGATATATACGAACCTCTCGGTGTGTAGTTGTACATGAATTTTATTCTGCATGGCTGATTTTCGTTTTTGCTGTATAAATAGGTGGGCACAAAGAATAGGTTCTAACAGAGGTAGCATTAATGGCGATACAACAGTTATTATGCCATGCCGAGTATTGTTGTGTTTCAATGTTTGTTTAAGTGATGGTTGTTTTTTGGTTAATAATTATTAATGTTTCAATTTTCTTTTAGTTAAGCAAATGCCTAGAAGGGGTAGCAGACCGGCCCCACCTCCTACAACAAGTTGGGGTGGCTCTGACATCCCTCATATCTTCTATGGCAGCAACATTGAAGATGCCCCATGGTATTGGAAAGAGATGTCAAAGTAGGGGCTGAATTCTTTCTCTTTACATTCATTAGCTAATGTTTTGTCAGATTATTCCGTGATGACGTGATTCATTTTGTTTTTCTTGTTCAATCTGCGTATCTCAGATTGATCAATGACTTTTTATTTATCATGTGCTTTTCTTCTTGTGTTTACTTGTGTTTGAAATGAAGAGCTATGGGAAAATTTTGTGCTGTGTTAATTTGCTGAGCACTTCTTCATGACAGTTTTGCTGAATGAAGTATTTTGAATTTTACAGTAATTGGAAGTTAGGATAGAGCGGTTTTTTATATTTTGTGGCGTAAATATGCTTTTAAACATGTTTTCTTTTAGCCTCGATTCAAAGAGTCTCAGATTTGGCTTAACGAATTAGCTTTTTTCCACAGCATTGTCCTTCTAATTTTATCTGTACAATTAATCAAATTATTTGTTGGCATCATTTTCTACTGTAGTATTACTGTTTTGTTTAAATCACCTGGCCTTGTTCATTTATTGTTGTTTATTCTATTGTTCTGTCCCATTTTCTTATGTTCTGTCTACTTTGTAATGCCAGGACTAAACATCAAATCATTTGCTTCAGTTTGATTATATTCTGTCGCTTGACTTCTGTTTATCTGATTTATGGAATTTGTATCTTGGTTCTGTAATGGACAATGACTTTTAACTATAGTTTCAGTTGTGTGCATTAATATAATACTGTGGCACTATGTTTATGATACTGTGGCACTCTGTTTATTATACTGTGGGGCTATGATTGTGAGATGAGTGATTTGATTATATTAGAAAAAATGAATAAATCTGATATTTAGAGAGGAGCTGAATGAGAAGATGAGCAATACTCCAGATGGTACATTCCTAGTTCGTGATTCATCTGACGGAGTTAAAGACAACTATACTCTGGCTCTGAGGTATACGACTGTGCTTTGGTGCTTCTCACTTCGTTATGATCTTTACTATGGTTGCCTTTAATATAAAGTATCCTCGTCTCAAGTCCAATCTGGGTCTTGCACTGAAGTATCTCCTGGATGATCTCATTCATTCTCCTCTTACGACATCTTCTCATCGACATCAACGTTCTCTCTGACTTGTTTGTCCCACGAGCTAGGACCACTATTGCTCAAACTCGATCTTTTACCATTATTGAGCCTCGTTATGGAATTCCCTTCCCTCCACTCTGTGTGGGACTCTTTGTTAAATCGTTGTTTAAGACCGCTTCTTAAGACCTATTTTTTCTATCAGGGGTTCTCGCACTCGGACCGCTATTGGATGGTCTCGGCTGTGAGTGGCACCATAGAAATTACTAATTACATTACAGTGACGAAGTCTCTTTATACAATACAAGACAACTGTATTTGATATTGTCCTCCATCCAAAACTCATGAGTGAATACGACAATATGACTTGGTATTGATAGAGCTGAGCAATTGTGTGTATTGATAAAGCTGAGCAATTGTGTGTAAAGAACTTAAGTTCCTTGGGTGAAGCTTGAACCCATAATCTCTGCATTACAGATCGAGTATCGTAAGAAATCGACCACCTTGCCAATCCTCACCCTTTTCGCGCAGTCATTTTCCTGTACAGACAATTTGGAAAATACTAATTTTAAATTCATAGCAATTTAAAAGAAATTTAGCACAGTCTGAATAATTTTCTATATAAGCAATAATTTAGAATTCATTGATGATTTAGGTTTTTGCTTTAGAATTGGTGGCTATATAACATGGTGACTGAGGGGTTGACATCTTATAAGGTGAACTTTTGTGAGTGGTGAACCCGAGGTAATGAGACAACTACTGAGTGCAGGCTTCGATCAGACCCTTTACATGTGACTACATAGGTCCATCTGTTATTGTTTGCTTTCGTTCAATTTTTTTAAATTTAAGACGAATCAATTCAAATCATTTTGCCGTATATGAACTTCTTGGGTTTTTTAAATGTGATAAATGGATCATTTTAAATTCACAGTTACACCTGACTGTTTGATTGACTGACTAATAGTCAGCTTGTACTGAATAGTTTCTTCAATAAATTATTGACTGTTGATTGCTTGATGTCTGACTGATTGATCAATATTGATTGGTCGTTGCAGGAAGGGCGGCGGCAATCGTTTTCTGAGGATCTACCGCAGAGACGGAAAGTTTGGTCTGATGGATCCGTTGCAGTTCAACTCTGTGGTTGATTTGATCAACTTCTACTTACGTAACTCACTCGCTCACTTCAACAAAACGCTCGACATCACGCTCTGCAATCCCATCTGCCGAACCATTGTAATTGAATGAGCATTGTCTTTTATGTCATTGGTTTTAGTTCATTTGAGATGGTCTCTAATTTACTTTTTTGTGGAGCAGTGTTTAATCTAGTTCCCCTGCTTTGAGGTTTCTCGGAGGGCGGGGCAAATAGCTATTTTGGGCGGATGGTGGCTTCAGGCAGGCGGACACCAACGACACCCTTTGTCCTGTCATTTTTGTCTGAATACTTTTTTAGTACGTCAATGTCAAAAATTTTCTGACAGGGAAATTTTATGTATCAACATTTCTTTATGTAAGTAAGGCCTGTCGAATTATTCTGGGGGCAATGTCACATATATAATTTTTCAGGGAGGATGTTGCATATGTATTGTACATGTAAACAACAGCTATCGATTTTTCTGGAAGGAAATGTCATTCCTGGGTGCGGGACCACCTTAAGATACCTTGATTAAACACGGGTTGTGGAAATAATCATGCAGATTTTCATTTCTGTTCTAAGTTTTGTGAACTCAATTTCTTTTCACGTTCTTTCATTTCTGAAGCCGTGTGCCCTCTATGTGATGAGGTTAGTCCATGAAGAATTACTATTATGACATGGCTCGAAGGATAAATTGTGCAGTGTTAATTAATACATAAGAGCAGTTGGAAGAATTTCTCACTTTTCGTGGTTAATCAGTGGTGGGTTTGTCTTCATCTATTTTAATGTGCTCAGATATTGAGCACTTTTCTTTCACCTTCTGCTGTGTCGGTTTTTCACTTCGTGTCAAATCCAGCTGTTTAGACAATACTTGTGCTTTGTTGATACAGGCTAAGCTTCTGGAAGCTTTTGCCACTGATTTTTAAGTCTTGCCACTCATGTAATTTCCCAGAAAATGGACGACCAGTTGTATTTTGTATTACTCGAATAATTTGCAAAAAATTCTGGTACTATTTGCTCAATGCCGTACATCACTAGCCTTTGATTCTGCATGAATTCCTGGTTGAGTCTTTGAATTTCGACGTTTGTCATCCTTAGTCATGAGCTGCGATGAACTGCTCTTCTGATGTTCATGGTGGCCTAATTTTATGCAGCACTCTTCAGATCTGTATGGGACATAAATTCTTAGCTGTATCTTTTAGACTGGGCTTTAATTTTCCTCTATTTTTTGTTGGTTTTCAGGTAACTAGCGAAGACCCTGAAATTGACATGAAGCGTGAGAGAGCAGCCTACATTAGGGCAGACAAAGATTACAATGAAGAGGCAAAGCGATTTGAAAAACTTCACGATGAACATACGAGGATCACAGAGGTATACGCTGGATTTCATTGTTCGTTTTATGTCTTTCGCTTTCAAGAGTCAGCCACTCAGCCTCTAGTGTTTGTGGGTGAAATTAGGTTGTCTCGCTTTTGGTCAGTCTGACTCTACGTTGGAAGTTTGTATGTGTACTTGTTATAGCGCCCCTTCAAGCTCCTACTCAGAGGCGCTCCCGACTACAGAACGGACACTGCATCGGAGTTCCACGCCGAAGCGCTGAGCAATTGCGAGTGAAGGACTTGCCCAGGGTCCCTATGCGGCGATTTGAGGTGGATTCGAACCTGCAACCCTTCGGCTGCAAGGCGACGAACATACCCACTACACCACCATGCCCCACAGTGCCTGTTGTGCACAGTGTCACATCATCATCGTTCCAACCTAATACTGTACAAAGAATTATTATTGAGTATTAAGCACAGTGGAAATTAGATGTTCACCTAAGTAAAAGAAAATTTGATTAGATATTGATAAGCTTCATCCCTTTCACTACTTTGTGACCTGTGCGACGGTACTACTGCTAGCGTCCATTTGTTTTTGTTTTTATAGGAATTGCAGATGAGACATCAGGCAGTGGAAGCTTTTCGAGAGACGATGGCAATGTTTCAGGAGAGCGTCAAAATTGTTGAGAAGAATGAAAGACTTGTTCCTCAATCGGAACTGAGAAAGTTAGTGTTCCTCCATCATTACGTTGTAGCCCTCTGCTATACTGCTTCGTGAACGGAGGATAATTATCAGAATTATATTTATTGTGACTGCATTGATCAGGTGCTAGGTGCAAATGTTTTTTTATAACTGCATCAAAGTCTGATGATGTTGTTTTCAGTCATTGCTCTGATGTGGTGATGGTAAGGGATGCCACTCAGATTCATAGCTTTTCCACCTAGATCTCGATTTTTTTCATCCTTGTATAGGTTTCTAGGGGGTTGTTTGGTCAGGATCTAGCTTTTTGATGGCGGTCTTGTGACTTTTAAGGTAAAAAAAGCACATTTTAAGATAAAACGTAGAAAAGATAAGTCAAAAGATTTAAGATTTTGGAACAAAAGACAAATTTTGGGACTGTAATACTAAAAAGGTCTTCAGAAATTGAAAGTCTGAAAATTCCACGCATTTCTAAGAAATTTCTCAATATAGCTTTTTCTAGACTTTTTCGGCCGGATCTGACTTTTGTTAAATTCAGAGTGGCATACCTAGTGATGGTGGTGTGGCTTTGTGGTTTTTTGTTTCATAGTGGATCAAGTACCGGTTCAGTGATGAGACTTATGAACACAGCAGCAGTGATGAAAATAAAATGCTAGAGTAATTTGAGTGATTTAAAACGTGCTTTTATTGTTGCAGGGCCAACGACAATTTTGAATTGCTCAAAAAGCGGCTGAAGTTTGTGGTGGATAAGTATTCCATGTTGGAGCAAGAAATCAGAGAGCTCACAATATCAAGTAAAACTCTGTTCAAGGATATGAATGCTATGAAGCCAGAGTTGCAGAGTAAAGGGGAGGTCAGAGACCAGCTACGGCAGTGAGTATGCTTAATTCCTTTTAGATGGCTGCTTATCTTGTATTGTACTGCTGAAGATTTGACCTTGTGTGTCTTGATTTTGTGAGTGTCATTTCTACGGCTGTTGGAGACTGTGTTACTTAAGATTGTCAACTGTTCAGATTTATAAGGAAAAATATATTTTAAAATATTTTAGTCATTTTGAATCTTGCTTTTGATAGTTTAATGCCGAGCATTGGCGAGCATGTACTAAAATGACTGGGAAACCAAAGCGGCTTGTTCTTTGCTCTCGGGGCTCCTCTGATTAGATTGTACTTTGAGAGAGCTGCTTTGCAAGTTTGTAAACAGAGCAGAATAGAATAAAGCCACAGGTATATTTATATTAACAGGTTTTGGAAAATTAGTGCCATTGATGCCTACCCGTATTTAAATCTTGGTGATTTAAAACCGCTGTTCAGTTAAAACCATGCGGACGATATTTGATTGCAAAGTTTCTGTTTAGGAAACTTATAAAAGGAGGAGATACAGCGAAGAAACTGGAGCAGCTGGTGTCGGGTGAGGAGGAAAATGGAAATGCCACTCCGGAGGAATCACTGTCCGAGCATGTTGAGTCTACCTGGCTGTTACCAAAATGCGATCGAAAACAAGCCACCGAGCTGCTCGCTGGAAAATCAGTGGGAACATTCCTTATTCGGCCGAGAGTGGATGAACCAGGCTATCCTTATTGCTTAACGATCGTGTAAGGGGAATTAAACAGTTGCGATTTTGCCTATGGATTCCACAATGGTAGAACCATTTTCCTCGGTTTAGAAACTAAGTAGATTTCTTGAACCGATGCTGTAATTGTGAGCAATGTGCTATATCACAATATGACATCAATATGTAGTTCTGGCTGATAAAACTGACCAAATTTTCAATCATAGGAAGATCCTAATGGTGGCATCATTTACCTTTTTTAATTTAACTGATATCGTATTAGTTTTGAATGGAATCTTCTGTTTTGAATAGAATCTTCTGTTTTAAATGGAATCTTCTGTTTTGAATGGAATCTTCTGTTTTAAATGGAATCTTCTGTTTTGAATGGAATCTTCTGTTTTGAATGGAATCTTCTGTTTTGAATGGAATCTTCTGTTTTGAATAGAATCTTCTGTTTTGAATTTCTAGGGCTGTTGGAGAACTGTGTTACTTAAGATTGTCAACTGTTCAGATTTATAAGGAAAAATATATTTTAAAATAATGCTAAAATATATTTTCGGTTCAAGAAATCTACTTAGTTTCTAAACCGAGGAAAATGGTTCTACCATTGTGTGTCATTTCTAGGGCTGTTGGAGAACTGTGTTACTTAAGATTGTCAACTGTTCAGATTTATAAGGAAAAATTTTTTAAAAAATATTTTAGTCATTTTGAACCTTGCTTTTGATAGTTTAATCTTCTGTTTGAATGGAATCTTCTGTTTTGAATAGAATCTTCTGTTTTGAATTTAGAATCTTCTGTTTTGAATAGAATCTTCTGTTTTGAATAGAATCTTCTGTTTTGAATAGGATCTTCTGTTTGAATGGAATCTTCTGTTTTGAATCTTCTGTTTTGAATTTAGAATCTTCTGTTTTGAATAGAATTTCTGTTTTGAATGGAATCTTCTGTTTTGAATTTAGAATCTTCTGTTTTGAATAGAATCTTCTGTTTTGAATAGAATCTTCTGTTTTGAATTTAGAATCTTCTGTTTTGAATAGAATCTTCTGTTTTGAACGGAATCTTCTGTTTGATTAGAACTAGCAGTTCCATTATTGTTAGAATGGTTAATTAAACAAAGTTCAAGTTTTGCTGTCTTAGATGTTAAGATGGTTCAAGTTCAGTCTGTAAGTTATGAACATAAATAACCATAAATTGCACTCAGCACTGGTCCAAGTCTTGATATAGTTACTGCTCATTTGGATCATGACAAACAGAGACAGACTGACATACAGAGACTGAGTCGTCAATGCATAATTTATTAGAGCTGTCGACTTATCCATGTTGGTTCTTGACTAGATGGTTCCATATTGTAAATAAATGACAAATTAAAAGACGAGTTTACGATTAACAGGTCAAACAACGGCATCGTTCATTGCAAGATCGGAAAGATGGAGACTGGATATGGATTTGCTCATCCGTTCTTCATACATGAAACTCTCGTCGACCTCGTGAATCACTACAAGGACACATCCCTCGTTGAACACAACGATGTGCTGGATGTTATGCTGGACTTCCCGGTTAAGGGCACCGTCTTTACAAAGCCACACAGCAAACATGCTCCACCTCCTTCAGCGGTATGCTTACAGTCTGGTTGTTTGGTGTTTGGATTTGATTTTCACTATCTGAAACTAATGTTCGTTAGTGGAACCTTTATTTACAGGCTGCTTATTATTGCAATTCATGATATGAGTCTTTGAAATTGAATGTAAAGTTCTTTTGTGTTGGTGTGATATTTTCGGAGGGATTTTTTTTATGGCTGGAACTTGCACATACAGATTCTACCGAGGATAACCTGTTCATTATAATAGTAATAATAATAATAATTGCAACAATTTATATTGCGCAGTAACACAGCCATGCCGTTACAAGGGTACCTTACAAAGCAGCTATTATTATACACTGTTGAAGTTGCTTCTTAATCAAAACAGGAATTGAAGAAAGCTCCCACTCCTGAGTCTGCCAACACAAACCTTCCTCTGACTTTAACACTGCCAATGGTAGAACTAAGAAACAAGAGTTGTAAGCAATGGCATGTATATACTGAACGCGTTTGTGGCGTTCACGGTAGGGCATCATGATGTGCTGGTTTCATGTGTTGATGTTCGCAGATGATCTTGTTTGTTTGTTTGTATGTGCACTTGTTATAGCGCCCCTTTAAGCACTCTACTCAGAGGCGCTCCCGACTGCAGCGCGGACACTGCATCAGAGTTTCATGCCGAAGCGCTGAGCAATTGCGAGTGAAGGACTTGCCCAAGGTCCCTACGCGGTGACTTGAGGTGGATTCGAACCTTCTGGCTTCAAGGCAACGACGCCACCACTACACCACCGCGCCCCACCAATTGTGTGCTTGTTATGCAGCCATATATACCGAACGCGTTTGTGGCGTTGTTCATGGTAGGGCATCATGATGTGCTGGTTTCAATTTGTTGATGTGTTCAGATGATCTTGTGTGCTTATTATGCAGCGGCTTTGTATGGTTAGGCTGTAACTGCAGCATAATATTGTCTGTTGTTGATCTTTCATTGCAGTCTGCGCCTGCTATTCCGAGTCGCGTGAAGAGAGATAATTACGAGTCTCTGCATGGCTGAAGAAATCATTCGTCTTGTGAATGTGATATTTGATGGCAACGTTCAGGTTTCTTCCATCATCTCTTTGGTTAGCGGAATTTGTTATCAGACGAGAGTGTCATACGACCTGTGCCTTTAAAGCTCCTAATAAACACGGCAATGACAATCCTATTATTCGTGTTATAACTAAGAGTGCTATTGTATGTTTCTTTTGTTTGTTTGAAGAATGCAGATCAAGTAATTGTTCGATGTTTCTTGTAATCTAATCTCGTAATGATTGTTGGGGCAAGCACTCTCAGATAGAAATTACTATTGACAATTGTTGTTGTCCGCTAATGCAAGGTAAGTGAAACGGTAAACGAACAAAGTGGCCTGCAGGAGCTACACTAGATCCTGGAAATATGGAATGATGTGTAAGGCTTTAGAACTGAATGTTCATTTAAGTACGATTGTCCTGAGCTTGAAGGACCCATATCACTGACTTGTTATTACTGGGAGCAAAGAAGGAAGGAAGGACAGCGTGGCACAGGCTATAAGGTTACCATTATATTATGAGACACCGTTTGATAGGAAAGGAACTGGGATTGTACTTTAGTTTTGTGTAAGACTTGCAAAACGTTTTAAAATGTTATTACGCGCAAAATAAATGCATTCCATTATTCTTTAAGTTGTGTTTGAGACTGTATGTTGTATTGGTAAGGGTTGTGAAAAGGTTTTCAATTTTGTGTGTGTTATTGTTGTTTTAATATCAGAGGTTCATGTATGAGGTGTGTTTTGGAAGTTTGTAAACAGTTGTCAGCTCCTTTGTTTTGTTGCACCTTTTTTGCAGCATGAACTTGAACCTATTGTTATTCCAGCTTCGTTCAAAGTTGATATCTGCGCCTCTGTTTGTTTCAGGCCTTATAGATCTATAACAGTTTTTATAAACTTATCCAAGAACTTACTATTTGCTTAGGATTTGAATATGATCAAATATTTATATGACTTTATGTTTGCTGATATATATATATATATAGTTGAATCTAAAAGAACTCCTTTTTTCTGTATATATATATACCGTATATATACATACATATATATATATATACACATATAACTTAGTAAAACAAGTTTGGTGAATTTTGTAGAAAGCAACTTAAACAGCCTTGTTCCGGAATTTGAACACCAATAAGTTTGTTAGGTATGTGGTACAACTTTTGAAATGGGAGATGAAAACATGCAAAGAAATTTTAAAGCATGTTATGGTTAAATTCTTTGTACCCAGATTTCCAATCGACATGAAATGTGCCTTTCTAACAATAATGGTGATGGTAAATTTATTTGGTTCTTGATGACATTTTCCTAAGTGCAATTAATAGTATGCTAATTTTGTTTTCGTTTGTTAAATATGTCTGTTTTGACTGTGCTTTTTCATACGCATGTCAGTCCAAACAGACTTGAATTTCCTGATTTCTTCTCGTTCATGTAATTTAACTAATTAGATTTGCCCTGTCCATTAGCACACACTGATGGCAATACTTTTTGTAATTTCTCCTTTAATTCTTTGGACTTTTCTTTGCACTACATCTTAATCACATGGCATTATCTTTATGTTGTAAGCATTTAGAATGCAATAACCTGGCCACTTTTCCCATAAATTTCTTCGCACTGTGATGAGCAGGTTTGGGCAATATTTATTGTCATTGTGTTGAAAATTGTAAATTGTTTTCTCCTTTTTTATGACTGTTATATTGGTAAAGTGAAGTTTAATAATTATGAATACTCGAGCTCTTCAGAAATTACATTTTCTAATTGTTGTTAATCTTGCGGAGGAGAAAATAATCGTGATTGATCATGTGAGTAATTGCATTATGAGAAAGGCATTATGCAGTGTTGTTGTTGTTTATAGATCATAATAAATAGTAAATTGCATCTTTTCTTTACACAAACTTCATATTTTTGAATGGCGTTTACTGAATACTATTAATATGAAACTTGTTTAAACTGTTTCGCTTGTCTACGAGTTCACCCAATGCAGATGGGTGACTTATGTGGGGCACGGTGGTGTATTGGTGGGTTCAGTGCCTTTGAGCCGGAGGGTTCCAGGTTCGAATCCAATCGTTGTCAATTGTTTTCGCCAATCGATTTGCAGTACTTCTTATCCTCATTTTCACGGCTCACCGATCTAATAGCATGCGATTTCGCAATATCCTACCGTGTCGTACACGCAGGGTGGGAGGGAAGGAGTGAGGGAGGGCCGGAGGGAGAGAGGGTGGGTGGGAGAGAGGGAGGGAGGTGGAAGGGAGGGAGGGAGGGTGGCAGGGAAGGTGGGAACAGGGCGAATCTTAAAATTACCGGGCAATGCCGGGTACTCCAGCTAGTATATCTTTTAGTAAGGGTTTTTGTTGTTGTCAGGTATGCACGGCCAAAGTTTTGAAGCAATCGACCCCAATTTTTCACAGGGGTTCGGGGTCGACCCGACACTGGTCATTGGGGGTCAGCGAATCTCTGCCACCATGGGGGCCAGGGTGGGGTGGGGCAAAAACCCTCATTTTCCCTGTTGGCCGTTTCCTCACAGGCTTATGACTGCACTTTTCTTTCGGTCCCATACGCATAAAAGCAGCGGTTGACACCATTTTAGAAGTGTTTAAGGCCAGCGGATTTTACGGGTCGCGTACCGGTCGAGGTCGGAGTGTGGTGGGGTGTGAGTGTGGTGGGGTCAGGGAGGGAGGGTGAGTGGGATGGAGGTAGGAATTGGCGGGGAACGGCCCGAATTCTAAAATTCCCGGGCAACGCCGGGTACCCCAGCTGGTATATGATAAAGTAAAACAATCTTGGTGAATTTTTGCAGGAAGCAAGTGTTCCATAGTGCTTGGTTTTCTCTTAAAGAGATCACAAAGTAAAAGTAAAGTTTGGAGAGTAATTGATTTGGAAATTATGAGTTAGCCTTGTGAGACACACTTAATTCAGTCTGAAATCGCAATGACCTATGACCTAATGCACTGTAATGCCTGAGCAATAACTTTGGGACTTTTTGTACATCATGAACCGGTGTATCTAAATTTTGGGTTTTTTTACTTCGGGGTGTGGGGGTGTTCAAGCACCCAAAACACCCCCTATAGCTACGGCCTTGGACCTGACGATGTCGAACTTATGTATGGTGTAGCAGCGGGGCTTGGTTGATACTTAATTGTAATACTATAGGCATAAAGCCAGGCGTCCGGACCGGTCCGGTAATGAACCGATCAGTCCGGTATACCCTATAGCTAGACAACAATAGGCCTATTTGGCCTGTCGGAAATTTCAGACGTTACCGTATCGGACATGGCGGTGTCCAATAAAATTGATAGCAATAGGTGTTGGATTGTAGTTTCTCGGGCCCATGAAAATTTAAGATCTATAATAACCTACGGGTGATTTGATAAGTGAGCAGCCTATAGCCTATAAGATATTGCCTTTTTGTCTACCCTTACGTATGCAGCTGAAGACTGAAGTAGCCTGCGGTAGGTGGTAGGTATAGACGGCCAGACAGATAAACGAATAGCCCTATAAGCCTACAGTACATGTGGCTATTATAGCTTATAAGTCCTATGGGCTATCTAACTGGAGACAGGCAAGCAGATGAACAAAATTAGACACAGCTGTGCTGAGTCAGCCGCGCAACCGGTTTTTCCGTATATACTACCGACGTGATGTAGGTCACTGCTTCAGATTAGTTCATACAGGTCTATGCCCCACATTAAACGGACCCTGTATGGTATGCCCCAATCACCGCATCAACAACTTCAGAATGAGGAAGTTCTAGCTGTATCATCCGATTAACTTTCCAAGCACATTCATGAGCAGGTTCTCATGCATAGGCCTATATGACACCACGATCTGCAATAGGCCTATATCAAATTTCTAGCAGCCGCACGCTGAGCCCACGAACCTCAAACTATTGAACAAAGTGCTATATTCTAGACCTGTAGCCTAGGCCTATACGGTAACTATTAACTATACAAGATTATAATTTTTTTTATATGTATATATTATATATATATATATATATATATATATATATATATATATATATATATATATATAAGTTGGAATGATGAGAAATAATTGTTGCTCCAATGGCAGCTGAATTGACGACGATGATAGATCTGATCTTGCCTAGGCAGAAGTCGGATTACTGTGTAAGCTACGGACCTGCAGCGAGAAAAAACGGAAGGCGCCAAAACGTCACGTAGGCTTACCGCAGATAACTTTATATTGGGCCTACAGGCTACGGCAGTTATATGGAAGGTTCTGAAATGCCAGGAGAACGAAATGACCATGGGCGGAGTTTGGTTTCAGTTCTTTGGAGGGCTAAAAATAACTATGGCTTTGGGGCGGAAACTTTGTCCAGAACGAGCGACAATATTTTCATCTACCAAATTTCTGATGACCTTTTTAGTAGGCCTATATTGGTCAAAATTTAATGAAAAAAGCCATTTGCCCGGCCAAAAATGACGACTTTTAGTCCTTGGGGGGGACTTGGCCCCCTAGCCCTGATAAACTCCGCCAATGGAAATGGCCGATGACGACCATTCTCAATTCCTCAGGATGGAACTAGCCCCAAATCTGTTCAGTAGGCCATGTACAGTGGCGGCGCCAGGATTTCAGTTTTTTGGGGGGGGGCGATGAATACTCGCGGAGGAAATTTTTCATGTTCATTTTCCATCCGCCAAAATTTGGCGACCATTTTTTTAGTCATTCGGTCGTAATTAATTAATCTCATGGAAATGTTCCATTTTCATCCGCCAAAACTTCAGTCTTACATGAAAAAAACCCGGATGACCCTTTTATAGGGGACTTAGCCCCCGAATGGCCTTATTTTGGGGACTTAGCCCCTGGCGCCGCCGCTGGCCACGTAGCCTACTCTCCATATACCTGCATCCATAAGCGTACGAAGCGGGGTCCAGGGGTGCAATATCCCCAAAATTTCGAACAAAACTGTTTTTCGGGCAAGCAGACCGGGAAATGATTAAAAAATGTCGTCAGCTTTTCGGGCAAGTCTGTTTTTCGGGCAAGCAGACCGGGAAATGATTTAAAAATGTCGTCAGCTTTCCTCTGGGAAAAAGTAGTATTTTCCACGAGATTTCAGGATTTATTTTTCTGGTAGAAGTTAAATCTTTGCCCCCCTTCCCACTGCTGAATTCTCCCGTAGCCTACGCCTATGCCTGCACCCACACCAATGCTGAACGTGTTTTCAGCGTCATGAATAACATTTTGGTCTGACGATCACAATCGACATGATCCTACAGACATACACCATAACGAGCATCATATTAAGCATAGCAGATCTCGTCATTAGCAACAGACGCTTGGTAAAAGCTGCACAGTCAGACTAGAAGTACGGTAGACTTTCTTTCGGCGCTTTTCGCAAGGATAGGGTAACGGTGCAGCTTCCGTGACGATTTGAAGTTGAACGTGCACGTATACGTAGCCTATAGGCCTAGGTAGGCCTACTTAAGAGTTGGCAGAGGAGTTGGCAAAATGTAAGAGACCTAGACATATATAGATTCTCAATGAATCAATATATTTTTGTCAGCGAGTGATGTAGGCCTAATTATGACAGTTTTTACTTTTTACCTTTTCAAGTAACTTAAAAATTTTGATGTTGCTTCGTTAGGGCCTATAAGAGCCTCTCTTTGGTTTCAGTTCCTCTCATAGGAACTTCGTCCCACTGACCTCTGACAAAAGACCGCCGCCTCCAGACTCCCATATATATCCTACCGGTAAATGCAAAACAAATACCCGTTTATTCACTCACAATAAACTGACATAGACGCAACTTATACAAAATTACATGGCTTATAATTGTGGCTTTTCGAAGCAATATGTAGCCTACACTCGAACAGTGTCAATATCAATATATAGGAGTTCTTTAAAATGAGATTAGATGTGAAATAACGTTTATCCTTATCTGAGTAAAGTTATGGAATATCTCAAGAAGGTTATGTCCAATATCGCGGGGTGGGAGAAGCAAATTTCTAAGTACGTTGTTAGTGTAGCCTATCTCAGGGTGAGAATTGCCGGGGGGTTGGGGGGTTTCAACCCCCCAGTCTTTCTTATTGCCCCATAGTAAAATCTGTTTTTCACACCCCAATTCCAAGTTTGTCATAGGCCAACCCCCCCTCCCCCGTTATTTTTTCACAACTCTCACACTGGCTTATCTAATGATTGTATGGAAGAGGCGATCGCCCGCCTTCATGGTCAGTTCAATAACGCTCTTTTTTGCGGAAGTCGGACAGAAATCCGACACGGGCCATTCTTCGGAGCACAGGTCTATCCTGCCTCCGTCCTTTCTTCTAAATAAATGTATCACACCAGGCTGGAGAGGCGTAGATGAGTACACCACCGCTGTTGCCATGATGACGTGATTGACGTCGTGAAGAGCTGGTCTTAATGACGTAAAGATGGAGACAGTCACTGCTGTCCACTTGGTAACATGCCTTTCTCTTTGACCAGGCCTGGGTTGGGAGCGACTCTGAGTAGAGATCTTAAAGGGGCGCTAGCCTATATAAATTTATGTGATTGATTGATTGATGCTTGAATTTTTCTGTAGCAGTACTCAGGTGCGATATGATCCTATTACCGATCTGCATAGTCCGGTAATTTCCTCCAGGCTACCTGTCAACTCTAAATTAGCATTTCTAATCTGCTATAGCTAGCTCTCAGCTCATTGGTCATTCGGATGCTGCATTGCGGCAGTCGATCGAAACCAGTTTAATTTCGTCCAGTCCACTTTGTGTGGAGCAATTCAACTACCAATCGACGCACAGTAAACAGTTTTAAAATTCGCTTACAACACAACATGTCAAGGGTTCATGATGCTATAACCAGAAGCAGTCATGATTCGAAAGTGTCTCGGCTCATGGCGTCATTTGCGAGTTGAATACTGCCGTTCGATTAATTTTCGATTCGAATATCGAAGCGTTATAGGTGATCACTAGTAGGCCTAATTATAAAATCATTTGAAGGTAAGACATAATTATTATAATAGGGATGCCATTGTCTGAAAGAAATATTACTCCTCACTCATCCGCTCTAGCTCCTTTAACTTCTACATTTCTGGATAGCTGCCAACTGCATGCCTTGTTTATTTCAAATCTTCCGAGCCCCATCCATCCCCTATATTGCTGATTCATTCTAAGTCATCGCTTCCAATTCTCCATTCCGCCTCTGAGGCAGAAACCGCAGAAGTGTCACTCCTGTTAAATTTTCTTCTCAACAAGCAATGCGAACTGGATCCCATCCTCACTGTTCTTCTAAAAGACTGCACCTCCATCTTCATTCGAGCAATAATCACTTAAATCCTCAATCTGTCATCCTCTACTAGGCGGTAGCTTTCCAATGGTCTTCAAGCAGTCACTCAACTTCTGAATAAAGCAAATCTTGATAATAAAAAAACCTATGAAATTACCGACCTATCTACAATCTTTCCTTTTTTGAATCTAAATTGACTGAACGGATTGTCCTTGGGCGGCTAAATGACTACCGATACCATTCTTCAAACTCACTCCTCAGACCCCTCCCCATCAATCTGGTTTCACTAAACACCACCTTCACAGAAACTGTATATTCTCCCCTTTAAAATACAGTAAACTGGTCCCTGCTGTCTGTCGGTCATCAGCAAGTCTCCTGTCTGCCTTCTTGATCATTATCTCCTCCGCATTTGATACCATCGATCACAACCTCCTCCTTCATCGATTACAATCCTGCTTTGGCGTCTTTGCAACTGCTCTACAATGGTTCCAGTTCTACTAGTCTTCCAGATCCTTTTCTGTTAAAGCCTCCGACCACTGTTTGAAACCCCTTCCGCTCTCTTGTGCACGGTGTCCCTCAAGGCTTTGTCCTGGTCCTGTGGTCCACTCCTCTTCATTCTGTTTTCACACTTTTGAGCCATCTAATTGAAATATTGAATCCTCCTCTGTTGACCACCATCTCTACGCAGACGACACCCGACTCTTCATTCCTTCTCCCAAGATTCGTTTTCCACATCCATTGCTCAACTGCTCAATGTGGTTAATCTAATCTCCCAATGGATGTCGTCCAATCTCCTCTGCCGCAACCCTTCCAAAAACAGAATTCGTTATCCTGGGCCTGCAGTACAAGCGTATCGGCAACATTCTACGGGATGCGATGGAGAACTGCAGGATACCGTCCTAACCTGGCAGGGCTTCAACCGACAATAGGCCATACCGTCATAGTTTAATTTGGTTCTGATTTGTTTGATAACCAGCATTGCCTCTTTGTAGGGGGCTGCAAGGACAGAACATGAGGAATGAACAGGAGAGATATTCTCCAGCGCCATCTGTGCCTCCTAAGCTGAAACCAAGAATAGAAGGTTGCTTTCATTCGAGCTGACTATAGACTTGTGATCATTATCTTTGGATTTTAAATTCAGTTGCAGACTGGCATTCAGTGATTCCGTTAACGTGCGTCCGTGCGTCCCGGACGCACAAAATTTGAGGCCGGACGCACAAAAATAAAGGTGGTGCGTCCATGGACGCACAGAAGTTGTGGATGGACGCACAAACAAATTAACGATGCGTCCATATGGGACTCCAATAAAAAAAATACCGTGGAGTCCATATTTGTGTCACTGTCTCAGTTTATATAGGCTACATTGCGTATTTGCGTATACATTGAACTAAAAAGAACACACACACTGACTGGTGGTGAATAATTTATGCAATGACCTATTTATGAATAGTTCATTTCTTTGTTAATGAGTGACGCACAATAGCATACATGTATAATGGGCTATAGGTCTATACTCCATATATCCTATAATTATATCGTTCTCATGAGTGTTCCTGGCTTAAAAAGTAATGACAGATCTTAAAATCAAGAAAATTAAAAGAAAAAGGAAATGCTAAAATATTTTCTTTGAAAAGTCTAAATTATCGTCGGGAGGATTGGTACTGGCAGTGGTCATGCTAGTGTCCAAAAATGCCCCTCTTTATTTTGAAATCGATGTTCATTTTAGCGACAATCGCACTTTAAATCTCTCAGGCTCTACAAAAGTCTACATTCATTCATTCATTCATTCATTCATTCATTCATTCATTCATTCATTCATTCATTCATTCATTCATTTCTAGAAGTTAAGCCTATATAGCGCCTCTTCAATAAGTCCTCTCAGAGGCGCTCTCCAGTCAATAATAATGCAATAGGGCCTATGATGCAATCTGATATATGCTCTAACAACAGCTTTTGCTTCTAAATGGCAGAAACTTTAATCTCAAAATTTAAAAACTAAAACTTCTACTGAACGTTGGTTTAGGCCATAGTCCTATAGCCTATTTGACCTCTGACGCATCCACGATTATAGGCCTATAGGTCTATTTCGTTATAATTTAGCGTAGCCTACCTCTGGAGAAGCTGGTTATAATTTATGAGTTTGGGTTTATAACTTGTTATTTTATGTAAGCCTATTGGTATCTAGGCCTACGGCTACAGATGTTTAACAAATATTAGCCAACGGTAAAATTATAGGCCTAGTTTTGTAGCTGATTTTAGCTAAATTAACTTTTGTAAATGGGGGAAGGGGTTAATTAGAACTAATTTGTAGGCCTACGTACGCATGTGAAAGTTCGCAAAATGTACGAGTTGCAACAGGACGATCGGGTCAAAATGCCACTTTTTTGCGTAGGCTATAGCCTAATGACAATGGCTGCATGGACCGGCCTCTGTCGTCTATAATATAAAAAGTTCGAAATTTGTAGGTTACATTTAGCGAAATTCTATAGAAATTTTATGGCCCGATGGGACTCCAAAAATGGAAGGGCGTGGAGTCCATGACTCTCATCCATTTGGCGTGGACTCCAATTTTTTTGATGTGATGCGTCCATGACTCCAAGAATTCAGACCTTAACGGAATCACTGCTGGCATTATGTTAAAACCTATAATTATTATTTTAATAATTTAACATTGCCATTTTGAGGCAAGCATTTAACACGTGTCATCTTTATGTAGATAAGTGGAGGACTAAGAGATTTTATCGTGAGATTAGTAGACTACATAGGTTTATTTACTTGCCACTTCGTTGAACATTAGCTATTTCCAGTGTAACTAATAGCCCAGCTCACTTTAGTAGCACTAGTGAAGCCATAATGATCACGGTGTCCCTAAGATCTGTGGCTAAAAGACACTGGTATATAGACCAATGATAGGCTATGCGTAGCCACGGCTGATTTCATGGTATTGTTTGATACACAATTCATTTCAACAGCTCAGGGCCGTTTTAAAGGAAATTTTAGAACTGCACAGCTCCTTCTTTCCTTTGAATCCTTTCCCATCTTCCATGGTAAATTACTTCCAATCGGACCTTTTTTGCTAGCTTTAACTGTACAGAAGTGTTTATACAACAGCACAAATCCATTTAGAACTGCACATTTTGTGTACAACTGCACGTTTAAAAGCCCTGCATTTAAACTCGAATGGTTCATTTTCTTCATATGAATGCTGCCTTTTGACTGCCCTCTTGCATTTTCAGCTACATATCAAATAATTTCCTAATCTTTTAGGTTTTAGATTCAGTTTAAATTCATTCGCCAGCTAATGAACAGCTAGGTCATTTGTAATAAAATGCTAATTTTTAGCACAGTAAGAGTGAGATTTTTAAAAATCATCGAATAACTGCCTAGTTGCATCATAGGCCTAGCTACTTGCATGGCCTTTACTTTACATTATAAATATATTATGTATGTACAGCCCTTTCCTGTCCAAGACGCCACAGTCTTAATGCGACCTTCTTCGTCAGGCCAATTCTGTGTTCCTGCTGTAAGTCTTCATTTTGTTGTCACGATTATATGGTTCATAACTTTTTAAAAATAAAGCAATGATGTGCTCTTTGATATTCATCTGAATGCATTATCAGTTCACAGTAACGGCAAGACTGATGCTGCTGCCTGCATTTGCGGCTATGATAAAAACTTATTTAATGCGTCGAAAGCAAATTGTTCATGTCTGATGCGCACTTCAGTGGTGCGTGGTGGTGTAGTGGGCAGTGTTTAATCTAGACGTCTCTGGGGGGGGAAAGTTCCCCCCCCAGGATTGACATTTCCCCCCCCAGAAAAATTTGACGAAATGATATTGTTTTTAGTTACTGTTTTTATTATTGTTTTACATGAAGTGTTATAATATACCGTGATATTATTTATTATTATATGATTATAATGACATTATTTACTACTATAATATATGATACTATCATGTTAAAATGACACCTTAAAATGCAACCACTGCAATGTGGAAATTCAAAAAGTTTCTAATGGGTCACTCAAAAAGTAGGCCTACAGCTAATTTGTTAAGATGACACCTTAAAATGCTGCTATTGCAATGTGGAAATTAAAAAATTTTCTAATGGGTCACTGAAATAGTACAGCTATAGTTTGTTAAGACCTTAAAATGCTGCCATTGCAATGTGGAAATTCAAAAATTTTCTAATGGGTCACTTAAATAGTACAGCTATTTTGTTAAGACGACACCTTAAAATGTTGCCATTGCAATGTGAAAATTCAAAAATTTTCTGATGGGTCACTGAAAAAGTACAGCTATTTTGTAAAGATGACACCTTAAAATGCAATTGCAATGTGTAAATTCAAAAAGTTTCTAATGGGCCACTGAAAAATACAGCTATTTTGTTAAGGCAACACCTTAAAATGCTGTCATTGCAATGTGGAAATTCAAAAAGTTTCTAATGGGTCACTGAAAAAGTACAGCTATTTTGTTAAGATAACCCCTTAAAATGCTACTATTGCAATGTGGAAATTCAAAAAGTTTCTAATGGGTCAATTTTGTTAAGATGACCCCTTAAAATGATGCCATTACAATGTGGAAATTCAAAAAGTTTCTAATGGGCCACTGAAAAAATACAGCTATTTTGTTAAGACAACACCTTAAAATGATGCCATTGCAATGTGGAAATTCAAAAATTTTCTAATGGGTCACTGAAAAAGTACAGCTATTTTGTTAAGATAACCCCTTAAAATGCTACTATTGCAATGTGTAAATTCAAAAAGTTTCTAATGGGTCAATTTTGTTAAGATGGCCCCTTAAAATGATGCCATTGCAATGTGGAAATTCAAAAAATTTCTAATGGGTCACTGAAATAGTACAGCTATTTTGTTAAGACAACACCTTAAAATGCTGTCATTGCAATGTGGAAATTCAGAAATTTTCTAATGGGTCACTGAAAAAGTACAGCTATTTTGTTAAGATAACCCCTTAAAATGCTGTCATTGCAATGTGAAAATTCAAAAATTTTCTAATGGGTCACTGAAAAAGTACAGCTATTTTGTTAAGATAACCCCTTAAAATGCTACCATTGCAATATGGAAATTCAAAAAGTTTCTAATGGGTCAATTTTGTTAAGATGGCCCCTTAAAATGCTGCCATTGCAATGTGGAAATTCAAAAAAAAATTAATGGGTCACTGAAAAGTACAGCTATTTTGTTAAGACAACACCTTAACATGCTGCCATTGAAATGTGGAAATTCAAAAAGTTTCTGATGGGGAGGGGCGCATCCCCTCCCCATACCCCTCCCCCTCCCAGTCTCGGTGCTATGCGCATCACGAGCGTCCTTCGGACGCTCAATTGTCTCCCCCCCCAGAAACCTCAAATCCCCCCCCAGAGGGCGGGGACTAGATTAAACACTGTGTAGTGGGTATGTTCGTCGCCTTGCAGCCTAAGGGTTGCAGGTCCGAATCCACCTCAAGTCACCGCGTTGGGACCTTGAGCAAGTCCTTCACTCGATCGCAATTGCTCAGCGCTTCGGCGTGAAACTCCGATGCAGTGTCCGCTCTGTAGTCGGAAGCGCCTCTGAGTAGGGAACCGGAACTTGAAGCGGCGCTGTATCAAGCGCGCCCCACATTGGGTATAAGCATGTAAAAATTGTTTTAGTATAATTGTAAATGGATAATTATATTGGTGCAATAATGTAAACGGCTAAACACCTTACAATGTCCATGTAATTTTTAAATTGTCTATGCCACGTGTGGTGACTTACTTTTCCCATGCAGTAGGCCTAAGACACGATCGATGTAGCCTACGGTATGTGGTGAGTCGTAAAAATTTAAATTGCTGCAATGAATTATAACACTGGGCAACAAATTTTCAAGAAATTTTTGTATCCTATATGAAATTTGCACTTTCCGACAGATTTTAAGGTGCTGAACACGAATATGACAATGAAATTCAATAATTAGCTCCAGTTTCTCTGATATCATCAAGAGTTTCTATAAATAGAACAATGCGTACATATGACATTTGTATACCAGTAAATATTCACTTCTACATCCCACTATCTCTTGTATAACTGCTCAGGATTATGTCTGGTGAGCGTACAAGTAGGCCTATGTATGTAATAGCACTTGCTACACTGCCTCTTCAAGACTCTAATCCGAAGCGCTCCCGATTACAGCACGGACACTGAATAGGAGTTTCATGAAGCGCATATATGCAATTGCGAGTGAAGGACTGCTCACAGTGCTTCTAAAGGGTCCCTACGCTGTGGCCTGAGGTTGATTCAAACCCATAACCTTCCGGCTCCAAGGCACTAAACATACCCCCACACCACCGTGCGCCACATAGTAGGCCCGTATATGTAGTCAGCCAACATGGAAGCTTCCCTGGTATCGTTTTCCATGTCTGCAATGTCTTCTTCAAAACGTTCGTGTGATACATAGTAACATAGGGTCATAGACAACATGTCCGTAACCAAATCCTTGTAGTTTTCTGCCCTGACATTCCAGTGGAAGTTAGTTAGTTAACACCAGACGAAATGAATCCTAAGCTTGTTTCTTGTCGCCCTGAAGCAGGTTGTCAAGCATCTCATCTCTGACTAGATATCTGACTGATCTGAGGACCAACAAAACCTCCTTCTTTAATTTCTGTTTCACCAGGGAATTTGGCAGCCAAGTATTACACTACAGACAAGACTGTCTGGGTTTCAACCATTTCTAGGCGTTGCACATAGCCTACAGTACTGCTCTCCGACGCCCAGAGATTTCCTCTCAGGCCAGTTTCTCCTCACTTAATGCAAGGTCCTTGCTAGACTGTCCAATTCACATAGAAAACAGCAATATTTTGTATAATCCAAGCTGTGGACTCGTCAGGAAAGCCAATATACTTTCAAGTCACAATACAGATGTCATCCATACCTGCTGTATTGAACAGAATTCAACAGGTATTTTAGGTTGACGTAGGTTTCCTTCATGTGGACGGGAATGGATGAAAGCTGGTTTCCAATATGCAGCAGCTCCGCATCGAGACTCAATTTCGTGGAGTCTATGAATAGTCGCCATTCTTGAGGGTCATGCTTGATTCAGAGGGCATTCATCAGACAATCTACATTGAAGCAGAAGACAGGGTCATCTTCCTTGGTGAAATTTTCCTCAAACTGCCCATGACGAGTGTGAAACCATGTCACTCGGGCATTTTTCTATGAGAAGATTCCATTCATTTAAATCTTGATCCAAGTAACTCCACCTTGGCCTTGGATAGGTCCAGGAGGCGAACAAGATTATTCGGTTTACCCTGGGTGAGAATGTGTGGCACAGATGATACACCTTGGCAGACGTAAGGATCATCCCTAGACGTCGAAGGCTGCGGAGAACCCGAAGTCGCTTCGTTTCCCTCCTCATCGTCTGAATCAATGAAAAATTCTTTCAGTGGATCCGGAACGGGAAGTCCTTCGCCATGCAGAGTGGGTCGGATTGCATATGGTATATTGGTGGTGCGCTATTGACCACTTCCATTTCCTTGTCATGAATGCAGAAGTACGTGGAACCATGCAAAAGTAGTAGTCATATGCATGATTGCTTGGTTCTCTCCAAACCATTCGAACAGCAAAGGTCACCGGCCAATTTCTCGTCTTTTAACTACTATGGAAATTTTCTTGCTCACTGGGGAGGGGTTGCATGGCAGGTTAATGCATTACGACACATTATTGTGTTGCAATATGTAGTTTGAAATACAGCGTTGAGAAAATTAATGGTCATGACCCACATATGTAGGCCGACTCAATGCGTATTGAGACATTTGTACGTAACAAGGCCGTAGCCAGGATTTTATTTCGGGGGGTGTTTTCCAGAAAAATTTCTGACGACCTTTGTTTTAGTCGATCCTTTTTAGTCATCGGAAGCTCTTTTAGGATTTTTCGCCCGAAAAACCTTCAGCACGGCGTAAAACGATCCAATTTCAAGATTTTTTATTCATAAATCGCGATTTTCTCTTGTTTTTTGCGTAAAAGAATTATTAAATTTTTACGTTTTTTCCATTTCGGGGGGTGTTCAAACACCCAAAACACCCCCCTAGCTACGGCCTTGGTACGTAACCATCTCTGTCTCTCCTGAACGAGAGCTAAGCGACAAATTTTACCATCATATTCGTGTTCAGCACCTCAAAATTAGTTAAGATTTGCTATTTTCATCTAGGATACATTTTGTGTGTTGACCAGTGTTACCAGAGTACGCAGTTAATTGGTGGGAACAATTGCCTAAGAAAGCCACAGGAACCCTTGAAGCATGAACTTAATTGATATGACTGATTTAGTTATTCTGATGCGCATATCCCAAACTGTGGCACCATACATGGGCGCCCGCACATAGGGGCAAGGGGGGGCACTTGCCCCCCCTGGAAAATTGAAACCTATGTTTTTTTAACTACTACTTTTGGGTTTTTAACAAATTTCTTTGCATTAATGCACCATTGATACGAATGATACAGACAATGAAAGTCAGAAATCCACATTTAGAGATCTCTATAGAAATAAACATGCTTTTATAACTTTCTGCCTTGCATGTTCAAGCTCTTTCTAAAAACTCTTACAATGACCATTGGCTTTCAACGGTTCAACCTTCCTGTGGGCACCCACGCAAACAGCAGGCCTATCGATTATGGCCTTCTTTAGTGGAATCCAGCTGTAATGCAATTAATCACAACTGCAAAAAATTAAATACTAACGCAAAAATTTGAAAATTTCTCAAAGTACACTGAAATTTCATCAGGGAGATCTGCTTATTCACCAGCATTGTAATCATATAAACCAAGTCCGCTACAAACCAGGCTCCATTTTGTCCATTTAGCAAGCTGCCAGTACAGAATCCAGGGAGGTCAAACTGTAGATAAACTTGGCTCTGGTTATCACGCCTCATGATTTAAACCCAAAACTAACAAAGAGATCTGTTAAAAAGAATTGATACCCACGCTTATCTGATCCTCAGATCCTCCACCTTCCTAAACGACACCCGCATTAACAGTTACTCTGGCTCTCTGGCTACCAGACTCGGACATCTTTCTGACTACTCTTGGGAATATGCTTCTGACTCGATGCAGAACATGTGAAACTGCTGGTGCCCTGCGATTGGCTTTCGAGTGGCGCTTTAGAAGCAGCTAAAGGAGCAATTGCCCCTTGCAAACGGACACCTTTTTTGTTCATTCAGTCCCTCGTTCATTCTATGGAATTAGGAAACTACTTTTTGACATAGATCTGCTATTTGATTTGTAACAAATTTCTAAGTAACTATTCATATTAAAAATTATGCACAAAATGAAACTGAGAAATTTGCATAAGAAACTTCTTTGAAAATACCCGTATTCCTAATTTCCATGCTGCACTGCATTTTCAAGCTCTTGCTACTACAAAATGTAATCGTGACTATCGAAACAAATTTGCCCCCCCTGCGAAAATTTCTGCGGGCGCCCATGGCACCATAAGTGGGTTCCTGTGTTCTTAAGAACAAGAGGGTGACGGTTTCCAAGTAGGCCTACAGTGGTGGTAAATTAGAAAAGAACTTAGGCTATGTTCTTTTTTTATGAGTGAGCTTACGTGAAGTTACGTCTTTCACGCTTGTTCGTTTTTTGCAAAGTAGGCCTATACTGTTTGGGGCAGAGACAGTAAGCGTAGAAATATGTTGGCAAGGTAATTACGATCAACAGCAAACCGCTAGGGTTTTCTCCAGCCAGTTGCATGGTTCGTATTGAACCACCATGAGCTAATAATTTGAAATATGAGCACAAAATTAGTTGTCTTGCATGACCAAAAGCTATTCGTGAAATGGTTTACTTTCAGGTCAGGATTACATCTGGGGAATTGGCGCTGTTGGTGCTATCTGCAAAGGTATTACTTCAACTGTGAAACTTAGTTTGGCACAGCACACAGGTGCTGTTCAGCGTCGCGAAAATGGCATGAGAAAACGTGGTAGAGCGCATGGATGCACATAAGTAGGCTAGTCGGTATAGGCTATCAATGCTTGATCATCATTAGGTAATATCATCAATACCTGGTGTTTAACAAACTGTTTTTGCCTTGCGCGCTTGCCGGTTTAGTGGACTATGTTGATATATATATATATATATATATATATATATATATATATATTCCATTAGGGCTTATGTCCCATTTTTCAGGATAGGCCTATATTAAGTCATTATTGTAGAACCCATGGGAATAACTTATTGTCTTTGCCTCATTTTCAACACAAGATGTTGCTGTTGAGCTAGTTGATTTTAACGTTTTTTCTTATTTTTAACGAAATGAAGAGTGGTGTTCGATCATCACCTCCTTGCGTATACGTAGGCCTACATGCATATGGATGGGTCCCTTAATTTACCGTTTGAACATACGATGTTATACAGTCTTTGGCAGTCAAAGTGTTAACTAACCCGAAGAGTATGAAGTGTTAGCAATACCTCACTGTTTGTTAGATTCGGTATATGGGGAAGAGGGCATTGATGGTAGTTGGTAAGCCCTCTCCTTCACCATCGGCTCTTCTCAATGAGTACAGTGTCCGCATGCTCACTCATACCGAGTGGCTACTTAAAACGCACACGTGTCCTGATAGCCTACACACAGATGCACTAAGCAATGCGAAGTGAGCTGGTGAACTGAAGTTGTGATTATGAAGGAAATTATTATTGTGTGAGATGTTCTTTTAAAACGTTTCAAATGTGTTTAGACTGTGGCCAGTGCTTTCACAAGGAATGCGAGTCAATTGCCGTCACGTTTGCAAGTTGCAGCAAGACTTCACCTGCAAAAATGTTCCCGGTTTATGACCAGCAGATTGTGAGTTTCGTCCTGTTGTAATCTTTCACAGTTTAGTTGCAATTATTTGTATGTGTGATGCGCTAATGATTTTGGACTTGTACCAGTGGTCACTTTTTGCGTATTTCGTCTTCCCTAAACATATTATTCCCTGTTAGAGCGGGCTAAATGTCTGGGTACTGACCAGACTACGGCTAGTTTGTGTTGCTCCACAGCTTGATGCCACTACTATTAAAATTGCAATTTTTATTGTCTCATTGTATAGGCTACCTGAGTTTCGACTTTTAACACATAGAAGACTGCAGTAACAGTTCAGATGACTCACCGACAAAAGGTTCACGTCAAAATAATATCAGTTGCTATTTCCATACCAGTGATTAGCTTGTGATTGCCTTGTTAATTGGCAATAATTGCTGGTATATTGAGCTATTGTTTCAGTGTTGATATTTCATGGTATTTCGACAGCCTTTATCACAATGGGATATTTACAACGTGGCTGACTGGATGGCTGTTGTCAATCTGCACAGATACGCGCACATTTTCATGAAAAACAACATCAAGGGAGATGTTCTTTCTAATGTCAACGTTGGGATGCTTCGTGTAAGTTGATCGACCTTGTCAATTTGTCCACAAAGCAGAGCAATTGGCGAATAGCGTCTTTGCATTGTTTTAGTTATGAGAAAGCCTCGTGACTGTCGTCTATGCTTAAAATCATAGTAGGCCTACTTACTATGTTTACAAAAATTAAAATCATATTACTCATTCTGTCTGCAAGGACTAACACCTCATCTTACTTTATCTGGAGCTGTCTGCGATTCAACTACTTTCCAGCGGATGAACTGTTTCATTACACAGGGTCTCACCACAGTCAGTGTTTGTTTTTGAAGTGAAACCCCATTTGAAGAAACTTTTTTGCGTCAGAAATAATTTTCCTGAGAGGAAGAAATTAAAGCAGCCTACAAATTGAAAGAAAAGTTGCATGGGTTGTTTTATGTGCAGAGATGGGCTTCGCTTAGGCTATACTATTCAAAGACAACTAAGTGTCATTAAATAATAGTAGATATTATATAAGATGCAGTGAAGTGCAGCGTAGAGAAGAATAGCCTAAATGTTCATTAAGCTTATTATAACAGATCCATTGACACTCGCAGGGCTGTACTCAGAACTTTTGAGGCGAGTAGCCTACACGCTGCCGCCGAAAAAATCGACTTTTTAGTCATCGAAATTTCTGACGGCAACTGATGTATAGGCCTATGAAATAGTTTTAGCCTAACAGAGTGAAGTATTTTTAATGCAGCTATTTTCTTGTTATTCTGCTGTGTTTTTTATGGCAGGCTATGAAAATCGAAGATGATTTCCATCAAAAGGCTATTCTGACATGTATTGAAAAGCTCTGCTCAAACAAAACGGTAGGCTACTTGTTACAACACTTTGACTATCATTTGAAAGACATCTAGGGCTCTAGGCTAACTACAATAATAATAATAAAATTCATGCCGCAGTAAAACAAGAATGCTGCAGGATGAATCTTCGTTAAGATACAGCGAGATAAGACTAATCATGCATAGGCAACAAGATTTAATAATTATCAGTCAAGATGATAATTATGATATCAGTATTCTAAGGATATTATTGTGTAGGCCTACAGCAACAATCGTGGAACAATGAGTAGGGTATTTGTTGCAAAAACTGTAGCTTTCATAAAGATGGAAGTAACTGGATGGCTTTGGTTTAATTAGGTGAATCCAGTGTCGATGGTAAAGGCGGAGGGTGCTTCAAAGAGTGATCACCGTTTCATTGTGTATAGCTTCTCAACAATGCAGCCCTGTCATCTTTGTAGTGAGTTTCTCTGGGGTCTTCTGCAACAAGGATACCAGTGCAGAGGTGAGCAGAAGTGACGTATCTTCAGAGTTAGTTTGTTTGTATGTACCCTTGTTATAGCGCCCCTTCAAGCTCCCTACTCAGAGGTGCTCCCGACTACAGAGCGGACACTGCATCGGAGTTTCACGCCGAAGCGCTGAGCAATTGCGAGTGAAGGACTTGCCCAAGGTCCATACGCAGCGAATTGAGGTGGATTCGAACCTGCAACCATTCGGCTGCATGGCGAAGAACATACCCACTACACCACCACGCCTCACAATTTGTAAAGAATGTTTTCTATGTCAAAGTAACTTTGTGACTCCTGGTCTTGCAGAGTTAATGTATTTAAATGAAGTCACTGCTTGTGTTACGTAAAATTGTTTAGCATGTGGAAGGTATTTGCTATTTTGATCGAATTTCTTTCATCCCGTTGCATCACTGTTGTCTAGATTGTGGACTGTGTTGTCATCGCAAATGTGCTGTTGGAAATTTGCCAAAATGCAACGCTGAACGACTGAAGCACTTAAAGAGAACCAGTTTTGCAAACGGTAAGAGCAGCACTGATTAAATTAGCTCTGTATAAAACTGCTTAACCTGTACTTGGAGAAAGTCAGGCGTTGTTATTAATATGAACTAATAAGGCCTACTTGAAATCGAGCAGGGCATGAAAGAACAGCACTGTTGAAGATTTAAAGTGGTTAGTTTCGTAGCACACTGTAAGAGTCTTGTAGTTTTGAAAACCGATATTTGTTTAAAGTCCTATATAATATTTATAAATTTAGGCGTACGTGGTGCACTTCCTGAACTAGACGTGAGTTTAAATGAAGGCCTTGAAGAGCCCAAAGCAGTGACAATTTGATTTTGACATTGCTCTTTCAGACACAGTCTTTGGAATTCCGCTGAATGAGCAATTCAGTGTTTCAGATGCTACACCAGCACCACCTATTATCATGCGCTTTACGAACGAACTTGAAAAACGAACCAGGGACAGAGGTAGGCCTACGTTTAAATTACCATAAGTTAAATTAATTAGGCTAGTTAAGTTAACGTGTGAATTGTAATCATTCCGGACTAGGCCTACTGGCGAACGGTTCAGGTATGGGGTACGAAAGGGGCAGATAAGTTTGGTGGGTAAGTATAGGTGATGCTTTATGTTAAATCATACTTAAATAAAATAACCTTTTTGACTGTTTAGCCAATATACCTTACCGGTAACATAATGCCTCTCCTTATAGTGGCCGCGTTATCTGGGCGATTCAGGTGACTTCTGTGAGACTAAAGCCTCAATCATTTGGATAAACACTCGTAGCCTATAATAGTTAGAATATGCCTAAGGAGACAGATTGTTGTTACCACAAGCTTCGAATAATGAATTAGGAACTTGGTTTTGCTTTAATTGTCAGCCAAGTTCGAATCTATGATTTTGATTCTTTAGGGACATTTATTATGGAAGAATTAAGAAAGATACGGCTGTTTGATACCATTACGACTAGTTGGACTGATGTGTTATGTGACAAGCAAGGAAAATTGGAGACTATGCTGCCCTGCTCTGCCCTTCCCTACCTGGAAAAATTGTTGCCGCAAGTAATGAGGGCGCTTTGAGGTGAGGTGGACTCTGTGCGTACGAGTAGTACGGCTAGGTGATCATTTACGTAATTTAGGAAGGGCAGGGTTTAAAGTGGGTGGGATTGACGATCCCACTACTCTCGAAATTCTTTGCTTTCATTCCCACTGCTCATCATGCATGGAACCCTGGAAACACATTACACATGCGTTCCAATACTATTCTTAGGAGTTCCCAGAACTTCCCACTGCTCTCCAATTCGGCTTTTCCACTGCTCACCCATATCTTAGGGCAGTGGTTCCCAACCTTTTTTGACTCTCGGGCCACTTTTTCTAAGTTGGAGGACCCGAGGGCCACTTTTTCTTAGTTGAAGGACATTAGGGGGCCACAAGGGCACAAGGCTAAAACTTAATTAACTAAAGGTGTATAAAATTGTTATAATTGAATCAAAATAGAATGTATGATGCGATTTATTAACGTCCAAATAAAATAATTTGCAATAGAAAAGAACCATATATTCTATTATGTCCAAATTATCAATTTTTACAGACATTTGTCTTAATTCATTGAGATCCTGCGGGCCATTTTGGTAGGCCAGGCGGGCCACTTTTGGCCCGCGAGCCACGGGTTGGGAAACGCTGTCTTAGGGTAATTAATGCTTATTCTGAACTGTTAATATTGTAGTGGATGCATATCGAGCTTCCGGTTCGACGGCTGAGATCAATCGATTCAAGTTACTTCTATCTGAAAGTATGTAGACCTAGACGAGTCTGTTTTTACCAATTCATCGGTTTGCATGCGAATTATGTTTACGCATTAAGCATTGCAATCCTTGTAAAGCATTTCAATCGATGATGGTATTGGTAATGCTTACCAATACCATCGTCGATACCAGGTAAGGAACTATGCTTGCCGCGTTGCTCTTTCTGTCTTAACATTAAGGACTGTTCAATGAGTCTGACCTGTTTTGTGGAACATTAAGGACGACGTACAATGCCCTTAATTAGAAATAAAATGAAAAGCCTCTTTTTTGAACTCAAAGTGATAACTACCGGTGTCCCGTGACAGACTCTCCCCCTAAAAAAGGCTAAAAGTCTTCCCCGGAGAACTTTATTTCGTCATGTTATGATGCATCTTTTGCATGGGCGGAGACCTGGGGGGACAGGGGGGACGGTCCCCCCAATGAAAGTGTTGGGGGGACGGCCCATGCATTTGTCCCCCCCAATGTTTGAGCGTGAAGACTTTTTTGGCGGCGGAAAAAAATTCGCAAAAGACTTTTGGCCGGAGGACTAAAAAAAAAAGGTCATCAACTTTTTGGGCGGCGAAAATAGAAAATATTGTCAAGATTTTGGCCGGATGACTAAAAAAAAGGTCATCAACTTTTTGGGCGGCGAAAATAGAAAATATTGTCAAAAGTTTGGCCGGATGACTAAAAAAAAAGGTCATCAACTTTTTTGGCGGCGAAAATAACTTTTTTCCCCGAGATTTCGCCGGTCGTCAGAAATTTTTCTGAAAATCTCGCGTCTTTCCGTCCCCCCCAATTCTCGGCCCAGGTCTCCGCCTATGATCTTTTGGTGCTGCAGAAAATGCACAAGAAAAGGAAATGGACATTCTACAATCTACACCTCTCTTTAACACATCAATGAAAATAGTGCCTCTGCATGCTGTGCGATATTCAAGACTATAGCTTTACATAACAAAAGCAGTAGGCCTAGTAGGATCGAATCTGTAGGCAATCTCTTGTATGATGTAGGGCCTACGTTTCAATGTTTTTTTATGGTGCTGCTTGCTTAGCCAATATTGAAGATGTTAATCTTGATTCCTTCGACACGATCTGCATTACTGGGGTGCTAAAGAAATACTTGCGAGATTTGCCGAATGCTGTCATCACTGAGGAATTATACGAACAGTTTGTGAATCAGACGCGTAAGTGGTAATCACCTTCGTTGCTGGGACAGCAGGTTTGATTTGATCATGTGCTTTAAAAAGAAATGTTAGGATTACAGCCGGTGTGGTTCGTGCGTGTTGTTCAGAAGTATGAAAGATGACCATTGAGTGACTGAGGGAAATCTTATTTTATTATTAAATATCGTAAGTCTACACTAACATTGCGCAAGGCTGTTTTTAAGGAATTTTTAGAACTGCACATCTCCTTTCCTTTCCCATCTTTCATGGTACCGGTAAATTACTTCCAATCGGATGACAATGACCTTTTATGCTAGTTTTAACTGTACAGAAGTGCTTCTACAACTGCACATTTTGCGTACAACTGCACGTTAAAAAAGCCTGACATTGCGGTATATCCGGTCAAAACCGTGTGCTCAAAACCTCGACCATTAAAACTACGGACTCCGGCGCCTATTAGAGAATAACCGCGCGCGTTCACAACGTCGACGATCAAAATCGCGTGTGTAAAGGCTCAGAGTGTAATGGAGGGAAAAAACATAGGATAGTAGCAGCAACAAAAACTTTAATCGCTCTCTTTTTAGTTAGGCCCACTGTAATTCATTTTCATGCAGTTGAATGAGTTGTGGTATTTTTATAATTGTTAGGCTATTTGGCAATGGCAAATGTCTTTAAAAGTTCTACGGTTCTAACAGTTATAGACTATTCTCTTCTAAAGTTACTTGGAGATAACGGTTCAGTGAAATCGAAAATATTTTAACTGTCAGTTTTTGCTATCAAAATAATTTAGGCTACCGGCGACATGCGCTTCTATATCGAACTTCAATAGAAGCGCAGAAAGGCGGTTATGATAGTTGACATTATGACCACGTGCAGTAATAATCGATATTGACCAGTACCGTAATTGTTAAATCCAGAAACCTGCGAGAAGAGGATTTGCTGTTGTTGGAGTTTTGTTCTGTATAGGCCTATAGACATATAATTATGTCGATCAGTATTCTTCAACTCAACTGCCGAAATGAGCGAGTGTTGTTGTCGATTGAAGTGTCTAATCTATAGAAAGCAAGTTGGTTTCAAGGCGCTATAGAGTATAGGCTATGCTCGCTTTCTGACTCCAGTTTATACAGGCCAAGTATAGAACTATATTATACATCCTGATTGGTTGTGAGTTTGTTGTTCTATTGTGGTGATCTAAAAAAACGAGTGATTAATCTTGCCATAATTATCTATCCATGAGAACTGACAAACGCAAATACTGATCTGTTTCCATACAGAGACATCAGATGACGAAACAATGAAGAGAAATCTGTTGAAACTTGTTGAGGAACTTCCTGTTCATCATCGCAGCACTCTTGACTACCTACTTGGTCACTTCATTCGATGCATAACTTTGCAGTACCCTGAAGATAGAGTTGAGGAAGGGATCGTTACGCTGTCACGGGTTCTGTGCCAGATTATCAGCCGACCTCCGTGGGAAAACATCATGTATGTAGGCTACTTATCAACTATAGTGGCCCTCAGATTACAAGAATTTTTTATACACAGTGTACTTTGGGGTTAAAAAACACCCTATCGCAATTTTTAGACTCTTTTCTTGCATTGTTCTGCAGCAACGATCTGTCTTCTGCGCGTAAATTTATTGTCTGTGTTTAATTGCCACTCGTTTCTTCCTGCCTGTGCAATACTTTTTAGGTGCAAGTTGTTTAGGATCTTGTCAATCTTTCATGTGCACCTAATCTTAAAATCTAAGGGCTTGTAATATCATATGGAACCGATTTCCGTCTTTTGTTCTGCTTGAAATATTTTGATGAAATCTGGCCATTCTGTGTAAATATGAATGGTATTTAAGTCTGTAAATTTTCATTTGGAAATTCTTCCTTCTGGCCAATGTAGGCCTATTGGCTAAAAATGTTAGGGGCCTTTTTTATGGCCCACCCTGTATATATAATCATGAATGGATCCAAAAGGTAAAAGTAGAATTAGGTTGTTACAGCGTGTTACTTGCTATAATATTATAGGCCTAGTTACAAACTAGCATTATATAATTAATGTTCACCCTTTGCATTTATGCTTGCAGGGAACAATAATTGCAAGCCCCAGGTCTGATACTTTGTGTTGTAGAGAATTTGTTTATAATGCTGAGAGTTGTCGTCATGTTGTCAAGATCCTGCTCCTATCTAAGTTGCCAGGTACAGTTAAATCAGCAGGACTTTTAATGATTTCATCTGCATTTAACATTCTCCAATATATGTTCAGTCAATGTCGGAATTCTCGAAAACACAGAGGAATGCACTTTTTGAGGCACAGTCGATGTCGCTTAAGTGCATAATGTATGTATGTATATGAACATTTATATAGCGCCTTACAATAACCTCACGAAGGCGCTTAACGCAGCTACCGGGCAGTTCTGAACAAGTGCGACTTAATTAACTTGAGAATGTTTCATGAGAAACACGCAACGCAGCATCACGAATTGTCAATGGAAGACTGTTCCAGGAATCCAGAATGAAGGTCCAATACACGAGAAGGCGCGGCGTGTCCGCATCACTGTACGGGAGCGTGGGTCTATCAAGTCCCCACGAGTCGAAGAGCGCAGAGACCGACGATAAAATAAAACGATATAATATTATAGTGTCTGGACGTGAATATGAGGTGAAAGGCTTAGTTTCGGCGAATAAAAAAGCTCCAGAATGAACAAAAATGTTTTGGGACTATAATATTATGACTGAGCAGATTAGACAGTCGACTTTGCTGTCCATGATGCACATAACTTTTTTGCGTAGATGCATTTAGATTTTTCTGCAAGGCTGATTTTAGTTTCTACTGCACAAATAGATGACTACAGGAGTAGGCCTATATTCATTCTGGCAGTAATAACATTAAAGCAGTGGCGGCGCCAGGATTTCAGTTTTGGGGGGCTGAATTTGCGGGAGAAAATTTTCCGTTTCCAGTCGCCAAAATTTCTGACGACCTTTTTTTTAGTCATCGGCCGAAATCTCAAGAAAATATTCCATTTCAGCCGTCAATATTTCAACCCCCCGTAGCCCCCCCCTAGCGCCGCTACTGGCATTAATGGCTACTCAACAGTTATTATGCTGAGTATTATGGTGTTTCAAGGTTTGTATTAAGTAATGGATGTTTCTTAGTTGATGACAATTAATCCTTCAATTGCCTTTTAGTGATGCAAATGCGTAAAAGACGTAGCAGACAGGTCCCTCCCGATACAACAAGCACAACAAGTGCTATAGTTGAGGATGTCTGTGACATCATTCCTATCTTGTATGACTGCAACATTGAAGATGCCCCATGGTATTGGAAAGACATATCCAAGTATGTACTGATTTTGTTTTCGTTTTGCGTTAGCTAATATTTTTCGAATTATTATGTGATGATTCGATTCGTTTTGTGTTTTGTTTCGGTTGCTAATATTTGCGCCTGTCAGAATGGTCAATGGAATTATTTCTACCTTAAGTTTTTCTGCTTGTGTTTAGTTTCGTTTGAAAAGAAGAGCTATGTGAAAATTTTCTATTACGTTGCTTGTGAATTTGCTGCAGCTTTATAGGCATAGGCCTACATTAATACTTTGTGTTGTAGAATAAAGAGGCTTAGATAAAACAGTAATCAAATATTAGGCACGAAACTGTTTTTTAATAAGCGGTTTATACGCTTTCAAACATGTTTTCCTTTAATTTCAATTCATGACGTCTTACATTTCTTTACGCATTAGCTTTTTACACGTTTACTCTTACCTGCAATTAATTACCTGCCATTATTTTGTTGCATCTTGTCCTGCATTGTCACTCTTCTTTTCAAATCACCCGACATTGTTTATTCTGTAATTCTGTCCAGTTTTGTATATTCTGTATATTCTTGAGTTCTGGTTTCTCTGACCAGGATTCCGTAATGGACTTTGACTTTGTCTATAGTTTCAGTTGACGTGACCTGGTCGTGTGCATGAATAATTATAAAACAATAGAATATTGTGTCTGAGTCTGACCCCTCCCCAGCGAGGGATTAACTCTAACCAGAGGGAAATTAAGACTGTCCGTTAGATTTCTATGGAAGTCATTTAGATTAGATTAGATTAGCATAGATTAAACTAAATAAGTCTGATATAATATTTAGAGTGGAGCTGAATGAGAAGATGAGCAATACTCCAGATGGTACATTCTTAGTTCGTGATTCATCTGATGGAGTTAAAGACAATTATACTCTGGCTCTGAGGTATGTGAGGCTGTGTTTCGTGCGACTTACTTTGGTGTGACTATCAAAAATGCAGAAAATTGTATACTTTTAATTCTCATGATCTTTCTTGTAAACATGAGCTGCTGTCGAATTTCTGTGTGGGGAATGCTGCATGCGTAATTTTTCCGGGGTCTGGAAAAATGATACGTGTATAGGCTGCATGTGAACACACCTCTAAATTTTTTCTGGTGGGACTTCTCATTCCTGGCGAAACTTCCCACTCTGAAAGACGTCTAGATTGAACGCTGACTGATTGCTGCCTTTGATCATCAAATCATTCGCATGTAGCTGCATGGTTCCATCTGTTAATGTTCATTTAAAGATAGGCCTATTACTGCTTCTATGTTTTTTTTAATACAAGATAAAAAAAATCAAATAATTTTGCCGTGTACCAGGTTCTTGTTTTTGCTGTGGTAAATGGATTGTGACTAGTTGATTGACTAAATCGCTTATAAAGGGCAACTGCGACCAGGAACGTAAGACTAGCGTCTGACTTTGGGCCCCAAAACAAAGCTGGAGCCTCCCCAAAATAAATCAAGCCGTTGTATGCCCCGGTGACACGAAACGGAGTATCCCCCCTGAAAGCTATCCGGGTGGATGACTTAATCTATCCCCCCGGATGGAATTAACCGGTCTATACTATCCGGGGGATAAACCATTCTATTCCCTTTTTTGAAAAATGCGCATAATAAAAAAAATTATGCCGTGATCAAAATTTAAAGTGACTCTAATTGATTTAAGTGTCCTAAGCAATGCTCAGATAAAGGCAACTCGAATTTTTTTAGTGACTCTGAGTGTTCTTAAGTGTTTTGAATGTTTTAAGTGCTCTGAAAACAGGGCAAAACAAATTATCTAGTAGGAATAAACATACCTGTTAGTGTCATTGTTCAAAACAAAGCAGATGAAAATTAATTTTCAAAAAAAAATACACGCGGAAGCGGTTTTTTCGACTTTTTTTAATTTGGGGGATACAATTAATACGGGGGATGCTCTATTTCGTGACACCGGCACCACTATAGACTCCGGCTACCGCACTCGTCATGCTCAAGGCTTAAGCCCCCAAACGAAAAATCCTAGTTACGGCCCTGACTGCGACTGAATAGTTTCTACAATAATTATAATTGACTAACTGCATTAGCTATTGATTTTGTTTGTCTGACTCATCGATAATATTTTGTTGGTCGTCGTAGGAAGGGTGGCGGCAATCGTTTTCTGAGGATCTACCGCAGAGACGGAAAGTTTGGTCTGATGGATCCGTTGCAGTTCAACTCTGTGGTTGATCTGATCAACTTCTACTTACGTAACTCACTTGCTCACTTCAACAAAACGCTTGACATCACGCTCTGCAATCCTATCTGCCGAACCATTGTAATTAAGTGAATGCAGTCTCTTCGATAACTAATTATCTCATTCATTCATTCATTCGGAAATTTATATAGCGCCCCTTCAAGGAAAACTACTCAGAGCCGCGCTCGACTCCAGCGCGCAGAAAAATAACAGTATTAAGTTTGGTAAGGAAGAAGGATCCTGGTAGAGTCCCATGGTGTAGGCGTATCTCTAAAGGATCGCCATTCCAGACCACTGGGCCAACCATGCAGTTCATTTGTGACAGTGTGCACTTTACTTTGTTGTGTTGAAAATTTCAACCATTTTGCCATCTACCCACCAAAAGTTATTAAGATTGGTGGAAATTTGACAAAGTTCTGACAAAAACTATTTTGCACAGGTCTTTTTTAGACACGGTGTAGTGTTTGTGAATTGTGATGGTCTAATTTTATGCAGTAGGCCTACTCTTCAGACCTGTATGGGACATAATTCTTAGCTGTATCTTTTAGGCTGGACTTTAATTTTCCTCTATTTTCTGTTGGTTTTCAGGTAACTAGCGAAGACCCTGAAATTGACTTGAATCGTGAGAGAGAGGCCTACATTATGGCAGACAGAGATTACAATGAAGAGGTGCAACGATACGACGAGCTTCACGATGAACACATGGCGATCACAGAGGTACATGTATACGCTGGATTTCATTGTTTAATGATGTCTTTCACTTTCAAGAGTCAGACTCTAACGACTCTTCGTAGGTGAAATTAGGTTGTCTCGTTTTGGCGAGTCTGGCTTCATGTGAGAGGTGCCTGTTGTTTTGGCATGTTATCAATTTCCTTGCTAAAGATCGCAAAGAATCACTGTGCGTAAAGCACAGGACAAATTTAGATGCCCAGCATAGGCGCAATCACGTCCTAAAAGTTGGGGGGACCATAATGAATCACGTCCTAAAAGTTGGGGGGACCATAATAATAAAGCTAGGGGACCACTCAAAAGTTGGAGGGACGCGTCCCGTGGGTCCCATAGGGTGGTTGCGCCTATGATGCCCATGCAGGTGAAAGAAAATATGAACAGGGGTCTATAATGATGATGAGCTTCATAGCAGTTAACTTAGTATGACCTTACATGTTCTCGATCTTGCAGATGCATGTTGTAACCAGGGCAGCGGTAGGCTACTGTTAATTTATATTGTGGTATTTTGATATTTTTCAGGAATTGCAGATCAGACACCAGGCAATGGAAGCTTTTAAAGAAACGATATCAATGTTTCAACAGAGCATCAAGATTGTCGAGAAGAATAAAAGATTTGTTCCACACTCAGAACTGAGAAAGTTAGTCTGATTCCGTCAATATAATTATGTCGTTGCACTGAATCGTGAACTGAAGATAATAATAATGTCAACATTATGCTTACTGTGGCTGCATTGATTGATCGTAATGGTAAACTCCAAATTTCTAAAGCGCCCCTCGAAAGTCAAGTTCAGGGCACCAGCCTAATCACGAGCGCTATGTCTAGTCAGAATGGCTGTCCAAACTAGTCATAGTCCGGTTCAGGGTGAGAATTGCCGGGGGGGTTGGGAGGTTTCAACCCCCCAGTCTTTCTTAGAGCCCCATTGTAAAGTCTGTTTTTACCCCACAATTCCAAGTGGATAATGGTTCAACCCCCCAGTTATTTTTTCACAATTCTCACACTGGTCCGGTTGATCATGTAGTGTGAAATGCTTTGAATAACTGCAAGAAAAGCTGGTGGCGCTGTTTTCAACCATTTACCTCAGATGATGTTCTTTTCAATTATTGCACTGGTGTGAGGGTAGTTGCGATGTGGTGGTCTGGTAATTTGCTTTGTAGTTGATTGAACGGCCTATCGGTTCAGTCATATGGCTGATAACACAGTAGCAGTGATGAAAAGAAAGTGCTGGTGCAATTTGAGTGATCCAAAACGTGCCTTATTAGTTATTACTGTTGCAGGGCCAGAGACAATTTTGAATTGCTCAAAAGTCAGTTGAAGGTGATGGTGGATAAGCTTGTCATGTTGGAGCAGGAGGTTAGAGAACTCACAGCTACAAGTAAGATAAGGTTCAAGGAGATGAGCGCTCTGAAACCAAAGTTGCAGAGAAAACTGAAAGTCAGAGACCAGCTGCGACAGTGAGCATGCTTAATTCATTGTATATAGATGGCTGCTTCTCTTGTTGTAGGCCCATACTGCTGAAAATAATTTGACCTTCTGCGTCTTGATTAATCTGTGAATGTCACTTCCTCCAGCTGGAGATTGTCTTACTAAAGACGATCAACTGCAGTTCAGACAAAGAAAATATTTTAGTCGGTTCGGATCCTGATTTTAATCCGTTTACGACGAGCGTGTGCTAAACATTACCTTGCCTTAGACCTTAGTTCTTCAACATTACCTTGCCTTAGACTCTAAGGCAAGGTAATGTTGAAGGACTAAGGCCCAAGGCATAGGCGCAATCACGTCCAAAAAGTTGGAGGGGACCATAATGAATCACGTCCTAAAAGTTGGGGGGGAACCATAATAATAAAGCTAGGGGACCACTCAAAAGTTGGGGGGACGCGTCCCGTGGGTCCCATAGGGTGGTTGCGCCTATGGCCCAAGGCAAGTTAATGTTGAAGGACTAAGGTCCAAGGCAAGGTAATGTTGAAGGACTAAGGTCTAAGGCTTAGACTTTAGTACTTCAACGTATACCTTGCCTTAGACCTTTGTCCTTCAACATTACCTTGCCTTAGACCTTAGTTCTTAATGCCGTGCAGGACTGCACATCGGCAAACGCAGCTTTTCCCATGATTCTCCTCTGTTCATCGACGCCTTGAAAACGTTCTTCCACGTCCTCTCCAGATACTGCACATCCTATCGTACGTTTTCCTTATAATTTTTCCTTGGGCTTCTTCTCTCAAGTCTTCCCCTCGAGAACCCATACGCACTAAAAGCGACTGGCACACCAATACAGTGCGTTGTTAGAGAAATCGTAACCTCCAAACTTCTAAAGCGCGACTCGAAAGCCAAGCGCGGAGCACCAGCATATTCACGAGCGCTCCGTTCAGTAAAAAGGGTTCTCCGTAAGAGTAGTCCAAAGGTGGTCCGGGTCGAGCATAGGTGGTCCGGGTGGAATGCACCATGAAAATATTAGGCTCTTAATAATTAGTGCCATCAATGCTAATTTAGTTCTTAGTGATATAAAGCTGCATTTGAGCTAAAACATAGTGGACTCTTTTTAATAGCGAAGTTTCTGTCTATAGAGAGCTGCTTAAAAGAAGGAACATTGCAAAGAAACTGGGGCATCTGATATCTGTTGAGGAGAATATAAATGGAAATGCCACTCCTGAGGTGGAATCTACTTCCCACCACAATGAATCCACCTGGATGTCACGTGACTACGGGAGACAGCGCGCCGTCGATCAGCTTGCTGGAAAACCAGTGGGAACATTCCTCATTCGGCCGAGATTGGATAAGCCGGACTATCCTTATTGTCTATCGATCGTGTAAGGATAATTATTTAAACAGTTCACGATTTATTCATGGATTCCACATTGGCAAAACCGTTTTTCTCAGTTTAAAGACCAAGTAGATTTCTTGAACGGTATTCGGACAATTCCCCGGACTTTTCCTCTGACTTCCCCGATATTCCCCCGACTTTACCTCGGGCGTTTTAACAGGACAATTCCCCAGGATATTCTCCCAAATGTACCAAAAAGTAAACAGTTTATATCTGTATAGGCCTACTTTGATGTCTAAGGGTTGGACATTTTTAAGATATTCACTTTATTTAGGCCTAATTGTTGGAATTTTAATTGTTCAGCAACCAGGTTATTAATGTTGTGAGTCGTAGGCCTAATTAGTTCATTTCTAATTTCTTTTATGCTGAATGAAGATGTCTAATAAGTTTTGATTGCTGCTAAATGGGTGTTTGCCTAAAATGGAAGTTGTATTGATATGACTAATTCTTTGCGGGAGCCCGGTAGAGTAATGGTTAACACGCTGGCCAAGAGTGCGAGAGATAGTGAGTTCGAGCCCCCGTTGGGCGGATATGCTTTGTAGGCTGCTATTAGCGCCGTACACGTGTAATTACAAAGCTGTCTGTTCAGTTAGTAGTTAAGTTTAATTAAGATTACTGCATAACTTGTAAATGTAAAGCGCAGTGTACTCAAGGGTATACGCGGGTATGCGGCGTATACTCATCTCCAGGAAAAAATGACAGCGTATACTCACCTCAAAAAACGAGGGTACACGCGGGTATACAGCGTATACCCACATCAGTAAGACCAAGTGGGTACACGCAGGCAAAAATCGGGAATTACGACGCCAAAAATCATGAAAGTAGAGCGTTTTATGCTGTTTTAAAGGTTTTCCGAGCAAAATATCACGGCCAAAAATTTCGATGACTAAAAAAGGTCGTCAGAAATTGCGATGACTAAAAAAGGTCGTCAGAAATTTTTGGCACAAAAAAGTCGATTTTTTCGGCGGCAGCGTGTACTCACCTCAAAAGTTCTGAGTACAGCCCTGGCTACAAGGTAAATTTTAATACAGCAAACAATTTTCGATAATTATATTTTAATCGTTGCTTTTGAGTTTGTCGGTGCGGCCCTCGGCTTCAGGAACATTTTCAAGTCAAACTTCCCCATTAGCCTATGGTGACACACATTTGGTCTTATATTAGGCCTATGTTGAGCTGGTTCAAGACCAGTCTGTAGATTATGAATATAAATAAAGATAAATAAATTGTAGGCTACTGGTCTTGACGAGTCTTGAGCTGGTGAGGCCTAGGCCATTGTACTGCTCAAACTTTTTTTACCATGGAAGAGTCGTCAATGCATAACTTACTATACAACTGTTGACTGATACGTGTTGGTACAGGCCTACTCGATTGGATAGTTCCATATAACACATAATATTATGACAAATTAAAAGATAAGTTTACAATAATTAATTAACAGGTCATCCAGCAGCATCCATCATTGCAAGATCGGAAGCAAGGCGACTGGATATGGATTTGCACATCCGTTCTTCATCCATGAAACTCTGATGGACCTCGTCCTGCATTACAAGGACACATCACTCATCGAACACAACGACAATCTGGATCTTATGCTGGACTTTCCGGCCATGGGAACCACCTTCACAAAGCCACACAACAAATACGCCCTACCTCCTCCTTCAAAGGTATGCTTACAGTAAGGGCTTAAGATGTGCTTGGACAGTCATGGACGGCGTCCGGGCACTCAGTTTAAACTCTGAACACCGTCCTGCCACTTATTTGGCCCGCACAGCACGGAAAGGTAAGGAGCGTTCATGCAGGCTCTTCTTTTTCTACACTTTAAGCATTGCTTGTAATTATTCTGACTGTTTGGTGCTTGATTTTACTGCTAGGGCTGGTTATCCCACTCCTTAGCTTGGGAAGTCATTAACCAAACAAAGCCTTTCTCTGATTTTCACACTGACTGTCGAACTAAGAAACAAGAGACTTGTAATGAAATAATGAATGCGTTTCTAGTGTGGTTCATGATGAAGCATCATGATACGTTGTTTTCGTTTATTGACGTTTACCAGGGCTTTTTTAGTGTGAAGTTGTACACAAAATGTGCAGTTCTAAACGGATTTGTGCAGTTGTAGAAGCACTTCTATACAGTTAAAACTAGCAAAAATGTCATTGTCCTCCGATTGGAAGTAATTTACCATGGAGGATGGAAAAGAAAAGAAGGAGTTGTGCAGTTCTAAAAATTCCTTAAAAACAGCCCTGATGTTTACAAATGTTCTCATATGCATGTTAAACAGCCGTACTATACTACTATACTATCTGGAGTCACGCAATAGGCTACTATCTGGCTATGTGCAGTTGGGCTGTGACTACAATATATTTTCTGTCTTTCATTGCCAGCCTGCTCCTGCGATTCCAAGTCGAGCTGGAAGAGAAAATTACGAGTCTCTGGCAGGCTGAAGAAATCATTCCTCTGGTGAATGTGATATTTGAGTTTCTCCCATCTGCAGAAAAACATTGGTTTGCTGATTATTTAATTTTTAGATGAATGTCATCTGACTTGCGTCTTTAGATGTTCCGTGTTATTTAAAATCACTGTATTTTGATTACCCCTCCCCTCATTGCAAACGTCCTTTATGGATGCTCCATGCATCTTTTAAACTAAGCGGCAAAAACATTTAAATATATTTAAAAGCAAGTTATGGTCAAATTCTTTGCACCCAGATTCTCAATCAGCACGACTTGCTCTCTTCTAATAACAAGTGCTGATAACAATTTGTTTCTTTGCTCTTGGTGACATTTCCTAAGTGCAATTAATAGTCTACTAATACCGGTATTGTTTTAACTTATTAATATGCCTGTTTTGGCTGTGATTTTTGATGTTTATATCACTGAACAGAGACTTGGATTGCCTCTCTGCATGTAATTTCACTGATTAGATTTGCCCTGTTCAGTAGCAATGACGGATGGCGATTAATACCTTCTGCAATTTTTCTTATGTTTCTTTGGCATTTTCTTTGCACTAGCCATAATATCATAATCACAAAGCACTTTCTTTACGCTGTATACATTGTAGAATGCAGTTTGTTCGTCTTTTTTAAAATCATTCTCTTGAAACTGCGATGAGCAGGTATTTGCAATATTTATAGCCTTGGCTTATTAATTGTCATTGTGTAGAAAATTGTCAGTTATTTTTTACTTTTATGGATGCCATGTTAACAAGATAAAATTTAATATAACTATAAGTACTCAAGCTGTTCAGCAATTACATTTTTAATTGTTGTTAATCTTGCGAAAAATAAATGATCACGTGGGTGAATCTTTCTTTCTTGCTCCTGGGAAGTAAGCCACAGATCATTCTGCGCATTTTCGCGACTTTAAATGGTGGCCAATAGAAGGCGTCGAAATATAAAACTGGTGGCTCTCTCCAAATACCTTCAAGAATTAATGGCAACATCCCGGAAGTAAAAGAAACTAAACCACTTTTAATAAAGTTCTACATTCTCATAGGCGGTTATAAAATTTTATATAAAATTAAACAAAATGCAGTCTTCCGCAATAACTACCGGTAGTCAAATAATGCACCACCGTGTAATTCCTAACAGAACACATTGAATATCTGATTTCAGCTCTATTCATATAAACCTAATGTCGACAAAATATTTGGCGACAGATGTGGACACAAAAAAAGTAAATTATTTGACAGAGCAAACGGCAAACAGACATAGGCTATAAGCCTAGCCGTAGACCTACAACACGAACCCTAAGATATACCCCAGTACCATATGCAAGCTCTTCCGTGGCTCTCGGCACCTAAGTAGTGGGACAGGAGTCGAGGTTGATCCTACCAACAGTCCTCGCTTGGGTGAAGTCTTGAAGGACGTTGTTAAGTTGAAGTTGACGAATGCAGCCAACGAACTGATCGTGGGTCTTAATGCCACGATGCACCTCTGAAAACGAACAAACGAAGTACATGTAAACAATAGGCCTAACCGTAAATGTAGAATGAAATTCTATTTATGTGGATGACACGTTAAACGCATTCGTGAGACTCTCTTGTAAGGCGCTATATAAATGACCACATACATATAGGCTACAATTATACATGTATACACAATTACACATGATTTCTTTCTGTCCCGTGTTTGGTTTCTTTTATAAATTTCTTTATGGCGTTGCTTTCTAGTGATCGAGTAGAATAGAAGAGTAGACTAGAATAGTAGAATAGTAGAGTAGAATAGTAGAGTAGAATAGAAGAGTAGAATAGAAGAGTAGAATAGAAGAGTATAATAGAAGAGTAGAGTAGAAGAGTAGAATAGAAGAGTATAATAGAAGAGTAGAATAGAAGAGTATAATAGAAGAGTAGAATAGAAGAGTAGAATAGCAGAGTAGAATAGAAGAGTAGAATAGAAGAGTAGACTAGAATAGTAGAATAGTAGAGTAGAATAGTAGAGTAGAATAGAAGAGTAGAATAGAAGAGTAGAATAGAAGAGTAGAGTAGAAGAGTAGAATAGAAGAGTATATAATAAAAGAGTATAATAGAAGAGTAGAATAGAAGAGTATAATAGAAGAGTAGAATAGAAGAGTAGAGTAGAAGAGTAGAATAGAAGAGTATATAATAAAAGAGTATAATAGAAGAGTAGAATAGAAGAGTATAATAGAAGAGTAGAATAGAAGAGTATAATAGAAGAGTAGAATAGAAGAGTATAATATAAGAGTATAATAGAAGAGTAGAATAGAAGAGTAGAGTAGAAGAGTAGAATAGAAGAGTATATAATAAAAGAGTATAATAGAAGAGTAGAATAGAAGAGTATAATAGAAGAGTAGAATAGAAGAGTAGAGTAGAAGAGTAGAATAGAAGAGTAGAGTAGAAGAGTAGAATAGAAGAGTATATAATAAAAGAGTATAATAGAAGAGTAGAATAGAAGAGTATAATAGAAGAGTATAATAGAAGAGTAGAGTAGAAGAGTAGAGTAGAAGAGTAGAATAGAAGAGTATATAATAAAAGAGTATAATAGAAGAGTATAATAGAAGAGTAGAATAGAAGAGTAGAGTAGAAGAGTAGAATAGAAGAGTATATAATAAAAGAGTATAATAGAAGAGTATAATAGAAGAGTAGAATAGAAGAGTAGAATAGAAGAGTAGAGTAGAAGAGTAGAATAGAAGAGTAGAATAGAAGAGTATATAATAAAAGAGTATAATAGAAGAGTAGAATAGAAGAGTATAATAGAAGAGTAGAATAGAAGAGTAGAGTAGAAGAGTAGAATAGAAGAGTAGAGTAGAAGAGTAGAATAGAAGAGTATATAATAAAAGAGTATAATAGAAGAGTAGAATAGAAGAGTATAATAGAAGAGTAGAATAGAAGAGTAGAGTAGAAGAGTAGAATAGAAGAGTAGAGTAGAAGAGTAGAATAGAAGAGTAGAATAGAAGAGTAGAGTAGAAGAGTAGAATAGAAGAGTATATAATAAAAGAGTATAATAGAAGAGTAGAATAGAAGAGTATAATAGAAGAGTAGAATAGAAGAGTAGAGTAGAAGAGTAGAATAGAAGAGTAGAGTAGAAGAGTAGAATAGAAGAGTATATAATAAAAGAGTATAATAGAAGAGTAGAATAGAAGAGTATAATAGAAGAGTATAATAGAAGAGTAGAGTAGAAGAGTAGAGTAGAAGAGTAGAATAGAAGAGTATATAATAAAAGAGTATAATAGAAGAGTATAATAGAAGAGTAGAATAGAAGAGTAGAGTAGAAGAGTAGAATAGAAGAGTATATAATAAAAGAGTATAATAGAAGAGTATAATAGAAGAGTAGAATAGAAGAGTAGAATAGAAGAGTAGAGTAGAAGAGTAGAATAGAAGAGTAGAATAGAAGAGTATATAATAAAAGAGTATAATAGAAGAGTAGAATAGAAGAGTATAATAGAAGAGTAGAATAGAAGAGTAGAGTAGAAGAGTAGAATAGAAGAGTAGAGTAGAAGAGTAGAATAGAAGAGTATATAATAAAAGAGTATAATAGAAGAGTAGAATAGAAGAGTATAATAGAAGAGTAGAATAGAAGAGTAGAGTAGAAGAGTAGAATAGAAGAGTAGAGTAGAAGAGTAGAATAGAAGAGTATATAATAAAAGAGTAGAATAGAAGAGTATAATAGAAGAGTAGAATAGAAGAGTAGAGTAGAAGAGTAGAATAGAAGAGTAGAGTAGAAGAGTAGAATAGAAGAGTAGAGTAGAAGAGTAGAATAGAAGAGTATATAATAAAAGAGTATAATAGAAGAGTAGAATAGAAGAGTATAATAGAAGAGTAGAATAGAAGAGTAGAGTAGAAGAGTAGAATAGAAGAGTATATAATAAAAGAGTATAATAGAAGAGTAGAATAGAAGAGTATAATAGAAGAGTAGAATAGAAGAGTATAATAGAAGAGTAGAATAGAAGAGTATAATATAAGAGTATAATAGAAGAGTAGAATAGAAGAGTAGAGTAGAAGAGTAGAATAGAAGAGTAGAATAGAAGAGTAGAATAGAAGAGTATAATAGAAGAGTAGAATAGAAGAGTAGAATAGAAGAGTAGAGTAGAAGAGTAGAATAGAAGAGTATATAATAAAAGAGTATAATAGAAGAGTAGAATAGAAGAGTATAATAGAAGAGTAGAATAGAAGAGTAGAGTAGAAGAGTAGAATAGAAGAGTATATAATAAAAGAGTATAATAGAAGAGTAGAATAGAAGAGTATAATAGAAGAGTAGAATAGAAGAGTATAATAGAAGAGTAGAATAGAAGAGTATAATATAAGAGTATAATAGAAGAGTAGAATAGAAGAGTAGAGTAGAAGAGTAGAATAGAAGAGTAGAATAGAAGAGTAGAATAGAAGAGTAGAATAGAAGAGTATAATAGAAGAGTAGAATATAAGAGTATAATAGAAGAGTAGAATAGAAGAGTATAATAGAAGAGTAGAGTAGAAGAGTAGAATAGAAGAGTAGAATAGAAGAGTATAATAGAAGAGTAGAGTAGAAGAGTAGAATATAAGAGTATAATAGAAGAGTAGAGTAGAAGAGTAGAATAGAAGAGTAGAATAGAAGAGTAGAATAGAAGAGTAGAATAGAAGAGTATAATAGAAGAGTAGAATAGAAGAGTATAATAGAAGAGTAGAGTAGAAGAGTAGAATAGAAGAGTATAATAGAAGAGTAGAATAGAAGAGTAGAATAGAAGAGTAGAGTAGAAGAGTATAATAGAAGAGTAGAATAGAAGAGTAGAATAGAAGAGTAGAATAGAAGAGTAGAATATAAGAGTATAATAGAAGAGTAGAATAGAAGAGTATAATAGAAGAGTATAATAGAAGAGTAGAATAGAAGAGTAGAATAGCAGAGTAGAATAGAAGAGTAGAATAGAAGAGTAGACTAGAATAGTAGAATAGTAGAGTAGAATAGTAGAGTAGAATAGAAGAGTAGAATAGAAGAGTAGAATAGAAGAGTAGAGTAGAAGAGTAGAATAGAAGAGTAGAATAAAAGAGTATAATAGAAGAGTAGAATAGAAGAGTATAATAGAAGAGTAGAATAGAAGAGTATAATAGAAGAGTAGAATAGAAGAGTAGAGTAGAAGAGTAGAATAGAAGAGTAGAATAGAAGAGTAGAATAGAAGAGTAGAATAGAAGAGTAGAATAGAAGAGTATAATAGAAGAGTAGAATATAAGAGTATAATAGAAGAGTAGAATAGAAGAGTAGAATAGAAGAGTAGAATAGAAGAGTAGAGTAGAAGAGTAGAGTAGAAGAGTAGAATAGAAGAATATAATAGAAGAGTAGAATAGAAGAGTAGAGTAGAAGAGTAGAATAGAAGAGTAGAATAGAAGAGTAGAATAGAAGAGTATAATAGAAGAGTAGAATAGAAGAGTAGAGTAGAAGAGTAGAATAGAAGAGTAGAATAGAAGAGTAGAATAGAAGAGTAGAATAGAAGAGTATAATAGAAGAGCAGAATATAAGAGTATAATAGAAGAGTATAATAGAAGAGTAGAATAGAAGAGTAGAGTAGAAGAGTAGAATAGAAGAGTAGAATAGAAGAGTAGAAAAGAAGAGTAGAATAGAAGAGTAGAATAGAAGAGTAGAATAGAAGAGTAGAATAGAAGAGTAGAATATAAGAGTATAATAGAAGAGTAGAATATAAGAGTATAATAGAAGAGTAGAATAGAAGAGTATAATAGAAGAGTAGAATAGAAGAGTATAATAGAAGAGTAGAGTAGAAGAGTAGAATAGAAGAGTAGACTAGAATAGTAGAATAGTAGAGTAGAATAGTAGAGTAGAATAGAAGAGTAGAATAGAAGAGTAGAATAGAAGAGTAGAATAGAAGAGTAGAATAGAAGAGTAGAATAGAAGAGTAGAATAGAAGAGTATAATAGAAGAGTAGAATAGAAGAGTATAATAGAAGAGTATAATAGAAGAGTAGAATATAAGAGTATAATAGAAGAGTAGAGTAGAAGAGTAGAATAGAAGAGTAGAATAGAAGAGTAGAATAGAAGAGTATAATAGAAGAGTATATAATAAAAGAGTATAATAGAAGAGTAGAATAGAAGAGTAGAATAGAAGAGTAGAATAGAAGAGTAGAATAGAAGAGTAGAATATAAGAGTATAATAGAAGAGTAGAGTAGAAGAGTAGAATAGAAGAGTAGAATAGAGGAGTAGAATAGAACAGCACCAACAACACACCATTTTTACGCGACACACCGCCGGTCCAGTGTGTCGCGACACACCGGTTGAGAACCTCTGATCTAAGTGACTACGAATGAAAGTTACTAAATATGCTGCTTAAACATCTGTCGGAAAAGTTCAAAACTCGACATAGCCTACTCTATAATAAATTTGGCAACGCACTTGACGTTTTATTCCAATAATTCTCAAGATGTTTAAAGTTGCTCGTAGAATTATGTTCCAATGGATCTCTTCTTTCTCGTGTCCACAGGAGCCCGATGTTAAAATATTTGGTGAAATATTCAAACGTAGGAAATACATAAGTTCAGCAATTTGAAAACGAAAGCAATTTTCTGTGCCATCTGTCTAGTCTTTCTAATAGAACTTTTTCAATTCTTTCCAAGCGAAAATTCTGGCAAAATGTTCATTCCAGTTCATACGGAAGTGTATCAAATAATATTATTTTAATGTTCGTGCTGCTAAAGATACACAACTGAAATGGTTTCGTCATCGACCACGCTCGAGTCCACAGATGCCGCTGAAGTATCGAACCCCAGTTCAACATAATATGGTACGTAGTCCGGTGGCATCTGAGCTAGCAAGTTATAGGCCAGTACTCGAATGTCCTTATTCTGTGCGTGCATCTTACCGTTTGCCTCCTTGATGGCCGTAGGAATAAGATCTTCGTAGAGATTCTCTGCTCGACGCTTAGCATTGGCTGCATTAGATCTCACTGATTTTGATCTTCTCACAGTACGATTGGACTACGACAATAAGAGATAGTCAATGTTTTACGTGAAATGTGCAAAAAGCCTTAATATACCAAACGCATTAGCCTACAAATACGATTACGATTTTGATTTCTGGTGCGAGTGTTTTCAAATGAGACCATAGACCCTATAGGGCAAAATCTTTAAAAAAAACTCCGACTGCATATTGAGCTAAGTCACAGTCAATATCATTAATGGATTTTGGTATAAAAAACCTCGCTGACAAGAACTGTCAGGACATTGAACGATTAACCTACATGTACATTGTACATTGGTCTCTGATGCGAATCAAAGAGCCTCTACAAGACATGGCTTGATCCATTAGATGTTTTACATTTTCGCCAACTCCACACCAAATTTTTTTCTTCTCCAATACCGTTCCACAAGTACCACAACACACGAAAAGACCGCGTTTGCTTAGACTAATCATCGCAAAACAATCGGATAATTTGTGCTGATCATAATTATAAAAGCCACGAGTCACTATTGCAAAGAGTGCTTGCATTTCAAAGTTCACTTTGGCTTCTTGACAGTGGCGTAGCCAAGGGGGTTTCGGGGGTTAAACCCCCATTGGCCTAGGGAAAAAGTTTTTTTAGAGGTTATTTATCCACTTAAATAAGAAAAACAAAACAATTGCTTGTAGTAACAATTGTTTTTTTTAAACTTTATTCCCTTTGTTACTTTATTCCCTGTTTATTTACTTAATACTGTTGGGTTGGTTTCAGAAAGGGTATCCGGCCAGGCAAATAAACAACCAAACCCCCAATGAAAAATTCCTTGCTACGCCACTGCTTCTTGATCACGACCAAAAGCAGTTTTCTCGGAATACCCTTTCTCCATAGGAAGTTCCGTGCCCTATCTTATGTGTATCCCTACTAGGGCTGTACTGGTTCTATAGCCCATAAGTTCTGTAGGCTAACTAATTTAACTTAGAAACACATATGATACACTGACGTGAAAACTGTACAACAGCTACGCAACAAAGTCATGCAGTTTGGATAGGACAATGGACATGAACCCATAACTGACCTTGGTGTTGACCGCTGTGGCAAGTGTCTGGACCTCGGAGAGTTCTCTCTGGGTGAGATTCAGCTGAGAGGGACCAGTAAGTTGGTTGGTCAGATTGTCCACTAGAGGTCTCAGTTCATCCACCGTCCGGTTGATCGTTTCGAGGCGCTGGAAGGCGCTGATGCTGACAGAAACGTTGTCTAGCTCACGTCTCGCCGTAGTTATGTTGTGGTCGATGATTTCGATCTCGCCCATCAAAAAGCCAACGCAACTGTCACAGTTTGGGGGGGAGGGGGAAATAGCACCGAAGTTGCATGCGATTTTGTAGGTCATTCTATATTGCTATCGATTCAATTTAATTCCAATAACTGATTACTCCCTTTAATATTTTTATTTCAATGTAATTTTTGTCTGTCACAATGTAGCCTACCAGGTTGCGGTTTGCCAACCTGTTTTTGCTCATTAAACGAGTCGTTAAAACAACTCGCGACACGATTGAAGCTAAGATTCTTCGGGCATGTAATGCGATCTGATGGTTTGGAGAAGGAAATGATGCTGGCTTGTGATGAAGGAAGGAGAAGATGCGACAGACCAAGGATGAAATGGATGGTCGAGATACACGACATAACTGGCATGAATTTGAAAGAACTGAGGGACTTGTCGGCGAACAGAAAACAATGGAGAATGTGTGTCATGACGATCGCTAGAGCTCTACGAGCTGACAGCACAAGGTGACAAGGTGAAACGAATATCCAATTATACATGCTCTATTTGCGTAAGATATAAATTACAGTTAGGCTAATTGTAACTTGTAAGTAGTTTAATATGTCGCAATTTCTAAATGTGAATCGAAATCGCTTGTTGCATCGTAATTGCTAGAACATTTAATTCATGCAGCAATTAGTTTATCTCTAACAGTCCAAGCCTCTTAGCGGTCGAAAAATCTTAAGTGTACATTTTAGTGCTACAAACAAAAGAAAGATACTTTTAGTTCAGGAAGAAATTGTAAGAAAAATGTGATAGGCCTATAGTGCCAGTTGAAAAATTGGAAATTTTCAAGTTTTGCAACTGGCACTAGGCTATGCCTATATCACGTTTTTCTTAGAATTTCTTCCTGAATTAAAAAAATATCATTATTTTTCTTGTAGCACCAAAATGCCCGATGTTACGCAAACATCCCGGACTTTAAGCAAACAAATTCAGGGAAAGACGAAATAAACTGGCAGGCACTCGAATAATGTGCAGGTCTGGATTGGACGGGCAGCGTCACAGTGATGTAGGCTTAATAATTGAGTAAGCAGTTGCAATTGATGTTTTGTAATTCAATTACACGTTACTGCTTAATTCGCCCTTGCCTGTATACAGGTCACCAAGGGCGGATACAGAAATTTTCGAAGGGGGGGGCCAAAGTCCCATGGAACTACTTTTTGGGGGGGGCCACGTCTACTTTCCGAGCAAAATAGCTGGTCAAAAAAAAGAAATTTTTGAAATGGGGGGGGCCATGGCCGGATTGGCCCCCCCCTGGATCCGCCCTTGCAGGTCACAATCCCAGAGCCCACAAGACTGAACGTTGACACTGTCACAACGTGTTGACTTCTTAACCTGCGTTTTATCGATGTGCAGCAAACTAGCAATGACGATAGAAGAATTGAACATTCCAATCACCAACTGGGCATTCCCATTCTCCATAGTAAATTACTTCCAATCGGACGACAATGACTTTTTAAACTAGTTTTTACTGCACAGAAGTGCTTCTATAATCTATAACTGCACAAATTCGTTTAGAATTGAGCATTTTATGCAGCCTACAACAGATAAAAAAAGCCATGCTGAGAGAATAGAAGTTAATTAGAAACATCGAAGATATCAGAAACTAAGGTTTTAAGTAAGAAAATTCAAAATTCTTCCCTCCCCCAGTCCTTTCTTCGTTTTTTCCTCCCTCATGAATAATTCCATAAATTTAACGATTTATCGACCGCTTCGACTCTTTATCCAAGACCGCTGACGTATCCGCTCCTGCAACATAAACTAAAATGGGCGATCGCGCCTTTCGCGTCACAGGCCCGCGCGCCTGGAACAGTCTTCCATCAACTATCCAGGAAATCAAAACTGAATCAACTTTTAAAACACAATTGAAGCTGCACTTGCTCTCGAGCTCATGACATTAATTTTACTCTGACATTTGACATTATGCGCGTAAAGCATCCTAGAAGTGGCTTGCATCTGACGATGCTATAAATTGTCTGAATTACATTACCGCCCTCATCCGTTTTTTACTTGTGATTTAACGGAAAAAGGCCAAGGAAAATATGGAAGCACAAGGCCAATAACTAGTATAGCCTACACTCAAAATAGTTAGGGTACTCGTGAGTTTTCCCGGATAAAGGACATCATGAAACCACTTACGTATGCATTGTGGCCAATTGAGGAATCCTTTAGCACAGCGTTCACAACGAGGCCCTGAGAAGTTCTCATTACAGATGCAGCGATCGTAATCTTTGTCACAGACTTCTGCTGTGGTTCCATTGTGCTCACAGTAGCATGCTAAAATGCCACAAAATGAACGGCTGCTAAAATGCCACAAAATGAACGGCTGCTAAAATGCCACAAAATGAACGGCTGCTAAAATGCCACACAATTAACAGCTGCTAAAATGCCACAAAATGGACGGCTGATGCGCTATGCAACATCAGATGCAAACACACAAACCAACTCATATAAAAGCAGCACAATGTCGAGCACAGAACTTCAAACTAATTCAACAACAAACACATTTAGAACTGCACAATATCAACTTGTCAAACAAAGATCAAAAGCCTGTAGTTGGACTCCAGAGTATCTCGTTGGAGATGTGCCTGTTACCTGGGGTTGACTAGTCAGTGTTTTACAGGCTCCTTACAACTTTTTAATTGCATCACCGCGGTTGGACTGGGAGCTTCTCTGAGTAGACTTCTTGACGGGGCGCTATATAGATTCTTGAAATGAGTGAATAAATGAACAACAACCACTATAAAATAAGGATAATAAAATAGAGAAGGGCATATTAAGTGGAAACGCTATATTTAATAATTTACCATTCGCTATTATTTCTTTACTTTAAATTTTGTATGATGATCCGCATGCCGTCTCCGTACTTCAAGGATTCAGCCAACTTATGACACTATTTAACCGCTTGACTTCGTCATTTGAGAAATATAGCCTATTAGCACGGTAGGGCTCCTGCAAGAAATTATTTTTATAAGAGTAATTTTTATACTAAGTTCTTAGGTCTATAATTATAAGAGCAAATTATGAGTAAAATATTTCGTTTAGTACGCCTAAAAAATTAACTATAATAGTCTACGCTAACAAAGTTTGCCCACTGGGCCACTAAGTAAGGGATACTAAAGAAAAAAATATTGCCTCCATCACGTGTTTTCACTTGCAAACAACAGTGCCTACTTAAGAATGTATGTATGTATGTATGTATGTATGCATGTATGTATGTATGTATGTATGTATGTATGTATGTATGTATGTATGTATGTATGTATGTATGTATGTATGCATGTATGCATGTATGCATGTATGTATGTATGTATGTATGTATGTATGTATGTATGTATGTATGTATGCATGTATGTATGTATTTATATATGTATGTATGTATGTATGTATGTATGTGTGTGTATGTATGCATGCATGTATGTATGTTGGAATGCATGTATGTATGTATGCATGTATATACGCATGTATGTATGTGTGTATAACTGCATATGTATGTATGTATGTATGTGTGTGTGTATGTATGTATGTATGTATGTATGTATGTATGTATGTATGTATGTATGTATGTATGTATGTATGTATGTATGTATGTATGTATGTATGTATGTATGTATGTATGTATGTATGTATGTATGTATGTATGTATGTATGTATGTATGTATGTATGTATGATCACTTGCTATCGCGAACCTTCAAGACTACTACTCAAAGGCGCTCCCGACTATAGCGTGAGCACTGAATCAGAGTTTCACGCCGAAACGCATGGACAATTGCGAGTGAAGTACTTTCTCAGGGTTCTACGGGGTGGATTTAAACCCGCAATCCTCAATCTCCAAGGCAATGAACATATCACTACACCGCCGCGACCCAATCACTTACATCAGCGGTGTCCAACCTTTTTGATACCGTGGGCCGCAGAAGCATAATTTTTAAGCCGATGGCCGTAATATAGCCTATAAAAGCCAGGGGCGGATCCAGGGGGGGCCAATCCGGCCATGGCCCCCCATTTCAAATCACCATGGGACGTGGCCCCCCCATCCATGGTGGACGAAAAAAAAATTCAGGGTGTCAGTCATGCACAGGAGAATTAATGTATAAATGTAATTAAAATCTATAATAGAAATAATATATATAAATGTAATCTAAGTCTCTCACGCAATTGCATTGTCTTAAAATAAAGCAACGAAATGAAACAATCTTATAACAGTATCCAACTATGATTTATGGCATACAATGTAAGTCAATCGTGTATATATTCGTAGTAAATTTTAAAAACATTAACACAAATAAACACAAGTATAGCTAAGTACAACTAACTATTAATTACAAATCAAGTTAACACGAACAACAGTGTTTGGGATGTAATTTATTTTTTGCAGATGCCAAAAATTTTTAGGGCGAAACATGTTAAGTTTTTAGTGTAGTCTACATGTGCAAGAAAGTGCGGTGAATGATAACACATGTTTACTCCTTGTTTTTATTTATATCTTACTATATTTCATTCAGTAGTGGGAGTATTTTATTTATTTTAGCCTTAAAACGTCATCACTCTTTTTAGACGAAAAATTAAACACCTTTTTTAAGATTTCGCACGCATGACCACAAAAAGTTATCAGTTTTTTGCGATGCTAAATTGAACACCTTTTTTTGAAAATTTCGCACGGAAGAGTAAAAGGTCATCACTCTTTTTAGACGAAAAATTAAACACCTTTTTTAAGATTTCGCACGGATGACTACAAAAAGTCATCAGTTTATTGGGATGCTAAATTGAACACCTTTTTTTGAAAATTTCGCACGGAGGAATAAAAACTCATCACTCTTTCTAGACAAAAAATTAAACACCTTTTTTAAGATTTAGCACAGATGACTACAAAAGGTCATCGTTTTTTGGGATGCGAAATTAAACACCTTTTTTTTAAAAATTTCGCACGGAAGACTAAAAAGTCATCACTCTTTTTAGACGAAAAATTAAACACCTTTTTTAAGATTTCGCACGCATGACTACAAAAAGTCATCAGTTTTTTGGGATGCTAAATTAAACACCTTTTTTGAAAATTTCGCACGAAAGAATAAAAAGTCATCACTCTTTTTAGACGAAAAATTAAACACCTTTTTTAAAGATTTAGCACGGATGACTACAAAAAGTCATTAGTTTTTGGGATGCGAAATTAAACACCTTTTTTGAAAATTTCGCACGGAAGACTAAAACGTCATCACTCTTATTAGACGAACAATTAAACACCTTTTTAAAGATTTCGCACGCATGACTACAAAAAGTTATCAGTTTTTTGCGATGCTAAATTGAACACCCTTTTTTGAAAATTTCACACGGAAGAATAAAAAGTCATCACTCTTTTTAGACGAAAAATTAAACACCTCTTTTAAGATTTCGCACGGATGATCAAAAAATGTCATCGGTTTTTTGGGAAGGAAAATTGAACACCCTTTTTGAAGATTTCCGGCGGATTACTTAAAAAAATCTAGTTTTCGGGAAAGAAGTTTTTAAGTAAAGTCAATATTTATTGAGATCTTATGGCACTCTTATAAGCACTGAAAAGTACAGCTATTTTGTTAAGAGAACAGCTTAAAATGCTACCATTGCAATGTGAAAATTCAAAAAGTTTCTGGTGGGGAGGGGCATATCCCCTCCCCACACCCCTCCCCTACCACTCTCGGCGCTTCGCGCCTCATGATTGTCTTCAGACGGTGAATTATGTAACCCTCCGGAAACCTCAATCCCCCTAGAGGTGAGGGCTAAATTAAACTCTGGTTCCGCCAAAAACGACTAAAATAGTTAATCAGATTTCCAGCGAAAGATCAACAAAAAAATTTCCGACCTCAGCCCCAAAATTTTTTGGCCCCCCCTTCGAAACGTTCTGGATCCGCCACTGATAAAAGCTACGGCAAAAATTTACTGATAGGCGTAGGCTAATTATTAACGGTTCTATGGACTTATTGTATATATTATTGAAGAGTGTAATACCACGAATAGACTACACATGGCGCGTTTGACATGCTTGAAATTATTAGGTGCGCTCAGCTCATTCTTACGTTTGTGGCTCAGCCACGGTTTGGCAAACTCAGCTCCTCATTTCGTCGCCCATTATTTTCAGTTTTTTGTTCATCTCCACTCTGTGACTGAGCCGAAACCAGAGTCAATTCGGTCTAAGGAGCAGTCATAGTCATCGGTTCATGATGAACCCAAGATATCGCCGTTCGTCAGTTCTGGGGATCTCAACGATATAGTTTCCCTTTAACCCTCAAGACTCCAACTGGTCAATCTCTCGAAAGGAACTGTTGGAGATATACTTACCGACGTGCTGAAACGCTGTGCACATCTCAGAAACTGACTAGAAATGAACGGTTTGGAGAGTAGGCTATGCGATGGCAGTTTAGTTGAGTAGGCCTATACAAGGATAAAACATAAAAGTTGTTAAAAAAGTCGTTTTTCAGTCTTTTCACAGACTACTGCAACTTAACCCCATATGTAAATAAGATTTTAGCTGTCGAATTGGCTTTTCCGCTGGCTTTCCAAACCCCAGAATATCAATTTGAGAAAAACCCATTAAATTCGACTAGACTTTGTTCTTTACTCCATTTTGCACACAGTGCAAGAATTTAGCATGCTATGGGGGCACTTGAAATGACTCCGCGGGCCGCACGTTGGACAGCACTGACTTACTGTAGCGATATCCTTGATCCTACCCATACGTTCTTACCCTGCTATACATATTGTTGAATGTTAATTACACATGTTAAGTTAGGAAGAGGCCCTAGTTAATGATTAGTTAATAATTTGATTGAGAATTTTCACATTGCTCTGTTTAATTAATTGACCAGTGCTATAACCAGTACTTAGGGGCAAAATATATATTAAATAGGGGTAAACATTGCGGAATATAACAATGATCAATCACGGCATCAGCCAATGAGATGCGGATAAAAGGATCGGCTGCGGCGCCTGCGCGTTGAGCATCTTCAGTCGGGGAAGGAAGAACGTAATGGCCGAAGTTTGAACGGTCGCAAGTTGTTGATAATTATTGTCGGATATTATCGTGTGGTTTCGTGACATTCGGAACGATTGGAAGCCGGTGTAACGAACGATTAGTGTCCTAAAGTGTGGACTATATTGAAGGTCGAAGAGCGTAACGAACGATCGGTAGAACGCTTTACTTACCGGTAAGAGCGTGTATGCGTTGCAGTTTACTGCGTATACCCTAGATCTACAAGGTTACGCCTCGTGACATTGCGAAGTGATAAATAATCTACAAAGGTTACTTCGGACGGTAAATGAAAGTCGCAACAGTTTGTAAATTCGACATTGAACAAGAACTGTTCAAACCGTAAACAGCGACAGCAAAGATATTCGGCATTTGAGAAGAAAATTCCGACAATTATCCGCAACGGAGAAATGAAGACTACAGCCTGGAGATCAGCCATTGATGAGAATACGATGAAGACTGGCCGGTGGTGAAGCGACTACAAGAGCTAAAGAATTCAACGCGGGAGGGTAGATATTAAAGTTATATCCCTCAAATTACTGTAATCAGTACTGGTTTTAGGTAAGGCTATTTAATAGAAGATTGTGTTAAATCTGACATTATCCCAAACCCTTAGAGCAGCGGTTCTCAACCGGGGGTCCGCGGACCCCTGGGGGTCCGCGGCCATCTGTCTGGGGGTCCGCGAGCAAGTCCTGAAAATTATATATTTCTTAGATAAAAACATAGAAACAGATAAATATTGGTCATTTTTTCAATATTTCTCCTTTTCAATGGCGACATGAAACCACCGGTAATAATACGCTGGTTAATGACAAATTTATTTGTTTTAGATGGGTCAGTTTTTAACTGACTCTCGATTTCGGGATGCTTTTGAGAGAGTTTCTTAGAAACACAGCCTGCAATTCATTTGAATAAGCAACTCTTGAGTTTCAACTTTGGCTTACCAGGCTGGCATTTTTAGATAAACTGAATTCCTCTGCACAAGAGATGCAGACAAATATAATCACCCTTAATGATAAAGTGTCTGGTTTTACAAAGAACCTTGATATCTGGTGCAAAACGGATAGGCCTAGTGGTAGATAACTTTGACACATTTGATCAATTGCATGAATTCACATAAAAATAAGGAAATGCTCGTATCAATTAAATAAAATTTGTTAATTTGATTTTCGGTCAATCATAGATGGATCAGTTCAACTTCTAATTTGGTAATTTGAACGTTCACAGTTTTTCGTTGACTTCCAGTCAGTTTCTTGCAAACTTTGATTCATGGAATTTAACAACATCGGAATTGAACCAAATCATTGAAGTGACTATTTAAAATGGCATTAGGCCTACATTGAAGATGTACGCTGCATCCATCCAAGAGTATAGCATACATTTAGGCCTACTATTATATAGGATTATAGAGTCGCACAGTCACTATAAAGCACCAAATTTCGGTGGGGGTCCGTGACCGGGATCAAAAATTAAAAAGGGGTCCGTGAGTGTGAAAAGGTTGAGAACCGCTGCCTTAGAGGAAAGATTTGTGTGCTGTACATGTTGACATATATTAATATTCATATGCTAATATTATTTTTATATTAAACACTCGACGTGTTGATTTGTTGACATATAGGGCAATAACCCTCATTGCAGCGAATAGGATTATAGTATGCAAATGAGTAACATGATCTCAGCCCTGAGATCTGGAATATAATACCACCCAAACAATCGAGCCATAGTGTGGTCTTAGCATACCGTTACAAAACTGGGGGCTTCGTCCGAGGGATCTAGAACAATTTTAGACTGTAAATCTAAGTGATCTAAGAAGTATTAGATTGCGTAGTTTAATTACGATAGAAATTAGTTTGACTCACGTGTGTATAAGATTCAAGCGCCGTTTGAATATTAATTAGGTGTGACGTAGCTTGTAGTTAAATTATACTGACTGTTATTGGTTGACAAAGAGGTCAGGTCTAAGGTTGAACTGATTCACCGCGAAAATTTAAATAGCGCTTTGGAAAATTTTGTAGCGCAGACTTATCTCTAAGATAATTAATCTTTGACGATGGCCGCAGAATACTCAAAGTGGGTCAAAGTTGGAACTGACCTCGGTTATTCGGATCAGGGGCTTAGAGATTTCGTCAGAGAGAGACAAGAAGAGAGCAAGGCCTTTAAACAAGCAGAATTGCTGGCTGATTATGAAAAAGAGAAATTGATTTCGGAACGAGAAAGGGAACGAAGGCAAGAAGAGATAGCTGACAAAATACGCGAAGAAGAGAAACGAGAAGCCGACAAAAGACGTCAAGAAGAGATAGCGGACAAAATACGCGAAGAAGAGAAACGAGAAGCTGACAAAAGACGTCAAGAAGAGATAGCGGACAAAACACGCGAAGAAGAAAAACGAGAAGCTGACAAAAGACGTCAAGAAGAGATAGCGGACAAAATACGCGAAGAAGAGATAGCTGACAAACGACGTAATGAAGAATTAGAGTTACGAAAGCTAGAGATGGAAGAGAAGAGGAGTTCTGAAGAAGCCAATCTGAAAAGGATTGAACTAGACAACCAGAAAACGATTAGACTTAAAGAACTGGAACAAGATAGACGGCAAGGCGATAGAGATGATTGGATTGGAAATGGTTACAGTAGGGAAACCAGTGGACAGAATAATAATGCCAAGAATGTGAAGATGCCAGTATTTAGGGAAGACAGAGATTGTCTTGATGCCTATCTATTACGGTTCGAGAGGACCTGCATGGCATACGAAGTCCCAGAAAGAATGTGGGCATTAACACTAGTGAAATCCTTAGACGGAAAACCATTACAAGTTTTCGAGAGGTTGGAAGTAGATGAAGCACAAGATTACAAGAAGTTAAAAGAGGAACTGTTGAAACGATTCAAGCTCACGGAAAACGGGTATAGAAAGAAGTTTCGCTCTTCTAAACGTGACACAGATGAAACTGTAACTCAGTATGTTGAGAGATTGAGACGATATTTGAGGCAATGGCTGTCAATGGCCGGATTCAAGAATGATTATAAAGGACTGGAGACACTGTTATTGCGTGATCAGTTCTTAGTAACATGCGATGATGAGATGAGATGCTTTCTCAAAGAGAAGGGAAAGGTGGATTTGGAAACGTTGCTAGAAAAAGCACAGAATTATGTGGAGGCTAGGGAAATTAGCGAGAGAAGGTGGATACCTAGTCACAAATAAAGGGACACTGAACCTGAAGGTCGTTCCAGAGAATTTGCAAGGAGTAATAGTGAGAATAGAAGTAGTAGTCTTGGACGGAACAGGAATAGAGAACAGGACAGGTGTGAAGATAGAGGTCGATTCAATAATGAATGGGATTTCAGGAATGGTAAACGGAGGAAAGTTGGTAGAAAAGATCCAAGGGGAGGCTGCTTACATTGCGGATCTACTTTACACTACGCATCAAAATGCGATAAGATGGGACCAGGCGCAAGGTCACATACAGTCGCCACTATGCAGTGTTTTGAAGATAGAGAAGAGGAAGATGTGGAACATGAGGTTACCATATCGTGCTATGAAGCTGAAGGAGCAGAAACGATGGGGGCTTATACGAGCATTGCGTTGGTGAATGGGAAACAGGTGAAGGCACTAAATGATTCGGGTGCAACATGTGTTGCCATTAGAAAGGGTTTAGAGAAACCTTACCAGTATACTGGACGTAAAATGGTTTGCAGGTTTGCTAATGGAACCAAAGTAAAATACCCAACAGCTCTAATTGACATCAAGAGTAAAGAATTTGAAGGGAAAGCAGAGGCATTGGTGATAAAGAACTTGGTCAAAGAGCTGATAGTAAATCCAGGTTTATTTGAGAAGAAACCAAAAAGAATTGGGTGTACAAATGAATTCAGGGTCAAAGACGTTGGAGTGAGTACCCATGAGGATGATGTCACAAGGAGCGATTCTCGTAAGGAGGTACTCACTGGTGATGTTGAGGAGACAGTGCATAAAAAAGTAACGTTCAAAGAAGATAATCTGCTAGAAAGTGAACGTGACACACTTGAAGAAAAGTCGGATGGTGGTCTGAACACAGCATATAGATCCAATGCCATAGAGCAGTCGTAGGCAGAGGGGCCTGTCAAAGAAATATTAGCCGGGTACGATACACGTACACATGACAAAGATAGGAAAGAGCGAAAAGGTGAAACAATAAAGAAGACTTTTAGAAATAAGCCACTGAGATTGGTGGAAACACATGATAAATACTTAATCACGGGCGGAAGCAGTGAGTTAAGTAACAGTCGTAGAAATCAGAGTAAATATTGGAAAGAAAGAGCAGACTGGAGAAATGAAGAGAACAGAAATAAACGAAATGTGAGCCAGTATAGGAGATCGAATGAATGGAGGTACGGAGAATACGAAGAGAATCCAAATGTGGATAGTAGAGATATAAGGTGGAATAGGAGGAACACATGCAGATATAATTGGAGAAATAATAGACCGTGGTACAGAGAAGAACCAGCTGATCAGTTAGGAGGAAGACAAAATAAGAGTTATGGAGGTCGCAATGATCTGAGTAGGTGGAAAAGTAGGTCATGGAATGACAGAGAAAGGTCATGTCCTAAAGGCAGTGTTAGGTATAGAACTAACGGAGATGCGAGTGTAGGGAGTTTTGAGGAAAAGTAATAGGATGGATGTAGACAGGACGAGCTGTCCAAAGAAGAGCAGAAATCCTACAAACAGAAGTTGATAGTAGTAAGTATAGAATAGTTAAGTAAGTAGATATGTAAATATAATACACTATGAGATTAAGTTGAGTTATTGTTGAAGGTAAGTTAGCGAGTTATGTTGAGTAGAAGGAAGATAAATAAGATAGGATCAGAGCAATGGAAGAGACTGTCGACAAGATAAAGGAGATGCCTAAACCGAGAAATAAGAAACAGACAAGGAAGAATGCCAAGATAACAGTCGAATGGAATGATGATCTAGAGAGGTCATTTCAGAGTTTAAAGAATGCTTTATCAGAAGCACCGATATTGAAATTACCTGAGATTGGTGTGGAATTCACTTTGAGAACGGATGCGTCCAATACGGCGATGGGATGTGTGCTGATGCAGAGTCATGATGGAGTTATGCATCCAGTGGCTTATGCAAGCAAGAAATTTAGTGAGAGTGAAAAGAACTATTCTGTGGAGGAGAGAGAGTGCCTGGCGATGGTTTGGGGGATTAGAAAGTTCAACCGCTACCTGTATGGCCAGGAATTTGTGGTAGAGACTGACCACTTAGGACTGCAATACTTAAAGACTGGTAACATAAGAAATGCTAGAGTAATGCGCTGGTACCTAGTGCTTCAGAACTACAGCTTTAGGGTTAGATACCTCAAAGGTAGTGACAATGTAGTGGCTGATTATTTAAGCCGAGGATTAGAGTAAGTAGAATTAGACATGTAGATAAGAGAATCAGTGTAAATGCAAGGTAAATTACAAGTATAGATAAGGTAAAGGTGATACCATTTGAATTATCACAATAGATGTTAAATGTTAATGTTGAGTAGGTAGTTGCATAGTTACATAGCTATAGCTAGTGTAAGTGCTAGTGCAGATGACTGAGTAGTGGTAGTATTACAAGAAGTAAGGGTAGTTTTAATAAGGAAATTGAAAAGAAAATTTGTACCAAATTTTAATTTGTAGGGGATTGTTGTAGCGATATCCTTGATCCTACCCATACGTTCTTACCCTGCTATACATATTGTTGAATGTTAATTACACATGTTAAGTTAGGAAGAGGCCCTAGTTAATGATTAGTTAATAATTTGATTGAGAATTTTCACATTGCTCTGTTTAATTAATTGACCAGTGCTATAACCAGTACTTAGGGGCAAAATATATATTAAATAGGGGTAAACATTGCGGAATATAACAATGATCAATCACGGCATCAGCCAATGAGATGCGGATAAAAGGATCGGCTGCGGCGCCTGCGCGTTGAGCATCTTCAGTCGGGGAAGGAAGAACGTAATGGCCGAAGTTTGAACGGTCGCAAGTTGTTGATAATTATTGTCGGATATTATCGTGTGGTTTCGTGACATTCGGAACGATTGGAAGCCGGTGTAACGAACGATTAGTGTCCTAAAGTGTGGACTATATTGAAGGTCGAAGAGCGTAACGAACGATCGGTAGAACGCTTTTCTTACCGGTAAGAGCGTGTATGCGTTGCAGTTTACTGCGTATACCCTAGATCTACAAGGTTACGCCTCGTGACATTGCGAAGTGATAAATAATCTACAAAGGTTACTTCGGACGGTAAATGAAAGTCGCAACAGTTTGTAAATTCGACATTGAACAAGAACTGTTCAAACCGTAAACAGCGACAGCAAAGATATTCGGCATTTGAGAAGAAAATTCCGACAATTATCCGCAACGGAGAAATGAAGACTACAGCCTGGAGATCAGCCATTGATGAGAATACGATGAAGACTGGCCGGTGGTGAAGCGACTACAAGAGCTAAAGAATTCAACGCGGGAGGGTAGATATTAAAGTTATATCCCTCAAATTACTGTAATCAGTACTGGTTTTAGGTAAGGCTATTTAATAGAAGATTGTGTTAAATCAGACATTATCCCAAACCCTTAGAGGAAAGATTTGTGTGCTGTACATGTTGACATATATTAATATTCATATGCTAATATTATTTTTATATTAAACACTCGACGTGTTGATTTGTTGACATATAGGGCAATAACCCACATTGCAGCGAATAGGATTATAGTATGCAAATGAGTAACATGATCTCAGCTCTGAGATCTGGAATATAATACCACCCAAACAATCGAGCCATAGTGTGGTCTTAGCATTCCGTTACACTTACATAATTATATACTTCTGCAAAACATGCTACTCTATAGGATAGATTAACCACTGTTTCTGTACTTATCATCCACATCGTCGCTGTCATCGCCACCACCATGCACCATGAGGCGCGGTGGTATAATGGTGGCGTCGTTGCCTTGAAGTCGAAAGGTTCGAAGTTCAAATCCACCTCAAGTCGCCGTGTACGGACCTTGGGCAAGTCATTACTCAGCGCTCCGGCGTGAAGTTCTGATGCAGTGTCCGCTCTGCAGTCGGGAACGCCCCTGAGTATGGGGCTTGAAGGGGCGCTGCACATACATATATACCACCACCACCTCCACCATAACCACCATCACCACCATCATTATCGCCATCATCATCATTATCATCAATATCATCAACGACAACAACATCATCATCGTCATCATAGCCATCAGAACCTCTATCAGCATCGTCGTCGTCATCGTCCTCCTCCTCCTCCTCCTCTTCATCATCATCATCATCATCATCATCATCATCATCATCATCATCATCATCATCATCATTCTAACCACCATCCTTTTTCGTCGTCATAACTGTTATCATTGCCATGCTACTACAATGTCATTATTATGAGGATCCTTTTTAATTAACGACGACTTCCTGCAATAATGACCGCATCTAACTCGAGGAGTCAATTGATTGCTTTTAGGTATAAAAAGAGTGAAAGCTCCAGTTGTGCACGTAACACAAAAGTTGCAGTCATACCTTCACATGTTCGGAGTTTGAAGCTTTCAATTTAAGCTGATTAATTTTGGTCTATAGCCCCCCCACACACACACATGCACACGCACACTCATATACATACACGCCCACAGATAGGGTACATGTATAAATGTATGTATTTATTTTTGAAATAAAGAATGTGTTGAGACATAATAGTTCATTCAAATTATTTTCGTAATTCGCGCGGCCTATTTCTCCATAACCAGTCAATGCTGTTCAAATCCGACGCAACTACATATATCTGATTCTTCAGCTAAGTTCCGTCGTTACTGGGACAGTGGTTTACGCGGTAACTGCAAAGAGCTACATGGCTGTTTCAACTATGGCGGCATTGCTGTTTCAGCGAAGCTTCCTAGCTCGCACACGTGATTGGAAAGCTAAGTTCCGTCGTTACTGGGACGATGGCTTACGCGGTCCTGCAATGAAATGCATGCCTATATCAACTATGGCGGTATTGCTATTACAGCGAAGCTTCAAAGCTCGTACACGTGATTGGAAAAGTTACTTAGTCCCACGCCTTGCTAGTACACCTTAGAAAATAGCGATTTCTAGTGTTTGTTTGTTTGGATGTGCACTTGTTATAGCGCCCCTTCAAGCACCTACTCAGAGGCGCTCCCGACTGCAGAGCGGACACTGCATCGGAGTTTCACACCGAAGCGCTGAGCAATTGCGAGTGAATGACTTGCCCAAGGTCCCTACGCGACGACTTGAGATGGATTCGTACCTCGAACCTTCTAGCTTCAAGGCAACCACGCCACCACTACACCACCGCGCCCCACAATGTGCCACAGTGTGCCAGGCAGCTAGGAATTCCTAGCAGAATTACCAAAGCGTAATTTACTTGGTGCAGCTAAAGTTTGCCGTCTGATCTACATTTTGACTTGCAGAGGCTATTTTGTAGAGTTAAATAAAGTTTTAAACGTAGCCAAGAAAATCATAGGTGAATGAGCTCTGCAGATTTAAGAGTGTACTAACAGTCACGGGCTGGGTGATTGTAGTAACCAACATCCCAAACGCTACACTTGCGTCCACCGTAGTTGGTGCGACAATGACACTTCCCACTTGTCAGATCACAACCTCTTGCAAGAGAGCCAATGATGTCACAGTCGCATGCTGTTAAAACACAGAAAACATGATTTTTTAATTCACCCGGCGTTAGCATTAATAATTATTAGTTATGCTTAATTAAGACCCGTGAGATCTTTAAGTTCACAAATAGTGATCTCTGCAGCAGATGGCTTCCTGGTTGTTTCGTCCATCCTCTGCTTCCACATTGCAGCTTATTAGCTTCATTATAACTTGCCTCTCATTCTAGAACATGCTGCCATGCTGTTCTGTTCTGTTCTGTTCTGTTCCTAGCCATCCTCGGTACGAGGAGGTTCGGCCGCAGCATGCACGATGTTCCTCCAACGATTCCTGTCCTCCGTCATTCTTAGCATTTCTCCCATTTGCAAGCCCGTCCATGTCTTTATGTTGTCCAGCCAATTCGTTCTTGGCCTTCCTCTTCCTCTACCTCCAGGAATTGTGCCCTGCATGATCTCTTTCTCTATGCATGTTCCCTCCTTTCTCATGATGTGACCGAAGTATATCATTTTTCTTTCTTTAACTGTTCTTAGCATGTTCCTCTTCACACCAGCGGCCTCCATCACCCATTCGTTTGTTCGTTTTTCCATCCATGGTATTCTCATGATCAATCTAAGACATTTCATCTCGAACGCTTCTATTCTCCTCTTCTCCTCCTTCCTCAATGTCCAGCTTTCGCAACCATACAATGCCACCGGCCACACCAACGACCTCCATAGCTTTATCTTTGTTTCATTTGCTATGTCGTGACGTTCCCATACCCTCTGGAGATCTGTAGCTACTGCGTACCCTTTGCCAGTCTTGTTCTAATCTCCGACCCGCAATCGCCATTTCTTTCAATCCTTTAACCCAGATACATGAAATTGTCTACCTGTTCTATATCTTCTTGGTTTATCTGAACTTCACATAATGTATCTGTCGTTGTCAACTTGTCATGACCTTCGTCTTGTGATTCTTGTCCGTATTAATCTGCAATCCATACTTCTTTCCCGCCCGATTTAATCTCTCCACCAATGTTTGTAATTCCCTTTCCGAGCTTGTTAATAGGACTATGTCGTTTGCATATCTCATATTAGTCAGCCACCTTCCTCCTATGTGCACTCCACCATCATACCCCTCTAGAGCCTCTCTGATCCCCCTCTACGCCATGATGTTGAACAAACTCGGAGACAGTATACATCCTTGTCTCACCCCTCGTTTGACTCTAAACTCTCCTGATACCGTTCCAGCCACCCTAACCTTTGCCCTTTGCTTTTTGTAGAGTTTTGCTATCAGATCCATTATATGCCCTGGAAATCCCATTTCCATCATTGTCGTCCACTGTGCTTCATGAGCTATGGAGTCGAACGCTTTTCTGAAGTCCACGAAACGCATGAAAATGGGCTGTTGACATAGGTGTACGGGAGATTTCAGCAGTGGGGGGCAAAGATTTTACTTCCGCCCGACAAATAAATCCTGAAATCTCGTGGAAAATACTACTTTTTCCCTGGAAAAAAGTTGAGGACTTTTTTAGTCATCGAGTTGAAACTCGTTATGAAAATACTTTTTTTACTATTTTCCCGGGTCTGCTTGCCCGAAAAACAGACTTGCCCGAAAAGTTGACGACTTTTTTTTAGTCATTTCCCGTGTCTGCTTGCCCGAAAAACAGTTTTGAACGAAATTTGGGGGGGAGGCATTTGCCGCCCTGGACACCCGCCTCGTACGCCATGGCTCCCCATTTACAACCGTGCACATTTCCCACCAGCTATTCTCGCGGGGAAAATGGACGTGTCCCCCTCCCCCATGAGGTTCGTGCAGGTTTTCAACTCAACAATGCAGCGGAGAAAAGATGAGAGAAAAGACAGAGAGGAAAAAGGAGAAAAAGTATGGCTAAAAAGGTCATCAATTATTCTGACGGACAAAATGGTAATCTTTTTCGGGACATTTTGACCGAAAATTTTGCCCCCACCTCTGCGAAATTTTTGTTATTCGCCTCTGTACAAACTACATATAGAAATGCCTCAATTTGCATAGTTCATAATTATAAGATAGGGTATAAGTATTTCTCTTGCATTAAAAATACAAATCACTTGATTAAAACCAGATGCAGTTACGTAAAGTCATTAAATTATTACATCGGCATTCAGGTAAATCGTAGTAGTCGAAAGCGCACTCGTCGCAATTGAGTCCGTTAAAGTTCGGTTTGCAAGGACATTGGCGTCCACCGGCGTCACACACCCCATCCTGAGTTCCGTTGATGTAGCACTGGCATGGAATACAACGGGGATAACCAAAGTAACCATCGATGCACCTGAAAATGTAAAGTACCTCAATATCCAAAATGAGTCGATGCAAAGCTGCTTATTTCTTGACACGAAAACATTTTGTGATAGGTCTTATTTACTCACGTTGCCTAGGCCTACATGCAGGTTATGCTGGTCCTGATTAGCTTGAAGCAAACAAGAGAAACACGCACTTTTGACAGTTCCAAAAATGCACTCATAGATGATTAAATAAAATTATATAGACCCCAATATATATATTTCTATATATGCACACATATATCCGGAATTACTAAAAATCCGATACATTTCGCTTTTGTGGAACTGTCCAGTCAACTTTCGATGTCGTGCATATGTCGCTGGCCATGCCGATCGATGAGCGACTTAATTTGTGCGTTCTAATCGGCCCAGACCACCACGGACTATACTCTCACGGACAACCCTTCTAACTCAACGCAGCGCTCGTGAATAAGCTGGTGCCCCGCGCTTGGCTTTCGAGTGGCGCTTTAGAAATTTCGAGTTTACGATTACGATTTACGATTACGTCCTTTAAATAAGATATAATATCACAGAGAGGTCTTCCAATGTGGTCTGCTCTGTGCGATAACAATTAACAGACTCAAAACGCTTAATTAGTAGGCCTAATTAGTTAATAACTTCAGGAATTAATCAGCACAGTCATCAGTTTTTCATTAAAGGTTTATCAATTGTGATTAACAGACACAGAAAAGGCTTACAATTTGACGATATACTTACAGGACAGTTAATTAGCCAGTTATGATTTAGTATGAATATCTTCAGCTAAAACATTTCTGTCGTTACCGTTCGCAGTTGGCTCCAGCGTATCCAGGTTTGCACGAGCACTGTCCTGCTCCGTCCGTACAGTTACCCGTCGAGTAGGGGAAGTCGCATCTACATCCTACAAATGAAATAAACTCATGCACTGGCCAGCAATCTTTAGCTAAAACCTTCACAAATACAATACAAACTAGTCCTTCAGCCCTACTCCATCAACAGTGGCGGCGCTACGCCAGGGCATGGCAGGGCAAATGCCCTGGTAAAAAAGCCTTTGCCCTGGCTGTTGCCCTGGTCGTTGCCCTGCCAGAATATTTGCATTGCCACAATTTGTTCGGGCATATTCTTTCTTGCTGTTCACGTCCGTCAGTCCGCTCTCTAACATGCCAAAAATATTGACAGTGCAAAAGTTCTGCCAGGGCAAAGTTCTGGCAGGGAAAAATTCTGGCAGGGCAGAAATTGTTGTTGGTCAGAATTTTGGTAAAAGTTCTGATAGGGAAAAATTCTGGCAGAGAAAAATTTCTGGCAAGTCAAAATTCTGGCGTGACAAAAGTTATGGCAGCCTTGGCAGGGCAAAGGTTCTGTGGCTGTTTATCCACATTACCGTATAACTAACAGCATAAGCCCAGCTGTCGCTTTTACCCGTTTTTCAAATGAGGCGTAAGCATTTGCGTAAGCAATTGACCTAGCCTAGATCTATAGGCCTATGCCTAACTCAGTAACTTTGTTTGCAGAACTCTTTGCTTTCGAAATGCTACTCGTAAGAAAATTTGCAATACTTCACTAATTCACTGAGATTAGTCTATAAGATTTATAAGATTTGCTTTCCAAAATGTCAAAAAGTCCTCGGTTTTATTACTTCGCCCATCTGATCCTCTGGCCAGTCAACCCTAACTCCCTAACAGTGCAAGGTGGGTGGTTTACAGTGTTGCCACTGAGGTTTCAGAAATAAGCCCAGATTTCGTTATGAAAAAACCCAGAAAAGTCCGGACTATTTATATCAGCAATTTTAGACCCCCCCCCTTTATTCAAATTACATGTATGTTGGATTTAATATATTTTGGGAGAAAGTTAATAAAATGATCGTCAAATGAGTCGTGGAAAGTATTATATAGTACAACCAGTTTACATTGAATTTCACTATAAATACAATGTATATTGCTCAGTGCACAGAATATTCATGCGATGTAAATAAAAATGGTCAAGTAATTGAAAATTTTAAATAAAACCAGATTTTGTCTCAAAACAAGCCAGAAACCCAGATGAAGGCAAAAAACCAGATCAAGTGGAAAACCAGCTGTGACATCAATGGTGATTTATGGCAAGCACGGTGGCGCCAAATTATTATAGGCCTATGTAAGCCCGTAGTACCCCGGTACTGTATACCGAGCACGCGACTCGACCTCTGCCCTTTCTACTTGTATGACTGCCATGGCTATGCCCTGGCTACAAAAACTGTCTGGCGCCGCCACTGTCCATCAACTGCATTGGCTTCCTATTCAGCACAGAATAAAATTCAAATCGGCATGTCTCACCTACTGTACAAATCCCTCAGCACCAACACACCTTCCTACCTTCAGTCACTACTAAATCCCTACATTCCTCCTCGTTGCTTGCGTTCATCGGGTACAAGTCTTTTAGATGAACCTCGATGCAAAACAGTTATGGGATCACGTACATTTCATGCCTCTGCACTCCGGGAATGGAATCGGCTTCCGCTTTCTCTTCGAAGCTCAATTTCACTTCCTGCCTTCAAAAAGCGGCTCAAAACTCACTACTACTCCTCATTGGCTTTCAAGCACATGGATCTCTCTCTGCATTGCATTTTCCTCTGGCGGCTGACTATCCGCGCCTCAGATTCACATTTCGGTGTGACCTTGCGCGCGTTACAAATTTAATTATTTAATTAATCAATTAATTAATTAATTAATAATAATAAAAATAATAGTAACAAAAGTTTTTTCGAAATACGTATGTATGTATGTATGTATGTATATGAACATTTATATAGCACCTTACTGTAACCTCACGAAGATATGCCAAGGAAAGGTGACATTTTTGACACAAAGGTTTCTGCACATTTCGGTGTGACCTTGCGCGCGTTACAAATTTATTTATTTAATAATAATAATAATAATAATGCTGGAGATTGGCTTCTGACTGTACCAGTGATCTCCTGCGGGCTATGCCTGAGCAACGAGGCCGTGAGGGTAGCGATTGGCCTTCGGCTGGGCCTCGACCTCTGCTCGCCGCATCAGTGCCACCAGTGCAGGGAGATCGTGGATCCAGGAGGTCATCATGGACTAGTCTGCAGGCGATCGACCGGGAGAGCAGCGCGTCATTTCGCAGTGAATGACATTATCTGGAGAGCTCTTACGAAAGCGAACATCCCAAGTTCGAAGGAACCACCGGGTCTGATTCGGAGTGACGGCAAGAGACCAGATGGAGCCACGCTGGTCCCGTGGGCGAGGGGCAAGTACGTCGCTTGGGACGCGACTACCATTCACACTTGCGCTGTCTCATACGTCCATTTGACGTCAACAGTCCCAGGAGGGGCGGCTGAACTTGCCGCGGACCGGAAGCAGACCAAATATTCATCCCTCCCTGCTACTCACGAGTTCGTTCCTGTGGCCGTAGAATCACTGGGCCCCATCAACCACGCAGGCCGCGAGTTCTTAGTAGAGTTGGGGCGCCGAATGACCGCCGTCTCAGGTGACCCTCTGGAAACCGTGCACTTGTTCCAGAATAGATTCATAAATCCTGAGGGATCATAAATACCTCGGGTAAAAAAAAATAAATAATAATAATAATAACAACAAAAGTTTTTTCGAAATATGCCGAGGAAAAGGTCACATTTTTTACACAAAGGCTTCTGTAGAAAAGCTTAGAAGTTCTAGGCTATTAACGTGTTATAAGACTTGAAATTTCTCTGTATTTACTCCTTACTTTCATTCGAAATGAACGTCATGAAACTACTTACGAATGCATTGTGGCCAGTTATAGTGTCCTGCAGCACATCGCTCACAACGAGGCCCTGAGAAGTTCTCCTTACAGATGCAGCGGCCTTGATTTTTGTCACAGACATCTTCCGTGCATCCGCTGAGCTCGCAGTTGCACGCTAAGAAATAAAATTGTACAAAATAAAACAGCTTATTACTTGTGCAAGAATAGAGTAAAAACAAAGAATTGAATCTAAAGTAAAGCACAGACACTATGTCAAGCGCAAAATATTAAGACTGGAACAAAAAGCAGACGCAAAATATGAATGTGCAATGAACAGAGAAGATAGGCCTACTTCAAAATATATCTACATGTAAACAAGCAGCAGCAGTCTGCTTTAGGATTTCAATTAGCATAGGTCTATTATAATATCAGTAGTTTATTAACAGTTAGGACCTACTATTCCTTTTATGCTTGTCTCTAGAAACAACAGCCTTTAGAATAGCCTAATAGTCGGAAAATAGAAGCATAGGTCTACATCTTTCGTACTCGGTTATATATAGGCCCAACGAAAGTAACTAATTGCCAGAGTTGTAGAAAAACATTTTTCGTTTGTATTTTATTTTCTCAAATTTTATTTGATTTTATTTTTTGTCATTTTGCTGTTTTGATTTGTTGATCTCTGTGAATAAACAAGTTTGATTTTATTTTATTTTATTCTTATCGGAACAAACCCGTTTTTTCGCTTTTCATCTTCGTTTCGTTTTTCAGTTTTTACTTTTTGTATGCGACTATAGGCCCGTTAATATTTTCTTGATTTACCGTCTGTAATTATTTCCTTATTTTTATTTTAGTCCGATATCTCTTGAGCTGTCTCCGTACTTTCAAGGATTCCACTAATTCAGATCACTATATCTATAGGTCTATTTGATCGTTTTACTTAATGTATAAGTGGTGCTATTTGCTTGCTGATTAAGATTAACTTGCGTGAAGAAGGTTTTCTATATTGAACAGCAGTACAAAATGTAACAAAGTTTATTGGTCTATTTCTCGTTTTCCGTTTAACCGTTTTTATATTGGTTTTTTCGTTTTGATTAAAAATAATAATAAATCGGCGTCTAATTATGGCTTTTTTTAGCGTGCGGTTGTAAACAAAATGTGCAGTTCTAAATGGATCTGTGGCTCTGTGCAGCTGCAGAAGCAATTCTGTGCAGTAAAAACTAGTGAAAAAGGTCATTTTCCTGCAAATAGGAGTAATTTACAATGGAGGATGGGAAGGTAAAGGAAGGGTTTGTGCAGTTCTAAAAATTCATTAAAAACAGCCCTGCGTCTAATTCCGTTTTTATTCTTTTTTTATCGTTTTAAACATCTATGTCTGATGTCAATTATGCTCATTTTTATATGAGCTGATCGGGTCTGATTTGATTTTCGCAACCGCGGTCAGTTTGCTTATTTGCACCTCGTCTTTTAAATCCTGTGCAGTGTGCACGGACCGCGCTACCCTGAGATTTGAATCCTTGAAACGTGGCCAGCGCTCTTACCGATGAAGACACGACTGACCTTGAGTTACTGAGGATGCTACTTACAGTCACAGGCTGTGTAATTGTAGTAACCAACGGCACATCTGCCACACTTGCGTCCACTGAAGTTGGTGCGACAATGACACTTTCCACTCGTCAGATCACAACCTCTTGCATGAGAGCCTATAACGTCACAGCTGCATGCTGTTAAAACACAGAAAACAGGATTTCCACTTCATTTGACGCTGACATTTTCGCACTTAGATCATTCTGATCTCTGATCCTCCAGAACAGATTGATCACCTTGTGAGGCGCTGTGGCGTAGTGGGTATGTTCATCGCCTTGCAGCCGAAGGGTTGCAGGTTCGAATCCACCTTCGAATCCACCTCAAGTCGCCGCGTAGGGACCTATGGGCAAGTCCTTCACTCGCAATTTCTCAGCGACTCCGCGTGGAACTCCGATACAGTGTCCGCTCTGTAGCCGGCAACGCCTCTGAGTAGGGAGCTTGAACGGGCGCTACAACAAGTGCACATACAAACCTACATATATCCTATAGGGCATTACGCCTACTGCACTTTTTGTTAAGAAACGAAGCGGATCACTTAGTAAACGATAAGATTTTAATAAGATTAATCGCCATGATCCAGAACTGAAACTAGCTGTCTTTAAGCCATTACCGGAAAAGGAAGAACTAAACGCGAGAAAGAAGAACTGACGACTACATAATGTTAGGATAATCATAGTCGTTATATAGCGCTAGATCTATAAAGTCCAACACCCCTCCTTAACGACTACTTTACCATAGCATCATAACAAAAAAATAAACTGTTCTCTCAATTTAGCCCAATTTCACTAGTAAACTTCCTAGTTTTAACTGCTTCCAAAGGCTTTGTTAAGAGATCAGCTATCATGTGTTCACTAGAACAATACTTAATGTCTAGTTCCTTCTTTCTGTACATTTCCCGTACGAAATGATATTTAGTTCCGATATGCTTTGTTCTGTAACTGTTTCAAAACACCCGGATCTTCATGACCATAGTTTTATTCATAAGTTCTTCAAACTTCTTTAACATTGTAGATTTTGTCGATGCTACAATCAGGTCATCCACATGAATTGAGATGTAAATCCATCCATCATCGTACTGTTTTGAATATAAACATTGATCATTGTCACTTCTCTTGTATCCATCAGTGACAAGTACTTCATTGAGCTTTTTGTTCCATTCATTTGCTCCTTGTTTAAGTCCATATAAATTCTTTTTCAATTTACAGACTTCTGTAGTGCCTTTCTGATAGCCATCAGGTTGTTTCATGTAGACTTCATGAGATAGGTCACCATTCAGGTAAGCTGTTTCCACATCATAGTGTTTTACTATCATGCCTTTAGAACCTGCTATAGTCAAGATAGTTCTCAGAGTTGATGGTTTTGCTACTGGAGCAAATACTTCATCATAGTCTTCTCCAAATTTCTGAGAATATCCTTGTGCTACTAAACGAGCTTTATATCTTGTTATATTTCCCTTTTCATCTTTCTTGATTTTGTAAACCCATTTGCTACCAATGGCTGTTTTGTTTTCAGGTAATTCTGTTAAGATCCATGTTCCATTTTCATTCAATGATTTCATTTCATCATCCATTGCTTTCCGCCAGGATTCTTGTTGTTGACAAGATATTGCTTCCTTGTAACTTCTTGGTTCTGGCTCAACTGTTGTTATTTTATTAATGGTTTCAATTAGTCTTTCGGGCGGTTTCGCCTTGTTGACTCTTTCTGATCTTCTTAAATTTACCTGAGTGTCTGTAGTTTCTGTAATTTCATTATCAGGCTGTGTAATTTCTTCCTCGGGTAATTGATGTGTCGGAAAAAGAATAGTTTCATCATCAAAATCTGAATTTGACGACAGTTCTTCAATGTCCAAATCAAAATCACCCTCTGTTGACAAATGTGGATCTGTCTCGAGAAAAATTACATCTCTACTGACGTATACTTTGTTGGTATTCACATCTAGTAGTCTGTAACCTTTTGTGCCTCTTTCATAACCGACGAAGGTCAATTTCTTGGCTTTATCGTCCAATTTCTGTCTTTTCTCTGCAGGAATTGCTACGTACGCTTTAGATCCGAATCTCTTTATGTAGCTTAAATTTGGTTTTCTTTTGTTCCATCTTTCATAAGGAGTGCCTTCAATCCCTTCAACTGGTAATCTGTTCTGTAAATGGTTTGCTGTCATTATGGTTTCACCCCAAAATTGTAGCGGTAGATCTGCATCCTTTAACATGCATCTTGTCATCTCGGTGAGATAACGATTCTTTCTTTCTGCACAACCATTCTGTTGAGGAGTATAAGGGTTTGTGAATTCTGCTCGAATTCCTTCACTTTTCATGAAATTCTGTAACCTTTGAGCTGTGTATTCCCCTCCTCTATCTGATCGAATTCTTTTCGGTGTTTTACCAAACCTTGTCTGAACATGCTTTACGTACTCTTGAATCTTTTCAGGTACTTCAGATTTATTTGCCAATAAATACACTTCTGTATATTTACTGTAATCATCAATCATCGTCATGAAATATCTTTTCCCACCAGGTGTTGTTGTCTGCATTGGTCCACAAACATCTGTATGTATTAAGTCTAGAATCGCATCTGACTTGGAATCTGACTTCTTTGGGATTGACTTTCTTGTCATCTTTGTTTGAATGCAACATTCACACACACTTGAGAATTTACACGACTTGATGATGATTCCTGATACTTTATTCTGATTCACCATGTTTTGTATGGCTTTTGGATCTCTGTGTCCCATTCTGTTATGCCAAACGTGTATGCAACCTGTGCAACTTTGTGCAACCTGTGCGATATGTGTTTCCTTTACTTTATTCGTTTGGTCAGAGATTCTCAATTCAAACAAATCATTTTTGTCATCTGCAATTGCTATTGTTTCTCCGTCCTTTATGATAGTGCATTTGTTTTCCTTGAATCTCACTTCACAACCTTTACTGACGAGTTTCTTTACTGAAATTAAATTTCCTTTCAATTGTGGGACGTACAAGACTCCACACAATTTTGCAACATGTATCTCTCCGTTTTCCTTTATGAAATTTATCATCACATCACCACTTCCAGCTGTTTTAATCTTTCGACCATCAGCGAGAAAAACTTCACTGTTGTACTGTCTGTTAATGTTCAAGAAGAAATTTCTGTTACTGCACATATGTGTTGTTGCACCGGAATCAACGTGCCAAACACTACTTATGTCTTTTTCGTTTGCTTTAAGACATGTATGTGCTACACTTTCTGTTGGATTTTCTTCATTGAAATTTTCTCTCAACGTTTTAACCGCGTGGTCTGGATTTCTTTTCTTCCACTGGATGTACTTTCTGCAATCTCTTTTTAAGTGGTTAGGTTTCCTACAGAAGTAACATGTGCGATGTTCCTTAGGATTTGTTTCTGGTTCTGTTGCCTTTAAAGCCTTTAATTCCTGTCCTTTATGTGTTGAGGAATTACTTGTCCTTCTTGTAAACTCTTCAAGGAGTTTGTTTTTGACTAATTCAACAGTCAAATCACCTTCAGTTCTGCTTTCTAATGCCGTAATCAGTGTCCCGTAACTTTCTGGAAGGCTACTGAGGAAGAAAGCAACTGTTAAATGCTCTGCCAACGTTTCTCCCAACGCCGTGAGCTGGTCAATTAAATTTTCCATTTCCGCAAGATGGTTTTGCATATCACCATGTTCTGTTAACTTTAATGCACACAGTTTTCTCAATAAATTGACTTTACTGGACAGTGTTGCCTTTTGATAATACTTCTTTAATTGTTCCCATGAACCTTTTGCCGTAGTTTCTTTCCTTATTAGATGAAGTTGGTTGTCTTCAACTAACAAACCTATCGTGGCTCTTGCTTTTCCATCTTTACTTTGCCACGCTTCCGTAATAGGATCGGGGGTTTCTTTAGTGACAGTGTCCCACAAATCCTCTTTAATTAGCAGAAGTTCAACTTTAAACTTCCAAATCTGGTAGTTGCTATTATTCAGTTTTGCGATTTTACCTGAGCTTTTATCCGTCATTTTTATTCTTTCTGTGAAAAGAAATAAACAACTGTTTCTCGCATTTCTGTCGCGATGTAAGAAAACAGTCACGCTATACTGCGCAGTTGACCGGATTATCCTTATTTGTCTTATTAAAGTTCTATTTCATAAACTTTTGTGATCATTACGAGCTCTAGGCTTGCTGGGGCCATAACCTGTTAAGAAACGAAGCGGATCACTTAGTAAACGATAAGATTTTAATAAGATTAATCGCCATGATCCAGAACTGAAACTAGCTGTCTTTAAGCCATTACCGGAAAAGGAAGAACTAAACGCGAGAAAGAAGAACTGACGACTACATAATGTTAGGATAATCATAGTCGTTATATAGCGCTAGATCTATAAAGTCCAACACTTTTCACAATGCAAATTCGGCTTCATCACTCTAGTTTGTCCTTCAATCTAGAATTGGTTTCCTAGCAACCTGCGAGCATGTTTTCACGAGCAGTTTTGCCAGTAAAAATAGAGTCATGCACTGCGTTTGATCATAGGGTCTACTCATAATATAACATTGCCATGTTGCGAACCTCTTCGGTTTCTTCAACCGATGCTTTGAAAAAATGCACATACAATTATAGTCAACATATTAAGTCGGATACACTGGCAACGTTGAATTTAGTCAAATACAGAATAAAGTGCAAACAATTTCAGTACTAAGATTGCAGCAGCGCTTACACACAAAAATCATGTCTAGGCCTATTTAGTAAATCCAAAAACTAAGTGCAATATATACCTTTTCAAAATTTGCATGCGCCTATACTTCCTACTCCTTTGCCAAGAACAACCACGTACTTGTCTTGCAGTAATAATTTGTACTCACTCACTTGATTATTACCAAATAGGTCTATTGTAACGCAATATCAAATATACTATACATCGGCATTCAGGAAAATCGTAGTAGTCGGCAGCGCACTCGTCGCAATTGAGTCCGTTAAAGTTCGGTTTGCAAGGACATTGGCGTCCACCGGCGTCACACACCCCATCCTGAGTTCCGTTGATGTAGCACTGGCATGGAATACAACGGGGATAACCAAAGTAACCATCGATGCACCTGAAAATGTAAAGTACCTCAATATCCAAAATGAGTCGATGCAAAGCTGCTTATTTCTTGACACGAAAACATTTTGTGATAGGTCTTATTTACTCACGTTGCCTATAGGCCTACATGCAGGCTATGCTGGTCCTGATCAACTTAAAGCAAACAACTGAAACACGCATCTTTGACAGTGTTTAAAATGCACTCATAGATGATTAAATATATAGACCCCATATATATTTTTATATATTTATATATATATATATATCTTGAATTATTACTAAAGATCCGATACGTTTCCCTTTTGTGGAACAGTTAAGTTAACTTTCGATGGCGTGCATATGTCGCTGGCCATGCCGATCGTTGAGCGACTTGTGCGTTCTTTAAATAAGCTACATTGTATATCACAGAGAGATCTTCCAATTTGGTCCACTCTGTGCGATAACAATTAACAGACTCAAAACGCTTAATTAGTAGGCCTAATTAGTTAATAACCTTAGGAATTAATCAGCACAGTCATCAGTTTTTCATTAAAGGTTTATCAATTGTGATTAACAGGCACAGAAAAGGCTTACAATTTGACGATATACCTACAGGACAGTTAATTAGCCAGGTATGATTTAGTATGAATATCTTCAGCTAAAACATTTCTGTCGTTACCGTTCGCAGTTGGCTCCAGCGTATCCAGGTTTGCACAAGCACTGTCCTGCTCCGTCCGTACAGTTACCCGTCGAGTAGGGGAAGTCACATCTACATCCTACAAATGAAATAAACTCCTGCATTGGCCAGCAATCTTTAGCTAAAGCCTTCACAAATACAAATACAAATACAAACTAGTCCTTCAGCCCTACTCCATCAACTGCACTGGCTTCCTATTCAGTACAGGATAAAATTCAAATTGGCATGTCTGACCTACTGTACAAATCCCTCAGCACCAACACACCTTCCTACCTTCAGTCACTACTAAATCCTTACATTCCTCCTCGTTGCTTGCGTTCATCGGGTACAAGTCTTTTAGCTGAACCTCGATGCAAAACAGTTATGGGCTCACGTACATTCCATGCCTCTGCACCCAAGGAATGGAACCGGCTTCCGCTCTCTCTTCGAAGCTCAATTTCACTTCCTTCCTTCAAAAAGCGTCTCAAAACTCACTGTACTACTTCAAAAAGCGGCTCAAAACTGCATCTTCCTCTGGCAGCGGACTATCCGCGCCTCAGATTCACATTTCGGTGTGACCTTGCGCGCGTTACAAATTTATTTATTTAACAATAATAATAATAATAATAATAATAATAATAATAATAATAATAATAACAACAAAAGTTTTTTTCAAAATATGCCGAGGAAAAGGTGACATTTTTTACACAAAGGCTTCTGTAGAAAAGCTTAGAAGTTCTATAGGCTATTAACGTGTTATAAGACTTGAAATTTCTCTGTATTTACTCCTTACTTTCATTCGAAATGAACGTCATGAAACTACTTACGAATGCATTGTGGCCAGTTATAGTGTCCTGCAGCACATCGCTCACAACGAGGCCCTGAGAAGTTCTCCTTACAGATGCAGCGGCCTTGATTTTTGTCACAGACATCTTCCGTGCATCCGCTGAGCTCGCAGTTGCACGCTAAGAAATAAAATTGTACAAAATAAAACAGCTTATTACTTGTGCAAGAATAGAGTAAAAACAAAGAATTGAATCTAAAGTAAAGCACAGACACTATGTCAAGCGCAAAATATTAAGACTGGAACAAAAAGCAGACACAAAATATGAATGTGCAATGAACAGAGAAGATAGGGCTACTTCAAAATATATCTACATGTAAACAAGCAGCAGCAGTCTGCTTTAGGATTTCAATTAGCATAGGTCTATTATAATATCAGTAGTTTATTAACAGTTAGGACCTACTATTCCTTTTATGCTTGTCTCTAGAAACAACAGCCTTTAGAATAGCCTAATAGTCGGAAAATAGAAGCATAGGTCTACATCTTTCGTACTCGGTTATATATAGGCCCAACGAAAGTAACTAATTGCCAGAGTTGTAGAAAAACATTTTTCGTTTGTATTTTATTTTCTCAAATTTTATTTGATTTTATTTTTTGTCATTTTGCTGTTTTGATTTGTTGATCTCTGTGAATAAACAAGTTTGATTTTATTTTATTTTATTCTTATCGGAACAAACCCGTTTTTTCGCTTTTCATCTTCGTTTCGTTTTTCAGTTTTTACTTTTTGTATGCGACTATAGGCCCCGTTAATATTTTCTTGATTTACCATCTGTAATTATTTCCTTATTACATCTGTAGCAACTACAGAACAATAGCACTGATGAATCACATGAGCAAGGTATTGATGTCCATCCTGCTTGAAAGACTGAAATCACAGGTGGAGGAGCACATGGCCGAGGAGCAGGCTGGATTCAGGAAGGATCGCAACACAACTCAGCAGATATTAATACTTAGACTCATAGGGGAAAAAGCGAAAAGGAAGGGAAAACTAATATACAACTGCTTTATCGACTTTCAAAAAGCATTTGACTCTGTGAAGCACGACATACTTCAAGCGATACTCAGGTCATTTGGAGTCGGAAGAAGGCTAACACAACTGCTCCACTGCGCATGCACAGAGGCGAAATCAGCAATTAGAGTGGGTCAGGAAATTGGTGAATGGTTTCAAATCTCAGTGGGCGCCAAACAGGGAGATCCCATTTCCCCCACTGAATTCATTACATACTTAGAAAGAGTTATGGAAAAGATCAGGGAAAGAAAAACTGGGATTTCTATGCACGGAACACTGATCAATCACCTCATATTCGCAGACGACATTGACCTAATAGAAGATGACACCAGGAACATACAGGAAAATCTAAATATCTTATGCAGAGAAGGAGAGGAGGTAGGCCTGAAAATCAACCATAGCAAAACCAAAACGATGACCTTTGGCGAGAAAACGAACATGACATCATTCGAGGTTAACGGGGAAGGTCTGGAGAATGTGGAAGAATTTGTATATCTTGGAAGCTTGCTGACATGGGACAATGACTGCGGAAAGGAGATTGGCAGAAGGATAGCGAAGGCAGCAGGAGCATTGGCGGCCTTCGGGAACCTATGGAGAAGTCGCGAAATCAGCATAAAAACAAAAATAGAAATTATAAAGACATGCATATTTAGCATATTACTATATGCATGCGAGACATGGACTCTACGTAAGCGGGATACAAACAAACTATTGGCATTTGAAATGAGATGTTACAGGAGGATATTACACATCAGATGGGAGCAGAAAATAACAAATCTGGAGGTGCGCGCACGTGTCGGAAATAAGAAAAACATCAAGCAAATAATAATGGAAAGAAAACTTAACTTTTTTGGACATGTGTGCCGAATGGGAAATGAGAGACTCATCAAGCAAACTATTTTTGGGATGATGGACGGAGCAGGGATTAGGGGAAGACCGTGTAGGGAATGGCTGGATGACATTACAGATTGGTGCGAAATGGAGATATACAAATTGAGCAGAATGGCACAGGAGAGAGACAAGTGGAGACGGATGGTGAATCATGCGATAGACACCAACGGGCACTGAGCCCATGGACCGCAATGATGAATGATGAATTATTTCCTTATTTTTATTTTCGTCCGATATCTCTTGAGCTGTCTCTGTACTTTCAAGGATTCCACTAATTCAGATCACTAGGTCTATTTGATCGTTTTACTTAATGTAAGTTGTGTTATTTGCTTGCTGATTAAAATTAACTTGCGTGAAGAAGGTTTTCTATGTTGAACAGCAGTACAAAATGTAACAAAGTTTATTAGTCTATTTCTCGTTTTCCGTTTAACCGTTTTTATATTGGTTTTTTCGTTTTGATTAAAAATAATAATAAATCGGCGTCTAATTATGGCTTTTTTAGCGTGCGGTTGTACACAAAATGTGCAGTTCTAAATGGATCTGTGGCTCTGTGCAGTTGCAGAAGCAATTCTGTGCAGTAAAAACTAGTGAAAAAGGTCATTTTCCTGCAAATGGGAGTAATTTACAATGGAGGATGGGAAGGTAAAGGAAGGGTTTGTGCAGTTCTAAAAATTCATTAAAAACAGCCCTGCGTCTAATTCCGTTTTTATTCTTTTTTTATCGTTTTAAACATCTATGTCTGATGTCAATTATGCTCATTTTTATATGAGCTGATCGGGTCTGATTTGATTTTCGCAACCGCGGTCAGTTTGCTTATTTGCACCTCGTCTTTTAAATCCTGTGCAGTGTGCACGGACCGCGCTACCCTGAGATTTGAATCCTTGAAACGTGGCCAGCGCTCTTACCGATGAAGACACGACTGACCTTGAGTTACTGAGGATGCTACTTACAGTCACAGGCTGGGTAATTGTAGTAACCAACGGCACATCTGCCACACTTGCGTCCACTGAAGTTGGTGCGACAATGACACTTTCCACTCGTCAGATCACAACCTCTTGCATGAGAGCCTATAACGTCACAGCTGCATGCTGTTAAAACACAGAAAACAGGATTTCCACTTCATTTGACGCTGACATTTTCGCACTTAGATCATTCTGATCTCTGATCCTCCAGAACAGATTGATCACCTTGTGAGGCGCTGTGGCGTAGTGGGTATGTTCATCGGCTTGCAGCCGAAGGGTTGCAGGTTCGACTCCACCTCAAGTCGACGCGTAGGGACCTTGGGCAAGTCCTTCACTCGCAATTTCTCAGCGATTCGGCGTGAAACTCCGATACAGTGTCCGCTCTTTAGCCGGCAGCGCCTCTGTGTAGGGAGCTTGAAGGGGTGCTATAACAAGTGCACATACAAACCTACATATATTCTATAGGGCATTATGCCTACTGCACTTTTCACAATGCAAATTCGGTTTCATCACTCCAGTTTGCCCTTCAATCTAGAATAGGTTTCCTAGCAACCTGCGAGCATGTTTTCACGAGCAGTTTTGCCAGTAAAAATAGAGTCATGCACTGCGTTTGATCATAGGGTCTACTCATAATATAACGTTGCCATGTTGCGAACCTCTTCGGTTTCTTCAACCGATGCTTTGAAAAAATGCACATACAATTATAGTCAACATAAGTCGGATGCACTGGCAACGTTGAATTTAGTCAAATACAGAATAAAGTGCAAACAATTTCAGTACTAAGATTGCAGCAGCGCTTATACACAAAAATCATGTCTAGGCCTATTTAGTAAATCCAAAAACTAAGTGCAATATATACCTTTTCAAAATGTGCATGCGCCTATACTTCCTACTCCTTTCCCAAGAACAACCACGCACTTGTCTTGCAGTAATAATTTGTACTCACTCACTTGATTATTACCAAATAGGTCTACTGTAACGCAATATCAAATATACTATACATCGGCATTCAGAAAAATCGTAGTAGTCGACAGCGCACTCGTCGCAATTGAGTCCGTTAAAGTTCGGTTTGCAAGGACATTGGCGTCCACCGGCGTCACACACCCCATCCTGAGTTCCGTTGATGTAGCACTGGCATGGAATACAACGTGGATAACCAAAGTAACCATCGATGCACCTGAAAATGCAAAGTATCCCAATATCCAAAATGAGTCGATGCAACGTTGCTTATTTCTTGACACAAGAATCATTTTGTGGTTGGCCTAATTTACTGACATAAGCCTACGGGTCCTGTTTACCTGGGAGCGCTTCTGAACGACTTTTGCTGCGAGAGGCGTTTTATAAATTAATGGTCCGATGCTATACAATGGAGTAGGCCTACAACCGCAATTCAATTGAACTGCGGAATAGGAACTCTGCTCGTCAAAATTTCATTAAAGTCTTGCGTTAGAGAAACACAATTGTTTTTGTGTTGAGTGTGTGAAAGGTGGGTGGTGAAAATGTCATAAATAGCTTAACCCCTTCCCTGGGGAAGACGTGTATACACGTCCAAAAACAGGCTTTAAGCATATAAATTTCCCAGGGAAGGAATACTTTTGTTGCTACCTGTCGCAGCTGTATCCAGTGTATTCCGGTTTGCACAAGCACTGTCCTGTTCCTTCCATACAACTTCCAGTTGAGTACGTCAGATCACATCTGCATCCTACAAGTTTGATTAACTCATTAACCATACAAGTTTAAATTTAGACACAACTGTAGCTTAAGTTTAACTACCAATGATCAAAAATGAATTTTAATTTGAAGTGCTAAGAAAATGCAACAATGACTGTAGTTTTGTGGGATCTTCTGCATAGATTGGAAATCGCAGTCAATTTTCAAGACTACGTCATGCAAAGAGAAGCAGACCTATAGTCGTAACAAACCAAAATTCCCCAACCAGAACTTTTGTCTTAGGCTTTTTCTAGGAACCAGATTTACAATAATTAGTACCAAGTAGCATATCAGATTTTCGCAGCATTGGCAACATTCTTCAGCTTCTAAGTACATGTAAAGAAAAAAGGAGTTTTAAAATTAGCAGCTCAGCAGATCATGCTACTCTTCAAGAACTATAGAGTGAATAATAATTCAACGTACTTCGACAAGCGCGAGTGGAGGTGATGGGTGTGTCTGATGGCTGGAAGTATCCAGGTTTGCACTTCTCACAATTGATGCCAACTGTGTTGTGAAGGCAGTCGATACAGACTCCACCTCCCTCATATCGCCCATGGATGTCAACGCTGCTACGGTTACGATGGACCTCAGGGTCATAGCGACACTCGGTGCTGTGGCCATGACACTGACATACTAAAATAGTTAAAAGATAGCGAGGCATGACAGCGCTCACCAATAATTTACATGTAGCTAATGTTATGTAGTTTGCTCTAGGGCAATGCTTAAGAAATTTGGAGATTACGACTACGATGAACACTATAATTCCGCATGAAGCACAGTAATGTAACACAGAGAGTGCTTCTGGTTAGCTGACAAGCGCTTCCAAAATATTCAATTGTACATTTCAGATTAGATTAGAATAGTTGCCCATGTTTTGTTTATCGCCAAAGTAAAAATTCCGTAGTTTTTTGGCGTAACATGCTCTTAAGCCCTGCCTATTTACTATATTCTTATTTAAGCATTTATAAACAGCCTCTATTAGGGTGAACCGTTCAGAGCCGATTCCACTGTGCAAGGCTCCGCGATAAGAAGCTGGTTTTGAGTAGGGACAAGGTTGCCAGATGAGCGAACAGAAGGATAATCTGGAGAAAGCGCATTCCAAAGAGAAGGACCAATTAAGGCAAATGATCGAGACTGAGCCATAGCAGTTCTAGAAAAAGGAACCAAGAGGTTGGATGAACGAAGTGGACGGTGGATGGAAGCTGAGTGAGGGCGAACTATAGGCCTAACATCCGCCAGATAATATATCCAAATAGCATCCTGTGCTATGTGTATTGCATAAGGACTTTTGGAGCCCGAATGGCATGCTGTCCTACAAATGGGATGATATAGCAGGTAAAGATAGCCCATCTGAGAATACGCTGTGGCCATCGCCATAGCGTATTCTTGTGGTCACAATCTTCTCTCTTTCACTCGACTTTGCTGTTTGGGCTCATCTTCAGTTATCAAACAAGAATGGTCGCACAGGAACACTTCGCAGTATATCTGCTATACTTTCAGTGTCAGTGTATGTATGTAGTGAGCAATTGTGAGTGAAGGACTTGCCCAAGGTCCTTACGCGGCGAGGTGGATTCGAACCTCGAACCTTCCGGCTTCAAGGCAACGACGCCACAACTGTATGTATGTATGTATGTATGTATGTATGTATGTATGTATGTATGTATGTATGTATGTAAGTATGTATGTATGTATGTATGTATGTATGTATGTATGTATGTATGTATGTATGTATGTATGTATGTATGTATGTATGTATGTATGTATGTATGTATCATATATACATACATACATACATAATGTATGTATGTATGTATGTATGTATGTATGAATGTATGTATGTATGTATGTATGTATGTATGTATGTATGTATGTATGTATGTATGTATGTATGTATGTGTGTGTATGTATGTATGTATGTATGTATGTATGTATGTATGTATGTGTAATGACTGGGGCTAACACACAGGATAGTACAGACGGAAAGACACAGAGAGAGAGAGAGAGACAGAGAAAGAGAGAAAACAGACGGCAGGAGGAACACAGAGAGTAGATCGCTTACAGGCTGAGAAGAGAGGTAGGGACCATGCACCCGGTTGAATTACCATAGCAACGAACTAGGAACGGTGCTAGTGAGCCAAGGGAGACAATAATATTATATAAAGGATTGCAGAAGAAGGGAGAGAGGCCAGAGGCCGAGAGACGAAACCGAGCTAAGATAGAAACAGTGAAGGAGTCAGAAGGGAGGCTCAGACGCCGGGGAGCCAGAGGCTCGGTCGAGTCGTCGTGAAACTCAGACGGTCAGACAGTCGAGAGAGTCGGTCAGAAGGGCTAAGCTCAGTCAAGTCAGTCAGAGTCATTATGGGTTGATTCAATCGGTTCGTCATTGTTTCTGTCGGTGTACTCGTCACTTAGTTTGTTACTGTTTCATCACTGTCAACATAATATGTTGACAGTGATGACACAGTAACAATATTATTATCTGCTATCATAATTGGACAATTAAAGTCTGAACATTTGAACTTCGTTTCTCCCTACTTCCTGGTTTTAACTAAATCGAACTAGCCGAGTAACCAGAGATGTTACATATGTATGTATGTATGTATGTATGTATGTATGTACATGTATGTATGTATGTATGTATGTATGTATGTATGTATGTATGTATGTATGTATGTATGTATGTATGTATGTATGTATGTATGTATGTATGTATGTATGTATGTATGCATGCATGCATGCATGCATGCATGCATGCATGCATGCATGCATGCATGCATGTATGTGTATGTATGTATGTATGTATGTATGTATGTATGTATGTATGTATGTATGTATGTATGTATGTATGTATGTATGTATGTATGTATGTATGTATGTATGTATGTATGTATGTATGTATGTGTGTGTATGTATGTATGTATGTATGCATGTATGTATGTATGTGTGTGTGTATGTGTGTGTATGTATGTATGTGAGTAGTAGACTTGTTGGGGCTGAGGACCCAGGGCGGCCTAAATAGCGGTTTTTGGGTCACCTGACGGCCGCCTTGGGCCCTCATCCCCCAACAAGCGGAAGTGAACTCTTGACCTCTGACTCATCAATTGACCTGTGACTTATCTTTACTATAGTAAATAACTAAAACAGCTGTGTCATTGTATAACTTAAATGATTATCCAAAATGATTATTTGACAGGTCTTTGAAATTGATATACACTTACCCTACATCATTGTATTATTTACCAAAGTGACCTCCCTCAAACAGATTTCATCCCTGAAAGTGACCTCCCCTGAAATTGAATGTTTGACCTCTGTCTGTTTGTGACCCCACTAACTCGCGCGCCAGCATAGGAGAATGACTATGTAGGGCTGCCAGAAATTCGCGATCTTGCGCAGCGCAAATGTTGCGCAAACTTCCAGGTTTAGCGTAACAGCGCAACAATTGGCAATCCGCGCGATTTTAGCGCAGATTTTGACGCCCCAACAAGTCTACTACTTACGTGCATGTATGTATGTATGCATGAGTACCTGTTATAGCGTCCCTTCAAATATATACCCAGATGCGCTCCCGACTACAACGCGGACACTGAATCGGAGTTTCACGCCGAAGCGCATGAGCAAGTGAAGCACTTGCTCAGGGTCCCTACGCGGCGACTAGAGGTGTTTCTTTTTGACGAATTTTCTTAAATGCTATGAAAGCACGATTAGCCATGATTAACCATGATTAGCCATGATTAGCCTTACGTTCGCAGGCATTGTTTGGTCGCCAAGGTTTCTGCATATATCCAGGACAACATGTTTCGCACTGCTGACCACACGTGTTGTGTTGACATCTGCAGACCAGCTTGGTTGTGTCCAACGGGTCAGTCCGGTCACAGTCCTTTGCATGACCATTGCAGACGCACTGACCACCAATTGAGATGTCCTTTATACTGTAGAAGTACTAAAGAAATGCCAAAATGACAAACAAATATAAATTTATTTCAACAAAAAGCGCTATAGGCCTAATGAACTTTTGAGCAGCATTCATTTGACGCAGTCTAAATAAAGTGTATAGCCTAAATATTGCATAAACTGGATGAAAGTGACAAATTCTGGTTCCCGGACAATTCGTCGCCGGACAATTCGGAGAGGACAGTTCGGACCGGACAATTCGGAGAGGACAATTCGGTACGGGACAATTCGGAGCGGACAATTCGGAGCGGACAATTCGGAGACGGACAATTCGGGGAATATTCTGGTGAGGACAATTCGGACCCAGACAATTTGGAGCGGACAATTCGGAGCGGACAATTCGGAGCGGACAATTCGGAACCAGACAATTCGGACCGGAAAATTCGGACCGGACAATTCGGGCCGGACAATTCGGGCCGGGCAATGCATAACAGTCAAAATTATTGATGGAGCTCAGATATTTGTATCCATCTCCATCACCCAAATTAATAGACCTACATAGGTTGACGGATAGGCTACTGGACTCAAAGTCAATTCTAAATCAATTTAGCACCCCCCTTTGCTCAGTCTGCGTTATGTCTGTTTGTTCGTATGTCTTTTGCCCGTTTGTCTGTCTGTGTCAATACGTATGTCTGCCAATCCATAAATTGTGATCTATCATCTACATGTACGTCAGCCGACTCAGCCCACTCACTTTGAACTTGTTTTGGAAACTATAGGATGCTGCGTTTTGACAATAAGTAAGTCCAAAATTGCTCCAAAGCACCACTATTATATAGGTAATATCTGTTCTCTGGCCTAGTTAGCTACACCGGTAAGCGAGAGCAGCTGCATTCGTCTGTTGGTCGCAACGGACTGCGGTTCAAGCCCCGGGCTGGGAGTTGACATTCAGAGATTTAGATATCTCGGGCTAGCACGTGTGGGAAGCAGGGGCGCAAGCTCTTGCGGAGCGACCTTGGGCAAGTTGCTTACCCATCATGTCTGTGAGGAAGGCAACGGGAAACCACCTCACTCACCTCATCCCCAGGGGCGTAAAGCCAATGAACCTGCCTTCGGGCAGAGCACCATCATCATCATCATCATCATCATCATCATCGTCATCGTCATCGTCATCGTCATCGTCATCGTCATCGTCATCGTCATCGTCATCGTCATCGTCATCGTCATCGTCATCGTCATCGTCATCGTCATCGTCATCATCATCATCATCATCATCATCATCATCATCATCATCATCATCATCATCATCAATCATCATCATCATCATCATCATCATCCATTCTCATAATATTTATATGAATCGACATAATCTAGCTGTTCTCATAAATGAATTAGTGTTAATCTAGTCTCATATTGGGAGTGGTGTAAATCTGGCCTAAAAGTTGGAGCGGTGCAAATCTAGCTTAAAGCGGGATTCCTATAACTACTGCCAAATCATCGAGGACAATCAAGTGAATGATTACATTTTATTGAAAGTAACATGACTAATAATGTGAGAGGCATAAACATTCAGATATTACTTAGGTCAAGGAGTTCTCAAAGCTAGGCCTACGAACTTAAGTTGCACTAAAATGTAATAATGTTTTAACTAATAATCTAAAGCCTGACTATCTGGCTTAAAAGAATAGGACTAAAATTATGTTGGTTAGAAAACTGCATTGATTTAATTGAGCTACCTATAAGTTTGTAATTTAGTGCATTTAACTACTGATTTCAGTCGCTTAGTTTAAGTTTTGGAATTCATGGTCTCGAAGATCAGAGAATGATTGTTTGGTGCCGTATGATTATTTTATTGCCACACTGTTTTCAAGCCATCACAAGCGTCGTAGGCTTGTGATGGTTCTGATGTTTCTATTCAACACGATTGTTTGCTACTCAAGAAATAATATTATGTATAAAAGTTCGATCTCCGAAAGCGCCTCTTAAGAGTTCATGACTTTATAATTAAGGCTCTCCAAATTATCCGGGTCCGAATTGTCCGGGTCCAAATTGTCCGTCTCCGAATTGTCCGTCTCCGAATTGTCCGGTCCGAATTGTCCGTCTCCGAATTGTCCACTCCGAATTGTCCGCTCCCAATTGTCCGCTCCGAATTGTCCGGGCCCGAATTGTCCGGGTCCGAATTGTCCGCTCCCAATTGTCCGCTCCCAATTGTCCGTCTCCGAATTGTCCGTTCCCAATTGTCCGTCTCCGAAATATCCGGTCCGAATTGTCCGTTCCGAATTGTCCGGCTCCGAATTGTCCGCTCCCAATTGTCCGCTCCGAATTGTCCGGGCCCGAATTGTCCGGGTCCGAATTGTCCGCTCCCAATTGTCCGCTCCCAATTGTCCGTCTCCGAATTGTCCGTTCCCAATTGTCCGTCTCCGAAATGTCCGGTCCGAATTGTCCGTTCCGAATTGTCCGGCTCCGAAATGTCCGGACACCCAAATGGTTCTGCTTTCCAAAGATTCTTGTCAATGATCGAATTATCGGAAAATTTGGGGGTGGGTCAATCCCCGGAATTCATTTTTCAATCCTTCCAACTGATTTGATCCTTGAATTCCTACAGGCCTACCGTTATCAAAAACGCCGAAAGGCTTGTTAGCCTATGCCTGTAGCTTGTTTAAACGCGCGTAGCCTATAACTAGGATGTCTGGTTTTATTAATTAACGCAGTAAACAAGGATTGCTGTTGTGAGTGACAATATTTTCTAGGTTTTTGGGTTTCGTTGGTTTTCGTTTAGTCTTCAGATTGAATTGCTCTTATAATCTTTTGCAAGCTATTCATCATTTACGCAATTAACTATCTAGGGCCTAAATAACTTTCGTTCCTGATGCTTATAGTTCCCTTACTCGATATCTTACTAGGTTGTCTGCGGGTACAGCATTTTTGCTACCCGATCCGTACCCGTACCCAACGGACAACAAATTGCTACCCAACACGACTCGTACCCGCGCGGGTATACCCGTATCCGCACCGTACCCGCCGCGTAATTAGCCGGACTTCCTAATTATTGTTCAATTCCCTACCAGGCAAATGGACTTGCAACTCAGAATGTAGTTATATGACAAGTACGCTGATGAAGATAATGATGATAATAAAGATGATTATGTTGATAGTACCAGCTGTTGCTGTAGTAGCAGTAGTAACATCAGTGGTGTTGGTGGTAGTAGCAAAAGCAGCGGCAGTAGTAGCAACAGTAACAATGGATAACATTTATTCGTACTTAAAGCCCTTCAAATGTCTGTGTCAGAAATGGATGGTGATCACGATGAAGCCGATAATTATGTATCCGGGTATAAATGTACGTGAGTATATTAAGTTCAAGTGTATGTGTAATTGTGTATCCTATGTGAATATAATTATTTGCCAGTTAGCCATAGTGAATATTCTGACCGTGTAAGACTCACTCAAATATGTAATCACATTATTTCTCGTTGGTGCGGGTAAAACCGGGTATACCCATATCCGCGATGACCCCACCCGTACTCGACCCGATCCGTGGAATACGTACCAGACCTGTACCCGACATTGTTGCTACTTTGGATGACGCAAGGCACAGGTCCAGCCTCCGAGTGATAACTAACTAACCTAACCTGGCCTAACTATACCTTGGATAAAGAAAGGTATCTACTGTTTACCATTCGAGTGATTGTTGAATCTAATCCCATGAGATCTCCCAGCAGATTGTTGGTCCTCAACAGCCGAAGACGAATGTCGGTCGCTTTGACGAAATTCTGCAGACTCAGCGAATGCGAGAAATTGTTGGAGCCCGGGCGATTGCTGAGAAGCGACACGTCGATCTACAATCAGAGGAATAAGTGTTCACCCAAGAGGGAAATCTACACACAATGGAAACAATGGATTGAAAACAATGAAATGGAAACAATGAAATCGAAACAATGGAATGGAAATGATGAAGGAAACAATGGAATGGTAACAATGAAATGGAAACAACGGAATGAAAACAATGGAATGAAAACAATGGAATGGAAACAATGGATTGGAAACAATGGAATGGAAACAATGAAATGGAAACAATGGAAT